>VZTN01030180.1:2202-188527 GCA_013400515.1 Erpornis zantholeuca | reverse complement strand
AAAAAAAAAAAAAAAAGCTGTGGCCCAAAAGATGTTTTCCTTTGTTATCTAATATTACAGAATTGATTATGCCTATTGTTGTTTTAAGTTGCTCTTTGGGGAACTTGGCACAAGCACTATCAGAAGAGTGATATCCCATTGAATGACTGATTTGACCTGTTTCAGCAGAGTTTCTTCTTGGCTCCTATTATTGAGTTTAGATTTAACAGAAAAGCAAAGGCAGATGTGTGTAATATGTTGGAGATAATGGTTTGGACAAGCTGTGGCTGGTTTTCCTCTCCTCTCGTTATTATCTGTTGACACCCTTAAAAAAACTCACTTGGAAGTGATCAGAAGCAAAGGATCTCAGCATCAGCCCTCTTTTGGACTGAATAGCTGTCCACTAGGGGAAAGGCTGGTTAAGAATGAAGGAACTGAAGGGAGTAATACCATTTCGTATCTAAATTTAAATCTGCACATTGAAGGCTTTCAACATGGATTAAAAGTAAAGCTAAAGTCCTCCTTTCTCTTCCTGCAGCTCTCCATCTTTCCACTTGACATCTTCACGGGGTTCATAAGTGTTAGGTAGCATTTTCCTCCTCTTTTTTTCTGGCTTGATCTTAAAAATGCTGAGTTGTGGCTCAGATGCAGCCACAAATTTAAATGTGTTTAATCCTGGGAGTAGATTGCTCAGTGTCCTTTATGTTTTGCAAGCCTGTGGTCTCTCTACCCTAAGCTATAGTCCATTTTCAGATACTTGTTTTGCCTTATGACCGAAGTCTTCTCATCTTGATTGTGCTTTCCCATTCTTTGATTGAACTATTTGTCTCCTGTGTTTTCCTGTGCAGTGCATTCCACTTTGTAGCCCTCAGTAGGGGTAAGTACTGCCCCACAATACCCACAGATTGTCTTTTCCTTCTCATGCCTTTTTTGTTATGCTGTATTAAGCTAATTTTTCTGGAGTCTGAGGCTTTGCCCATTAACAAAGCTGCATCTGTCTTCCTGCTAGGCAATATTCCTAAGATAATTTCCTGCTCTTCACACTTTCTATGAAATCGTTTGCTAAAATTCACATACTTCATTCGTGTCAGTACTTCACCTTCTTTAGCTTACACTGCAGTTGAAAGGTTTGCCTCGGTCCAAGTCTCTGTATACAGGTCAAGTGATCTTCCTCTTAAAAATAGTATATTCTTTGCTACTACTGGTACTACTTGGGGGCTGTAACAAAGCTACTTAGCAACCTTCCTACCATTCTGGCCATGATTTGGATGTGCCAAGTTTATGTATGTTTGCTCCCAGATGAACTCTTCCCTCCGTGTTGGGTGTTTCTCTTTCTTTGAAATTAACACCATGGTGTATTTTTAGAAAATAATCATGTTGTGTACTGATAAACTGACCCTTGCTAATAGGGTTCTGAGTAGTTTTTTTTCCCCCACTCCCTTGGGGAATGCAGAATTAGCACGCTGGTCTCCAGTTGTAGCACATGATGGCTATACTGCTGTTCAAGCAGTGGACAGCGCATTAAGACTGGTTGAAGGCTTACAGAGATGACAGATGAATTAGGTTTGGGGTGCTAAGATATTAAAATGCTTTTCTGAATGACAAAAAGTAGTTTCATGAGCAGTGAACCAATAAACATAGGGTTTTTTAGGGTTTTCAACCTTTAAGAGAAAAAGAGTCACTGTGGATTCCCTGATCCCTGGTAAGGGTCATCCAGTTGTGCAGCCTTTTCCTGAGGCAGTGAAATTAGCAGAGTCCCTTTTTCTAGCTGGCATCCTGTTTGCTCTTGACTTGCAGAAATACTGTGCCTTGCAGCCTCTCTTCCTACCTCACCTTATTTCCAATTGGTTTGAAGGTTAAAAGTCCAGTAGTGGGTATTGACATGGAGACTCAGTGTGCATCCATGGGTAACCAGCTCTAAAATTCTGCCTGTAAATGTGCTGCCTTCTACAGGATCCCTTCGGATATTGAATGCCATTGTTCGTGCTTCAATCAAAGTATAATTATTAAAGTATAGCTCACCAAGTGCACATCTCACATACTTGAAAATAGTAAGACAGTTTGACAAAAAATATATATGACTATTGTGGAAACAGTGGGAAGGCCAGTCTCCTACCTGGACTAGCTCTGTCTGTTTATCACAGTTCTTTGTAGAAAGTGGAGATAATGCTGATACTCTTGAAATACCAGGCATACACAACCCATTGAGGTGGTTAAGTGGTAGAGCTCTAAAGCTTTGCACCTCTGGGATTTTCTGTCGACTTAAGTGGAAGAAAGTGAGCAAGAGCATTTGACTCTCGTGATTTACTGGGTGTTAAATACTTATGAGAATTCTCCATCAGAGTGAGTCCCAACTTTCAACATCCATTTTTTTAACCTCTTGCTTTCAAGAGCTTTATTTTTCGGCCCTCAGTCAAGGTAACACTCAGGCAAATACTGCCATCCCATTGACTTCAGTGGCATTAAGCTTCTTTGTGTCCATGGGTGTACATTGTAAACAAAGAGCTGATTGCAGAAGTTATGTGGACCAGTGGTCTAAAGATGAAAATCTCCTTCTGAGATGCACTGTCAAATCCTCATACTTACGAGATCACAGAGCTGCTATGTGCCAGCAGCTAGAACAAGGAAGCTTTTCAGCAAAAGTTTCATGTTACTGCTGGGTGAAATGTTACCAATATTTGCACTAATATATATGGTATTGTTAGTTGGTGGAGATTTTTTCCTGTTGAGAGGGAGATTGTGTTTTAAGACTGAATGAGGCTAACATAAACAGTACAAAAAATAAACTTGAATACTTTTTTAGGGTAAAAAGACTTTGAGGAATCTTTCTCTTACACTGAAATCTCTTTCCAGTCCATCTGTGCATTACCATTATTCCCATTGTGGTTGCTGATCACCATGTGGATGTTGAATTGAAAGAGTGATCTCACAATCTCTCTAATTTCTGAACAAAGACTATGTTTTTTTGAGTCTTTGAGACCTTTTTCGTGTTTCATGCTGCTGTAGCTTGAATGATTTCAGTAGAAGTAGGGTACTACAAAGGAGAGGCCTGATGCATTACAGCTGTAACGCTGACAGTGGCCTTTCAAATAATGCCATTGTGGTGGGCTCACATTATTGTTGTAAATGCAGGGGATTTTATCCCAGGGTAGTAACTCTACATGAAGAGTTCTTTCAGAACAGGCTAGCAAGTTACAGGCCAGAAAAAAACACTAGATTGATTCTGGAGTTCTTCATTAAACAGAGTGTGGTATTTCACCAGATGATTACTTCATTGCAGTGACATCATTCTGAATAGGTTCAGAAGAAATTTTTGTTTCATTACTTAAAAATCCTATTTTAAAACACTTAAACTTTCTAGAATCCATTGTAAAGTTTTTCCACTGGTTTGGAGTTAATCTCATTTTCAGTCTGAAGTTGTCTAGGCTTGTCTGAACTGCAGCAGCTTGCTGTGCCTCAAATATAAATATTTGTGATAATGGTAATGAGAATAGAAGATGTGTACTGGCTAAGAAAATTTTCGGTCTGTGAATTTGCTCTATTGTGAGAGACTACTCCCAGCATTTGAAAGCAATAAAATAATGTGTTCTTTATGTCAGTTTTATACAGTTTTGTCACTTAAGAGGCTGACTGGAATTCAGATTTTTCAAGATAACTTTAAACTTTATTACTAAACTTTATTACTGAACTTTAAAGTAAGATGTGACATGAAGTCAAATAGCTCTACTATACTTCTGTGAGATATGTGTCAGGATGATTTCTAGACCCAGAGCAGCTTATGATCTACCAGTGAAAAGCATGGTCGTAACACAGCTGCTTTGCCAAAAATACATGCCTTGCTTTATTTCCTGGATCCTTCATGAAGGTTGTTGTTATGAGCAAAATTTTTTTCCCCGTGATGTTGAGTCTGTTCTTTTCCGTATGGGAGAACTCTGGAATTAGCTATTTTTCAGCTGATAACAGGGGACCTCTATCTCCTGTTTTCTACCTGTTAAAGCATGTTGGGTTCCCTCTGACATCTGCTCCCCTCTGCCCTCCTTACTGCTGAAGGTCTCACATAAAATTTTGAAAGTGTGGACCCTTATGATTCATGCTTATCAGTCACCAGAAACCTGAATTGCTGTGAGACGGTGACACATATACAGTTATTTAAGTTGTGGGGTCTGGAGGACATGATTTCATGTGTAAAGTCTTTTTTTTTCTTTCCTATCATGAAGAGAGATGTTTACGTTTTGTCTGGGAAATACTTGAATGCAGCCACTGTCTCCAGTGTGGTGGTCCTTCACATTTGGTGTAGTTTCATGATACTTTCTTACCCCCACACATAGCTAGTCTGAGCTGTTACCTCTTACTTAAGAGAAGCAAGGGATTGTGGTTTAGGATGTCCTTATGGAAAAAGGACATTGTGAACTTAACTTATATTAATACTAATTATATTAATATATTAATTGTTATCATGAAGCTTTCAAAGATCAAGATAATATTCCAGAAAATTGGAGAGTCTTGCAGAGTCAGGAAAGAGTGAATATCAAGTAGTTTTCCAGAAAAAAAAAAAAGGAGTATATTGTGGAAGTGGCAAGCTTTCTGGTTGGACAATATTTCCAGCATTACCTAACATGCCAATGAGACAGTGAAACTTTGGCAGAGATCTCTATACAATGTTAAATACTGTGTTGAAAAATGCTAACATGTGTTGTCAGTTAGTGATCGCAGGAGAAATGCTGATGAAATAGTTTGCCAGAGAGGATGAGAATAGAAAGTGATATCATCTTGTTTACAGGGAGATGCTGTAGAACACAGACTTGCAGCGGCTTCAAAGTCACACACATGCACAGATGTTCCCTGAAGCTGCCTTACAGATTTTCTTTTTCCTCACTGTAGAACATGCCCCTGAAAGGGGCAGAGTTGGTGACACCTTTGAGTTCATCTCACTCAGTGATTTAAGCAGTGTGTACATGAAGCACGTCATCTGGGTTCTGTCTGAAGGCAGTGAACAATGACTGGCTCATCCTGAGAAGTCTTTACCCCACCTCGGACTGATGTTGAGGCAAGGTGATACTAATCCCCTCTTCTTTCTTTTTTTTTTGTCTAACCTTCTGACTGTCCTGTGGGACTGGTTTTGTGCAACACAAGTCTACATCCCACTATTAGCATTTCAAAGCATGCTAGCCAATTCTGAATTTCCATTCAATTAAAAACTTTAGTTAGGGCATTTCTTTGATCTATGACCTGTCTTCTTCCTTCTTTTTCTTATTTTGTTTGCCCTAGTCCCCAGGGAAAGTATACTTGTTTACATTATTTTTTCGACTTCATTTCTGTCTCCTTGTAAATGAATAGGCTAGGGCATGTGTTGCTCTGAAGAGCTTGTAGCACGTACAAGGTGTTGCACAACAGGGACCAAAAATGGCTGTAAAAGCTGAAAACTGTGATGATCTGCCAATTTCTTTGTTTGTGTCTTGTTGCTAGAGAGAAGTTAATATACTTGATATATGATAAAAATTTTTGTGAAAAGACAGGTAGAGAGTAGAGGATGCATGATAAATGAAAAAGAAATGGGAATCTAGAATATTTACTTAGAGTCCATCTTCCCCCTTACTCCCCTTCACCCCGTATAATTTTAACATCTTAGGTTAAATCTGACTTTTCTTGTAATTTTGCAGAAGTAAGTCCGGTGACTTAACTCTTGCACAGCACTGGCTGGAGAAATGCAGCAAAAATGGGTTAATGTGAGTGGTAGCAGAAGTTACAGAGTGGAATGAAGGGACCCCAGTAGGTGTGATTATGAGTGACCTCACTGCCTATATTTCTCTTTCCTTCACATCCTCAGGAAAACCACACTACAACCAGAATGGATGCAAGATAGTTGCATAAAAATAATTATTAATGTGTTTGTTTTTTTCCCCCAAGGAGAGTGAACTGACCTTTCATTCAGAGGGCTGTCACTTGCTGGTCTACTTCTATTCTGTAGTACATATGTATTGCTTTCTAAGTATACCAATGATAATAGCAAGTAGCAACATTCAGCAAAAGGTCCTGAAGGTGGTCAGGAAACAATGAGCTGGGGAGGGAAGAACAGCCTGTGCTATAGCTGGGCTTGGTGAGAGAAAAGCAGGAGCAGAGCAGGAGGAGAGGGGAGCTGCTTTCTGGGCACTTGCACAGAAGATGGGTGTTAGACCTGACTGTCAGCATCCTGAGGTACCAGCTGCAGTCAGTGTCAGGGCTGGGAAGAGCTCTGCTGGGCAGAGGCTGTACTTCTGCACCCCATTTGCTACAGTGTGATATTTGTCTGCTCGAAAATTCACTGAATTTGAAATACTCCAAGTTCACTAAATGGCTGCAGTGGCAACACTTTCCTGTGAGTAACAGCTGTGCCTTTTGACATCTTTCAGTTACTCTGCAGTCATTCAATTCTCTCCTTGCCTTTTGCATAAAGGAGAGGAGATTGCTGTGCATTGGGGATGAATGTGGACATTTCTCTTTCTTACCCTTATTGATTTCCTGTTATAACTTGTAGCATAATAGTGGTGATAGCTTGAGCGCACTGTTTTTCTCAGCAATAAATGATGTGATAAACTACTGCTCCTTTTGTCTCTTAATTTGCTCTGGCAGCCACATTAAGGCTTTTTACATAGCACAGTGATAGTTTTATTGCTTTATTCAATTAGAACAGCAGACAACCTGAGTGAAGGATGGAGGTACAACTGTAGTTCATATCTGAGAGCCGAAAAATCTAATGTCCAGAACTGGATATTTATTATTACACACAAAATGTCTTTGGGTCTGTGCTTGGACGTTCCAGCTCTTCTGACTATAGAGGAAACCCAAACATTGACTTAGACTGGGTAGGAAGCTTCAGATGGCTTATCCTTCCTAGTAAGCTCCCTGACTATAGGCACTGCATTTGCATACACCCAGTATAATGTTTGACTTCCTTGATTATGTTTTGCCATCAGCATATGTATAGAGCTCAGGATAGCTGGAGAAACTTTCCCAAGGAACTGGGCAAATGCCTTGTACTTATTTCACCTTCAGCTTTATGGTGCTGCACCGGTACTGTTACAGGTATCCAGATTTAGGTAGTTTGAATGATCACGCAGTGCTTTCCATGAGTTGCCACTGCAGCAGACCATGGCATAGTCGTGTCTGTGTCCTACAGGCACTGAGGTGAGATCAGTCTGGAAGATAATGGCTTATGCAATATCTCATCTCTGAAAGTTTCTGACACCTGGCCTGTATCCATGTAAACTTAGTTTTGTGACTTTGAAGCTAGTACTGTCTACCAGTTGAGTAGAAGTGGCTGTGTCATCTGCATCTCCCCCTCAAGGCTGTACAGCTTTAATATGGTATATTAATATACTGATGATTTTCTTTTTTAAACGCCAGATTGCTGTGCTAGAAGCTGTAACAGCTACTTCTTTGTACATGTTCCTAAAGAAAATGGATTTTTAACAAATATTTTTCTTTGGGGTTTGTTACATGAGATTAACTGATGATATGCAGAATATTATATGTCAGGTCTTTGCACAGAAGTTATCAGGGCTCGTTGAGTGACCTTTAAACTAGATTTGAAGGGGTCACAAGAGATAAGCCTGGGGACATCACACCGATAGGTGAGAGATGATGTGCTAGCAAGGCCCTTCTGTCTGCCATCTCAGTGGAAGTTGGGGATGGAGATCCAATCAGCAGCAAAGATGCAAGGGTTGATGATGCACCTCAGAATGGTCACATTGGAATTAGGACTTCTCCCCCAAGAAATGCAATGGAATCAGCAGCCCATGAAGTGCATCTACACCAAGGCACACACCATGGGCAACAAGCAGGAGGAAATGGAAGCTGTGGCATAGCAGGAAAGCTGTGACATTGCTGCTGTCACAGAAGTGCAGGATGACTCACACAACTGTGTGCTGCAATGGACAGCTACAAGCTCTTAAGAAGGGGTAGGGAAGGAGTGAGAGGTGGTGGGGTAGCCCTGTATCTTGGGGAGTGTCTCAGTTTTCTGGAGCTTAATGATGGTTACCATGGGGTTGACCATGGTAAAAACCAGGGGGAAGGCCAACAGGGCAGCTGTCCTGGTGGGAGTCTCTGGTGGGAGGCCACCCAACCAGGATGAAGAGGCTCATGAAATATTCTGTAAGCATATGGGAGAAGTTTCACAATAACTACCCCTTGTTCTTGTGGGGAATTTCAATTTACCAGATGTCTGCTGGAAGTATAACACAGCAGAGAAGAAACAGTCCAGGATGTTCCTGGAGTGTGTGGAAGAGACCTTCCCGAGACAGCTGGTGAGGGAGCCAGCTAGGGAAGGTGCTCTCCGGGACCTGCTGTTTGTGAGCAGAGAAGAACTGGTGGGTACTGTGGTGGTTGGAAGTGCCCGTCCTGGGCACAGCAGTCATGCAGTGACAGTTTTTGGTTCCAGCAGAACTTGGACTTCAGAGGGCAGACTGATCCATTTTAGAAGCCCAGTTGACAGAGTCCTTGGGGGTGAGTCCTGAAGGGTAGAGGAGTCTAGGAAGGCTGGATGTGCTTTGAGAAGGAAATCTTAAAGGTGCAGGAGCAGGTTGTCTCTATGTATCAAAAAATGAGCCAGCGGGGAACAGAGAGAATTGGATGGCTGAAAGGAGAGATTTGGATGGAACTTGGGGAAAAAAAGGAGAGTTTGTGGCCTTTGGGAAAAGGGGAAGGCAATTCAAGAGGACTACAATGGTATCATGAGGTTATGCAGGGAGACAATAAAATGGGCGAAAGCCCAACTAGAACTTAGACAGGCCAGTGCCATAAAAGACAACAAAACATATGTTTTCGAATACATTAGCAGCAGAAGAAAGGGTCAAGGAGAATCTCCATCATCTGCTGGATACAGGGGGAAATACAAGCTCTCCAGGGAAGTGGTGGAGTCACCACCCCAGGAAGTATTTGAAAGACATGGTGCTTAGGGACATGGTTTAGTGGTGAACTTGGCAGTGCTGGACTACTGGTTGAACTTGGGGATCTTAAATCTCTTTTCAGATCTAAATGATTCTATGATTCTATTTTGTGTTTAAGACATATAAACATTAGGTAATTAGTTATCGACAAACTACTTGCAAGTTGGTGACTGCAGAACAAGAACAGAGGTCACATGCCTTGCCCAGGGACATAAAGACATTCAGTGCCTAATACAAAGTGGTTTCTGGCTTTCTCAGTGTAGCCTCTTGCACGCAGAGAGGCTATTTTCAGTTGTGCAAAGACTGCAATAACACAAGGTCAAGCCAAGCAATATAAAATCAGAGGGAAGCTGGAGACATTTTCTCTCCTACACTCTCCCAACTAGTAATCAATAGTGCTATGGAGACTTGCTGAGCCATAGTTTGCATCCAAACCATATTTTACAGCTTGTGATGAAACTGTGCTCTACAAATGTCTAATACTTTTTAAACTCATTTCAATGGTTAACCTTTTCCATATCCTGTGAGTTCCAGAAGGTAATTATATGCTGCATGGAAGTTACTTGATTTTGCTGTCCATAAACGTTCTGCTTGTATTCCACAATATCCATTTTTCTCACTGTGATGCAACTTTCATCCTGTCCCTGTGCAGATGGTAAGAGATTTTGGAGAGTGTGGCTCAGGGTACCTGGGTGTGCATGGGCACGTGGTGACCATCCTTTTGCCTCTTCTGTTACGCCAAATTGTGCCTGACCGGAGTGACTGGCCTCTTTATGGGACATTCCATGGTTATAGGAAGGCAAAGGAATATCCTTTTCATTTTAAGTTCAACCCAACCATTTCTTGCCCTTCTTTCTTTTGGCAGAAAAAGGTGTCAGTGGCACTTTCACTGACTTCCTGGAAAGTGACTGAAGTGAAGTTCTAGTCAGTGAAGTGTCTGACCTTCCCCACACCCTCTGTGTTGCAAACATGCTGTCCCCTTTTCAGCCTAGGAATTGAAAAGCATTTGGTTCTTAAAACCACCAGGCAATTATTTCAGTTAGTTTTAGTTAAACCTCCTAAACGCTCTTACTGCTGCAATCAGTGGTACTTTAAATGGTGGATAGCCATAGTCTACAAGGTGAGGATTAATATCCACTGAGATCTAAATGATTTCTATTGTTTTATTTTAATACCTATGGAGGGGGGGGGGGGGGGGGTGGTGTTTGGTGTTGTGTTAGAATGCCAGACTATTTTCTTAGCTTTCACAAGAGAAAGGAGCAGGCAGGAGGCTGCATTCTCTCTTAAACCCACCGTGACTGTGGTGCTTCCTGCAGAACTGGTGCAGATCTTTGTGCAGTAATGGGTCCCTCTGGCAGGTAATGACGCTGCAAGTGCAGCAGCATCAGCTCTGCAGTACAGCATCTTCCCAGGTCTGCCAGCTCAAAAGCACTAAATGCAAATTTTCAAGGTCTTTCCATATTGTTCACTTTTTAGGTGGAATTGCTTTCTGTCTGAGGATGACACTTTTCCTGATTCCCCTTGATTGTTCACTGGAGACCTTCCTGCATGTCTTCCCACAGCAGCCACCTGCAATAGCATGTCTATGCAGCTCAGCTCATGTTCCTCAGGACAGAAGATTTCCCTTTCTCTCCTCTTTACAGAAATAGGAGGGGAGGTGGCAGGTGCTTCATCTCTTTCCTGTGCTGGGCAGCTAGCCAGCTGTTTGTGGAGAGTGTGTCACCTTTTGCAAAGATCTGACAGTGGAAGGAAAAATGTCATCCAGAGACCTTTCAAATGCTTTTGGACCACCACTGGGCTAACAGACAAGGATCTCAAACTCTATAGAAATAAAATGCTTGCTGAAAGCTCATGAGACCTTTAATAGAAAATAAGAAAAAAAAAAATGTTATATTGGGAACATGCTCTCGAAAGCTGCATACCTGTTGTATTTTATATGTGATAGGTCAAAATGCTAACAGAAAGTTTAACACCTTCTAATAAATCCTGGGGCTTTTTAGAGTAATTCCTCTTGAACTCCTAACATTTCTGTAAATCCTAGATGTGGAATACCTGTTCCGTAGGACTGCTCTGCTACAGCCTGTCTTGCTTTGTAGTGTTTATATCCACGGTGCTATCTCATGGCATCTCCCCCAGTAACTTTTTCCCTACCACAGAGACTAAACTCTGCCTTCAGTTGTTGATCCTCAAATGAGATAATTGATGATCTTGTAGGATAGAGCTTGGCCTTGGGAGATAACTGCTTTTTCAAGCTCAGCTGGGTGGAGGAGCTCGGGTGTTGGTGAAGAGTGGCTCCACACCCACCAGAAATAGCCTCAAAGGCCCAGGAATGCTGTTTGTGTTTGTGCAACTCCTTGTGCTCCAGACACGCAGGGCCACCCTGAAAGAAGCCAACAAGATAAAGAAAACAGGTAACTCCTGCTCTGCCTTGGGAAGGCAAGATGCTTTAGCAGCTTGTTATCTCACTGAGGACGTGGGAATTAATTAAGGATCCTTGAGTTCAGACCTCCTGCGTTGTGTGGGTAACACTGCAGCGATCATGAGCAGTGAGCGGATCTCTGTCAGGTACCTGGCACTGCCAGGTACTGCTTGCCTGTGTGTGGCACTGTGGGGAGTCAGGACTGTCCAAGATCCACAGTTTCAGGGCTGTGACTGTCTCTGCACTGGGAGCTGGAGTCGATTGATGTCCTCCTTCCGACCTCCAAAATGGATCTGGGCAGCTCAGTGTGTGGAGAGTGGCGGGGGCGTGTGGGCACAGTTCCTCTCCTCTCCAGCATCTCAGGAATAGCAAAGTCGTGCTGTGGTCATATGCTGTGAAGTAAACCCTATTGTTTTAGATTTTGGCACGAAGCATTGAAATAGGTTGTTTATGCAGGTATGGCCCTGAATAGTTTCTTGTTTCTGCTAGTGGAAATAAAGCAGGCCAGCATTGTTTGAGCTTTTGTGACCCACCACGGACTAATCCTTGCTGCCATTTCTCTCCTTGCAGTACAGAAAGGGGTTGGGATTTTTCCAGTGCCAAACTATGCAATTCAGGCAGACTTTCTGTCTGTCACAACAGCAGTCTTTTTCTTGTGCCCAAACAATGTTTGACATGACCAAACTTCATTTATACATTGAAGTTTTAATGAAGTGGCCTCTTTGAAGAAAACTGTTTAGAGTCTTTCCAGCAATTGAATCTCTGCAGATAGTGGCCAGGCACTCCTGGAGTCTGCCAGCCTTCACTTCCAGCATGATGTTTGGAGGAAGCTGGTGCGGGGCTGTTCAAGGACAAGCGCCCAGGAGGCTGTTCTCTGCACTGAAGCATTCAGAGCTTCCCCAGTGATGGTATTTTATCTCTTTTGTGCAGTAATACAGCAGAGCTAAGAAAAGACTACATAACTGAGTGTCAGGTGAAGCTTTTTTCCCTTCATTTCTTCTGGATACAAATTAAGCAGCATAAATTTGTCTTCTGAGTGATAAAGGACATGCGATATTTTAAATTTACAGCTTGAAGAGTTTTAACAGAAAGCAGATACTTCTGCAATATGATCTCTGAAAGAGGACATTGACTTTCCTCATTTTCTTCTTTTTTCCACGTAGTTGTAATGATGATTTACAGGTTGGAATATGCTTCTAAGGGAGCAAGAAGCAGCATTGAACACTTCCTGCTTTTTTTTCCAGTTCATGTAAGTACTGTTTTTGAGGCAATTAAAGTACATGAGATTTTCTGCCATCCCCCCCAAGCCTCAAGTCAGTCACTTTTCTTCCATGCTGCAAGGAATGTGGGGAAACATGGCAGAGCAGGGCTGTGGTGTTGGGTGTAGTACAGTTGTGTGGTGAGCATGTGGTCTGCAGACTTGGCTTACACTTGGCAGGAGCTAATCCTGCTCAGATCCTGGATCTATACCTTTTTAGTAAAACAAACAAACCAAAAGGAATAATGCAGTTCTTCCTGGATAATAATTATTGTCCCAACTTGCACAAGAACAAAATAGCAGATTTACTGAATAATGTTCAAAAGTAGCATTCCTAAAGTGTTTAAAAGTCAGAACTACCTTATATATGTGAAATATGTTTTGCCTTCCGCTCTTTTTTTTCTGCAAGTTTTATCATTTATAACAAATTAATTCATTAAACAAAAGAACCTTGTCCTTAATAAATTGGTGCGTTTATTTCTGATAACTGCATTCGAGGTTTCAGAACTGCAATGCTCATCCTCTTAGCCTGTGCTTTTATTGACAAGATGAAATTAGAAAACAACCTGTCTCTGAAGCTTTTTGTTTTGGTTATTTCCTCAACTCTTGGTTGGTTTCAGCTTGGAATGAATTATTCCATGAACCAAAAATACTTAAATAAACTGTCAAGAAAGATAGATTATCTGTATTTGCATAAGAGACTAGTGCTGTCAGAATTGGTTTCACCACTTTTTATTTTAGGTGCTTAACCACTGTCTTCCATTTGACTTGTTACTAATAAACCACGTTAGGTATTTGACTTGTTTTGGAACTTTGACAACAAGCATGTATTATTTCAATTATCCAGTATAAGTAAAACACTATTAATATTATGTGTTTTAATAGACATAATTGTTTTCTTTTTGAGTTTAAATAGGCTTATTTGAGACAGATGAATTAAAATTCAATAGCATAATTTAAAAATAGAGTGATTAGGTTCTCCTTGGTCCTTCCTTAATTGACACTTGCTCACCTGTAGAGGTGAGGCACCCTGGAGAGCCAAGTTCCATCTAGTCCTTAGGTCATAGACAGCCAAATCTTGTGCAGAGGCTTGAGAACCATAAGCATCCATTCATGGAATCACAGAATCATTTGGGTTGGAAAAGATCTCTAATGTCATCAAGTCCAGCCGTTTACCCATCACTTCCAAGTCCACCACTAAGTCATGTCCCTGAGTGCCACATGTAGAAGTTTTTCAAATACCTCCAGGGATGGTGACTCCACCACTTCCCTGGCCTATTCCAATGCTTGATAACCCTTTATATTAATACCTAATTTACACTTCCCCTGGTGCAACTTGAGGGCATTTCCTCTTGTCTTTTCACTTGTTACCTGGGACAACAGACCAATCCTTCTCCTTGCTACAACCTGCTTTCAAATAAGATCCCCCATGAGCTCCTTTCTTCCAGGCTAAACACCCCCAGCTCCCTCAGCTGCTCCTCACAGGACTTGTGCTCCAGAGCCTTCCCCAGCTCCGCTGCCCTTCTCTGGACACTCTCCAGCCTCTCAATGTCTTTCTTGCAGTGAGGGGCCCAGAACTGAACACAGGATTCGAGGTGTGGCCTCAGCAGTGCTGAGTACAGGGGGATGGTCACTGCCCTGGTCCTGCTGGCCACACCACTTCTGGATGCCATTGGCCACACCCAGTCCAGGATGCCATTGGCCTTCTTAGCTTCTCAGCATATTGCCATGTGCAATGTACAAAGTTCATGTACAGCTGCTGTCACCTAACATTATCGGGTTCTTTTTTGCTAGACAACTTTACAGCCCCTCTTCCCAGTTCAGTTTCTAGTGACTTTTTAAAATCAGCTGATGTTTTTTATTTAGGTCTCCTCTTCACTGTAGCCTTTCCTATCCTTTATGAGGCTTTAAATTTGTTCTGTTTCAGGGATCACATATCAACTCCAGATCACTTTTTATTATGATATATAAAAACTATTCTCAAAATACATGTATTCTACAAAGCAGTGTGCGTGGTCGTTCTCATTCACTGTACCATTTTAGCCTTCCTTCATTATTTGTGTGCATGGAAAACAGAGGTTCTGAATATTGCGGCCTATGGTTTGGATGAAGCCATGTCTTTTGTAATTTTTTATTCTTTTATTTTGTACTATGTTGTTGTTCTTTTTTCTGCAGTACATTGCTGGGGAACCCAGATGTTCATCAGGAACGGTTGTGTTGTCAGAGTCCCTGCAAAACAGCTGAGCTGTGAAAACAATAGTTGAATAAATCTGATGAATTGAGCAAGTATTTAATGAGGATCAAGGCAGCAGAGGAGTGAGGCTGCAAGGAACATCTAAAGTAGTGCATTTCCCCTCTGTCTCTCTTCTCCATCACTTTGCTTGGCATGAAAGCGCTGAAGCCAGCTGCCTTCTAACATTTGAACACAGCAATTTATAGCAGATGATTCTTATCCCAGATGCAGTCTGTGTATGCTCTCCTGTCAGCATAGAAGTGCCACAAACACCCTGCAGTAGGGCTAGGAGAGGAATCTGCTGACACAGAAACAGCTTGGTAGCTTTGCCACATTGCCACCATAGACCCCACTGTGAAATCCAGAGCTCTTGTTCACTGCTACAGAAATTCATGACCTCATCTGAAGGTGGGGATTACCCAGAACTGATGCAAAACATTTTTATTTTAGAATTTTTTTGGCAACCGTTTCACTCCTCACAATTGTCTCATGCAGGAAAGAAGTTACCTGAAAAATGGCATGGTTAGTCTGGTGGGAATTTGTTGTCCAGTTTTGTCCATTTAAAAGTAAATGCCTCCCGTTCTAAGATGCATGGAGGTTGAGCCTCTTTCCAAGGCAGCCTCTCTTGGCCAGCTACAGAAAAAGCCTTTTTGGTGACAGATACCTCGGCTTTAGATGACTGTACTTGGATGAACCCCACCTTGGGTAACATAACAAGTATTTATTTTCTAGTACTTTGAGGGAGAGAGAAGAC
Source organism: Erpornis zantholeuca (assembly GCA_013400515.1). Lineage (NCBI taxonomy): Eukaryota > Metazoa > Chordata > Aves > Passeriformes > Timaliidae > Erpornis > Erpornis zantholeuca. The sequence goes on along the minus strand of VZTN01030180.1, from coordinate 172,960 downwards.
AAAACTACTGGTATGGGTTCAAGCTGGTAAGTGTCTTGGACTCAGCGTGGGAAGAGAGGGGCAGGAGTGTTCCATTCCCCTCTGGGAGACTTTTGGGTCAGGTATGGTTGCATGACACAAAGAAGCCAGTTCAATCTTTCTGCTCAGAAAGCGTCAGCTGCCAAGTGAGTGTCAGCTTGGCCTTCTTTTTCTGGAATTTGTTACTTAGAAATCCTGGATGCTTGCAAAGGCCTGCATTCCTCTCTATCGCAATGTTGATTTCATTGTGGCTTTTCTTGTTGAGAAATTTTATTGATGATCTTTCTGTTTCCAAACCTATGAGCAAGGAGCGGCCAGAATATCTGTTTCAAATCTTTTTTAAGCGCAGAACTGCCAGCTTTGTCACTGTGGTTGCTCTGGAAGCTGCAGCCTTTCCACCTCTGCCATAGGCCCCAGCTGCCACACCTGCTGCCGAGGTCTCTGCTGGGGTCGGTGCCAGACCTGAGCCTGCCTGGGGGCTGGCAGCCTCTGCTCTGACCTGGAGCCAGTCTCTGCCTCCAGACTCAAGCCCAGCGAGGCTGAGAACGAGGACAGCTCAGCTCAAGGGTAGGCAGTGAATTTCCTTTGGCCTGAAGGAGCCTTTTGGGGATTTTTTTTACCAGCAGCATACCGCTTGCACGTTTTGATCCCTGGATGATGCCAGATAGTTGCAGTGAGTGAAACCACAGAAGTGGCCAGAGTTAGGAGAAGCCTATCAAAAGCAAAACAGTATCAAGTTGTGGTACTTTGCCAAAATGTGTTAGGCCCAGGTTCTATCTAAGTCAATGGAAAAGATGAAAGTGGGGTTCAGGCACGAGGCTGGAGGTTCACTTTATCTAAGAGGCAGCAATTACAGCCTGTCAATATGCAGAGAGGACTTGCCAGACAATTGAAAAGCTTTATGAACAAACCATGGCTTGTTCTCAGATGAATATGTGTCGCAATTGTTTGTTTTTATGTTCATGAGATGGGGGATTTTTCACATCTTGTTAAGTAATTGGAGTGAATAGTGTGTCTTGGGTTTCTCTTCTTGCTTAAATATATAGAGCTAAACACTCTATATAGTATATTGTCAGATATGGCTGATGCAGGGCACTTTTCAGTCCTCTAATAAACTAATCATAGGGCACTCACAGCCTCAGACAGCTGGAATGGCTGTGCCACTCTTATAGACATCTTCTTTTTCATTTGGAATCAAGGAAGTAACCTTTATTTGTGTGAACAACTCCTGCTGTAAGGGGGTGGCCTCACTGCCATGATGTGAATTAAGGTTATTTGGAGGGAACAACACAATAAACTGCAGGATTGTGTTGGTGCCATTGACATCCATTCCTGTGCTCCAAGAACACTGGTGTCTCTAGCAGAGTGAATCAGGGGAGTCATGGTGCATGGTTCAGCTATATGTTAGCATTTGGGAGGGGAAACCAGATTGTAAAGAGGACATGTGGTAAAACAATTTTGGATAATCAGGGAAGGATGAAACTCCCTTGAGGCATAAGGGTTGTTTTTTTAAGGAAGGACCACACACACCTTTTTATTGAGTGTCTGTGCTACCCCACCTCTCTCTGTGGATTCCCTTAAGTCGTTATGGACTTGTGCTGAACTGTTTCAGAGAAGTCACAGCTGTAAATGCCCCAGTAGGGCTGGTCCTTGCCCCAGTGACTGTCCTGAGCCTTCCACCAGCCAGTCCTGTGTGACTGCTGTGCTCTGACATTCCTTTGTGACAAGTGCCAGATCTCTTTCCTGGTCACACTGGTATCCATCTGGCTCTGGAAATTTTAAAATTACACATCAGACCTAGGGAAGGCTTCTTCATTCTTTCTCCACAGCTGACAGAAAGAGATACCTACCTCTCTAAGGGGTCCGTGCAGTCCTAGCATCAGTAGCTCTGGTGGGTGGTGTGAACCATCCACTGTGTATTTCTGGTGCTCTGGTGACAGCAAGGGAAGCTTCAGCTTAATTTCATAGGACTGAAGTTTATCCTTGATTCTCTTTGAGATGACAAGAATAAAGCTGGCTTCTGGTAAGGGCAGAGGGTATCACTGTGTGGGTGGTATAGAGCAATGATTTAGCAATCCATACTGCCTTGCATGGAAAGAACACAAAGAACAGTCCTATTTAAAACCTCCTGGTTCCAGAGGGAGACATACCTCTGGTTTCCTCTGCATTTCATGAAGTGCAAAGTGAATCGATGTTAAATATATTCCATTTTCTTTCCTTTTTTTGAGTAAGATTTTCATTGTTGAAGGAATTAAATGCTTAAATGGTTTTATTTATAATTTTTAGTAGGAATAGGTAGAGATGTTGTCATTAAGTTTTGTTTGCATCAAGGTTTTTTGTTTAATTTTTGAATAGGAAATACTCATAAGTTCCTTACCATTTTTGAACTGAAATTTAATACTACTTTAAATGGTTAGCTGTGATCAAGAAGAAATTGCTCCTACTGTGCAAAAACTGTTACTCCAAAGCAAAAGACTGGGATACTTAACGCCTTTTGACAAAGCTGTTTTAGACATAGATTAGTAAAACTGACTCTGTTATTGGAGTTTGAAATTCTACAGCTGCCTGTAAAAATGTGTGTTAGAACTGTGTCATTGCCTCAGGCAGAGGCATTCCCCTGCTCCATGACCAATGAATGTTGTCTCTGCCTGCCACGTCCTGTCCTTCAGCCCCATAAATGCACTGCTCTAACACGGTGGATTTTCAAAAGTGACTGTACAAAGAGTGTAAATGTTTGAAATATTTGAAATATCTGAATTATATTATAGTGGAAATAACTGTGTGTTATAACTGAGACTCTGCCAATGTCTCCTCTGCAAGAGTGTTCTGTTTTACGTTCCCAAACACATGCCAGACTTCAACCACAATACATTTTTCTTTTATCCTTTACATAACCATGCTATTTAGATATGCACTTTTTTTTAATGACCTAGCTTTTGCCATGGATTTTGACACCTCAGACAAAATATCCCTAATGCATTTAAGCAGTAGACTATAACTGAAGTGAAGCTTTTTTATCTTCTCTTTTAGTGTAGAAACAGTCATAAGGCAAAAGATGCCAGACATAAACTGGAAGTCGAAGTACAGTTCCATATTAATTTCCTAGGTTCTTTCTTCTTCCTCATTAAAAACTTAAAGAGGCTCGAGTTCCTGATATGAGTTCTCTTTCTCTTCTTAAACTGATAATTACGGGGGAGAGTAGTTCTGTAATAATAGTTTGCTGTGAATTCCTGTGCAGATGGCAAATACAGATAGCCCAGAGGAAGTCTGAAGGAAATAAATACATGGTCTGCGTAAGCAGAGTGGGAGAGGAGTATGGCTGCTTGTAAAAGGGGTTGGCTGGATGGTTACGTTCAAAGAGTTATGCTCAGTGGCTCAGGGTTAGAGAGGAGACAGTGGGATTTAGTGCACTCTCAGAAAGTTTGAGACCAAGCTCTTTGGTCCTGTTGACACACTGGAGATTTATTTTCCTTTAGTTTTGTATAATGACCTAACTACAACTGCCCTTTAAAAACAGATACTATGTTTGGTGTCAAGAGTAAATGTACATTTTAGTTTGAGATAATGTCAGTGTCTGTTCTGTGGTATATTGTTGCTGTGTAACAGAATGAATTGCACCAGATCAGACGAGTTTTATGCCATCAGAGGAACTATACTGATAAATTTATCTGCAAGGTTTTGTTGTGAACTAAGCAAATTATACTAGAAGGTCGTGAAATTCAGAAGTTCCAAGTTAGATTTCTGTTTGGAACTTGAAAGTAGAAGAAGCAGCGTAAGCAAGCAAAATCATTCTGGTGTTGTAGTTTGTCATGTCATTGATCATAGTTTAGTTGGTAATTGTTTTTAATGCACTGAAGATTCCCTCGGTTTTTTTTCTTCAGTCTCACATAGCGTTCAATATTACAGTGTTCATCACCCAAAATTTCAGTGGTATTCTTGTGGGGCATTGTAGTGGAGCATCTTATTGACGTAGTAAATCATTTCCTCATTGATAATATCTTTAGAAGTTGAAGCTCTTATGTGAAATAAATTCAGTTTTCTTTGATCACAATCACAAAACATTCAACAATTTTAAAAATGTCTTGAAGTCAATAGATAATATGGCTTTGATTTTAGGAGAAGCTTTTGCGATTTTAAAGGGACAATGCCAGTTTAAAGGTTTTGTTTCAGTAAAGTAGTTCACTTTTTACTGCGGGTAGCAGTAGGCATTTCAGTCCTGTAGGAATGTGGTTTGTAAGTTGGTTACACTCTGCAAATGTAGTGAGAATGAAAGGATCAGTGTGAAGGATCAGTCCCTGGTCAAAGTCTGGCCTCTGGCTCCCGCACAAGAGAATAATGTTGCTGTTCTCATGTTCCTGATACAATTGAAAGAAGGTTAATAGGGTGCAAAATTTCTCGATAAGAAAAAGCAAAAGCTGTTTTGCTGAAGTGCGTGAAACAAGCTGACATGAAAATGTACCCAGGTTTTATAAGCCCTTCTCAAGTTCAAATATACCTACAAATAGGCCTTCTAGTTTTACTATGGTGAGTGAGTGCTCTTGGGCTCAGATTTGTATACTACATGACATGTCTGGAGGAGTTACAAGCTCTTGAAATGGGAATGGTTTGCTGTTTGTTCTGTGTGTACGTATTGAGGGGTGTAGGTAATTGCACGTTGACCTTTTGATGCAGCAGCCCTAATAGTTGCTGCTGTAATAATCATCCTCCTTTCAATTCCATGGCAGAATGGAAATTGCAGTTCTACAGATTGTTTCTAATTTTATGTATGAGCTTGTTTAGAGCCATCTATCATTGAAGAGCGTGCTGTCTCTTCATTGTGGCTCTTAAAAAGTCTGTAGCATGCGGATTGTATTTGATGGCATATGATGCTGGATGCAGGCTGACCAGACCGAGCCATCATCACATGTACATCCTGGCATCAGGCAGACTGAGTTGCTTTACTTCTCTGCCCATGATGAGAGGTGCTGGTGAATACTGCTGCTTTTCCAAGTGAATGATGGTCCTGCCCCAAGTGCTGGCCAGAGATGGAGTGGGGCTTCCTTCTTTAAGGATTATTCCCCACAACCTTCTTTAAAGCACTGTGGTGACCGGAAATTAATTAGCTCCTGCTGATATGATGTGGCTCGAGGTTGCTCAAAGGTATGGTGTTACCTTTAGGGGCACAGATGTATTTGAGAACAGTTCTTGACTTGTCAGAAATCTACTTTGGTTTGGTTTGCTTGAGTTTGATTTGGTTTGGTTGGGTTGAAGATTTTTGCTTGTTTGGGTTTTGAATTTGGAGAGAGAGCATGTTCTGATTGTCTGTGGTTACAAGAGAAGTTGGTGTTCTGTGACACTATTTCAAGAAATAAATTTTATCCATGTATCAGGTTTAGTGTTTTGGCACAGTGCCCGAATCCATGAGCTGGTTTCTGCTGGAGGTGTATAATCTCAGTGAGCCTAATTCCGGGCTCCTGGCAACACCCATATTCAAGTAATAGTCCAATGGCTTTCCTGTTAATTTTAATGGTGTTAAACCAATAGAATGACTTCAGGAAAAATCAAAGTGCCAGAGGCAGGAATGGGGGTCCCTGAGGCTGAAGGAGTGCTTGGCACTGGGACTGCACTGTTTGGAAACAATAAGGCAGAATTGTTAACATGGTGGGATCAGGGAACAGAAAGTCATGGGCAGATTTTGAGAGGCATCAAAGACAAGGTGAGAGAGTCAACCATGGCAAAGAACTTCCAGCAGAAGTTAGTGATAGGATGGAAAGAAAAGTAATGAGTATTTTATAAGACAGAAAATAACAGGGGAGGTGCTGCATCATGCTCAAGGCACAGTAATGCTGACATTGCCATCTGCCTCACTTCAGAGGCCTCAACCTTAATAATTACATGCATTGTGTTATCTTTGTGCTCCTAGAATTGGCTCCAGTGGATCCAGGAAATAGTGTGTTCTGGGGATACCATGGAGAAAGTTTGCATTGTGTCCCGTGCACATTGCCAGTTTAAATACAAGCAAAACTAGTTAATCAATTTTTGCAGGTTGTTGTTTTAAATTTCAGGCTGTTTTTCTTTTCTCAGCTGCTCAAAATCCTCATGTCTCTCTATACCAAACTTAGGACTCTTGAATTAAGAAGTGGAAAACTGGTCTTTGTTTCCCTGGTATTTAGTAAGTGTGTTTGTAACAAAGAAACAGGTACTGCTAACAGGAATCCAAGGGAACAGCTCTTTCCAGACCTTAGAAAAGCTGAAGCAAATTCCTACCAAAAAGATGCTGAAAGGAATGTGGAGGACTCAGAAGAACTAAGTGAAATTGGGCTTCAGTGATATTAATGGTAAAACCTAGATAACCATGGAGCCAGTGTTGCAGCTTTGGATTTAGTTTCCATCGCTGCCATTAGCAGTGCTGCCAGTTCCCCTGATGTAAAATGAACACTGTGCCACTTTCCCATCATTGTACGATGCTGCAAGGGTCATTGCACAGAAAGCCCACACTAAGTCCAGGTATTTGCTTCGTTTACAAAGCGCTGTTTTATTGCTGATTTATCATGGGGTAGAAAGTGTGGGGAGGATTCCCAGCTGTTTCCAGACACCTCCTGTGGGGACTCTCCCCTTCCTGACAGCTGAGGCCACATCACCCTGTCTGGGGTAACACTCATGCTGCCAAACAAGAAAGATAGCCACACAAAACTCAATGCCTTAATTCCCCATCTGTCTAGCATCCGGCAGCTATTAGAGATGGATAATTTTTCTGTGGGGTAGAAAATACTCCCTGGAGCTGTGGATCATATGGGATTATGGGTGCCATTATGGGGACACTAGCTGGAGAGGGGATTACATCTCAGGCAGCCCCTTTGGTTTGTTATCAGAAATGCATGGGTTTTTGTAGGGACTTTGCTGATATAACTTGTCTTAATTTATATTGTTCTCAGTTACTGTCTGTCAAAGTTTTCCTAGCAGCTGTTTATCGTTGTGTAAGTATATCTCCAGTGGAGAAGAGCAGATGGGCACCTCACTTCAGACTCTGTGGGGAATTAGCTTTGTGATTCTGTCTTACGAGCAAGTTGGCTTTAGGACCTGGAATTTGCCTTTGTTTTGAAAGCAGAGTTATGAATTTGGCCTGAGTACTACCATGCCTTGGAGTGGTGAGGTTAGCATGGACATTTCTGTGCCTGTGTGTAGTTATGGCACAGTGAGAGTGTAGAATCTGAGTGTCAAATACATTTTCCTGTGATTGTCAGTGTCCAACACATTCTCTCTTGGGTCAATAAAGTTGTTGACTATATTTTAATATAAATTCTGATGCTGTGTCTCTTCTGTCTAATACTGTATATGTCTGTGCATCTAGATAAGTTTGCATGCATTGGTGGAAAATTACCTCATAATTTTGCATAGCTATAGTAAAATAAAATTAACGTGAAAAATTAACAAGAGGACAGGAAACTGCCAGTAAAAGTTATTAATGGTCTATTGGTAGGGAAAAAGTTAATGCCTCTTCTTCACATTTACAGGATTCTTCCTGTTTACAGCATTCAGGCAAAGCACTGAAGGTGCTTAAGCAATATCATATGTCAAAGAAGCGAGTACATAAGGGAGGAACGTGCAGGTTTGGAAGAGGCTTGGCAGACTGGTAGCTCCATCCTTTTGATCTCCTTATATGCGTGGTTGTGTGGCAGAGGGGCTGCACTTGTGCATGTACCAGAGAAGCTGGGTGTCGACCAGGGCAGGGAGATGATGTGCTCACACCTGGAGTGGGAAGGTGGGGATTAAATAGCATAGGACTGTGATATTAGAAACAAGGCATTTCATCACTAGTGCTGTTAGAAGGAATTTAAAGAGATGTACTTGTGCAGAGTAATCTTGACATCTGGATGCATTCTGTGTCATCCCAGAGATGGCTACCCCCTTTCTCCACCTGAAACACCTCCCGCTCTTCTAACAGCATCTTCCCATACCCACACTTCCTGCACAAGAACCTGCCTTCCCCACCACCCCAAGGTAGCAGTAGGCAGAGGCAACCCACTGACATCTCTTCCCTCCTTAGCTATCCTGCCCACCCTGTGGGCAAACCAAGATTATTCCTTCTCTCTCACCCCCAGAAATAGCAACCTCTTCCCATCTGCTCCCTCAGAGCCAGGCAGCAGAGCCTGGAGGCCTGTGAGCCGGCGTGGGACGAGGCATTTGGCTGCTCAGCCAGCCATTCTTTGTGCTCTCCAGGGAAAAGGCAGCCAGATGAATGTAGGCACTGGGTTTGATGTGCCAGAGGCCAATTGGGCCATGCTGCTGCAGCACATTCCAGCCATGAGCAATGTAAAATAATACACCGGGTGTACAGATGTGGTTTGATGGCTGGCGCTTGCTTCCCAACGTTCCTGATCTGTGCAGCATGTGCATCACACTTTCTCTCTTTTCCTTTGATTGAAAAATGATGAATAAGGGATAACTGCTTTTCTGCTATGTAGGGACTTGGGTCAGTTCTCTCTCTTGGCCAAAGAACAGAGGTTGTGATACAACTTCCACACAGTATTGCAGGCCTGTAAAGACATCTGCTTGTTCATGCTTGTGTGCATGCAAGCATGTATGCTCTTTTTGCTGCTGTGCTCTTAAAATGCTGTATATTTTCATACTGTAGGAAGCCAACCATCAGGATACTAGAAGAAACAGAATTGCAGTCATAGAATAGTTGAGGTCAGAGGGCACCTCTGAAAATCATCAAGGCTACTCAAAGCACGGCCAACTTGAGTAGGTTACCTAGGGCTGTGACCAGTTGCTTTTTGAATATCTGTAAAGATGAAACTCCACACTTTCTGTGGGCAACCATTTATAGCATTTGACCATTTTTGAGAGGAACTGGTTTTTATGATGTCTAAATGAAATTCCATGCATTTCAGTTTGTGCCCATTACCTCTTTTTCTTTGACTGTGCACCTGTAAGAAGCTTCTAGCTCCATCTTCTTTACATGCCCATCAGGTATTTATTTACATTCTTTGATAAGATCCTCCAGAGCCTTCTCTTCTCTAGGCTGAGCAGAAACAGCTCTTACAGCCTCTCATCATATGAGAGATGCTTCAAGACCTTAATCACCTTTGTATACCTTTAATGGACTGTCTCAGTGTGTCCATGTCTCCCTTAAACTAAGGACCCCAGATTTGGACACAGAACTCCAAGTGTGTCTTAGCAGGGCAGTGCAGAGGGGCAGGGTCACCTGCTGGCAGTGCTCTGCCTGATGGAGCCCAGGAGGCTGTTTGCCTTTGTCACAGGGACACACTGCTGGCTTATGTTGAACTTGGTGCTTACCAGGACCCCCAGGTCCTTCTCTGAATACTGCTTTCCAGCTGTTTGATCACAGTCTGTCCTGGTGCTTGGCAGTACTCCCTCACAGGTACAGGACATATAATTTCTTTGTTGAACTTCATGGGGTCCTTGTCAGCTGATTTCTCCATTCTCTTAAAGCTCCCTCTGAGTGGCAGCATATCCATCTGATGTACCATCCACTCCTTCCAATTTCGTATCATCTGCAAACTTGCTGGTGCATCTCTTCCATCATCCAGGTGATTAATGAGGGTACTAGGCAGTATTTAGTAGATGCCAGTGTGAGCTGTGGGATGCACTACTAGTGACTGGCTTTCAGCCTGGTCTCGATTTCATGTCACTGACCACAACCCTGTGAGCCTGACAGTTTTCAGTCCAACTCATTGTCCACTTACCTAGACTAAACTTCTACCTAGCTTATAGGTAGAAAATGCAGTTACTTCCTTGTCCTTTGTCAGCAGGTCTCAGTTCCCATCCAGCAGCAGGCTTGCATTTTCCCTAGTTTCCTTTCTGTTGTGGGTATATTTGTGGAAGCTTTTTCTGTTGCCTATACCAGCTCCAGATTTGCTTTGGTTTTTGCAATCCCATCCCTGCATGTTCAGGCTGTTTCAACATTTTTCCTGTCCCTGCTGCCACCTCTTGTACGCTTCCTTTTCCTGTTTGAGTTCAGTCAGCAGGACCTTAATCATCCATGGAGGCTGCCTGCCACCTGAACTTGACTTCCTACTTTTTGGGAACAGACTAATTTTGAACTTGGAGGAGGTGATCCTTGAAAGGCAACCAGCTCTTGAACACCTCCTTGCTCTAGGATGGTATCCCATGTAGTTCTTCCAAGCAGATACCCTGACAGGCCAAAGTTGGTTCTCCCAAAGTCCAGGGTTGTGATCCTACTGTTTTCCTTGTTCCATCTTCCCAGGAGCCTGACTTCTACCATTTCATGGTCCTGTAGCCAAGGCTGCCCCCAGCCTTCGCACTTCTGATCAGTCCTTGTTGATGAAAATCAGACATGGCAGAGCTGGATATAACTAAATAATTCTCAGGCACAGGGGAGCCGTTGGTATCTTTTATTTGTCACTTTTTATTTTTCTTGAATTAATGAAAATTCACAGCACCATTCCCCACAAGTCTTGGTCCAGAAGATTTGTGCTGTGGCCTGCTGTGTTTTTGTAGGTGCCATTGCATGAACATTACTTCTCTCATCCACTAAGTATTATCCTGTATTTCTAGGCAGTGGCACTTACAGAAGCAGAACCACAGTATACTTATTCCTGGCCATCATCATTTGGAGACAATGTGCTCTTGAATTGGAGCATGTGAGCACCATTCTTTCTGAAAAGCCTTTTTAGAGATAAGCCAAAATTAAAGACGTACGGAAAATCGTGTCTTTGTTTCCTCACATTGCAGAAAGGTTAAGTTGGGTCTGTTGTCTTTTGTGCGTGTTTGTCACATTGATCTCTTCCTGGCCTGTTACCTGTGCTAGTATGGGCATGTCTTCCTGAAACTGGCCTTTGGGAAGAGGCATTAGTACACAAATACCTCAAGTCTTGCATCTGATACTGCTTCTACCAAGTATAGTTCGACTTTTTTTTCCTAGACTTGAATTCTTTCTCAAGGACAAGCTGATGTTTGGCTCTTGGCTTTTTCAGAAAGTGCTGGTGGTGATATAATCAGTTCCTTACTGTCAGTGTGTCACTTTTCAGTTGGCTAGCACAGCAATAGATTAAAAGCTTAAGTGGGTGGAAAACCAGATTTAATTAATTAAGATGGTTCATAATTATTTCTAATGTTACTGTTCTCTGAGGACATAGCCACCCATGAATATGCTGCATTAGTTTAAAAAAGAGTAATTTCTCCAAAATGGAAAGATAATTTAATATAAAAAGTTAACCACTAACAATCTATATAAATATTTCCATTTATTTTTTTATTGCAAGTGGATGTTGTTAGCGTGGTTCATAAATGAGGAGTTGCACTGAATAACATAATCCTGCCCTTTTCTGCATCTGTCTGAACTCCTGAACCTCAGTTGAGTGGCCTTGGTGAAGCTGGGGATGATATTTGTCCTGGATATGTTCAGGTAAGTAAATTTATTGTTGATAAGAAGCTGTGCAGACCATAGGACAACATGGTGTTATTCAGTATTATCCCTTCCCCGCATAACATTTTTATGACTGTCCAAGCTTTTGATCACCATCTTTTTACATGATCAAATTCACATTTTGTGTCTAGAGGCTACAGAGATTAAAAATCTGATATTTCTTAGAAAATTAAGCTTCAACATTCATCTTTAGTATCTCTCCTAGATCTGTGGCACTCCCTCTGGTGAGTACTTGCCAGGAATGCATTTCGTGGGTATTTATAGCAGTATTTCTTTGTAAAACTAAATCCTTTATGATAGACTTTGGCTTTTGGGCTCATTTTTATTCCATATCTCTACTTCAGTTGCGCAAGACTTCTGACATGTGGTAATGTAGTGGAATGAGAAGAGTTTTCAGTTTAATACAGGTTTACACAAGTTTTGAGGTTTTGTGCAAGTTTTTGGGATGTAATTCAAACAACTTTTTCCAGTCTCATTATTGAAGTGTTCCAGATATTTCATAATATATTGTAATTCTTGGCCTCATGACATATTGATCATTTAAGTTTTCTAGCCAAGGAAGCAGTCTGAGTTTACATGAAGATTAGATGCATGAGAAACTGAAAATGCCTCAGTAGGGGTGTTTCTTTAAGAAAAGTAGATAGATCAAAAGTCTCAAAACAGGAGGAGAAGGAACTGACTGGCAGCTCATCTGTCTGTGTATACTCCCTGTGTGAAGATCTCTGATCCAGAACATTGGGTCACTCAGATAATGGTTTAAGTCAAACAAGGCTGACCAGTAAGAAATTTCAAAGTTTGTTTTCTAAGTTGTGTTGTCATTTCACTGATATTCTTTCTATTGTGTGCATGATGCCTGATAGGACTTTTCAGATGTGGGCAATTTCCTAGCACTAGTAACTTGGAAATGTGCTTATCTTGAAGAAATAAATAATAGCCTTAGAAGTTGCTTGCATCATACCTGAGGGCCTCCCTCATATCCATTCATTCTTCTGATCAGGACTACATCCCTCTCTCACCCAAAAGTAAACATATGCTTTCTTATTTCCTGGGAAAATTTCAGCAAATGTGTAAGAGTCCATTACATCACTGCAAATTTAGCTTGTTTCAGAATCCTAAGTTTTGGTAAAAGTAACAACTTTCCAAAATTCCTAATATTTGTCATCAGATTTCTATGTAGTTTCCAGCCCTGGAAAATCACTCTTCCTGATAGTGTCATCCCATTCATTTTGTTTGTGTTTTTTTTACATTTTTTGCTGTTGACTTCAATTTGAGAAGATCTAGGGCAAAAGATTGTTTTACCTGGTAATATGCTAAAAATACTGCTTAATAACTTGAATGACTTAATGGATGAAGAAACCTGATTTTTTTTGTTTTCTTCCTTCAGCTAATTCATGTTGGTTTTCATCCTTCCTTCTCTTTGTCTATTTCATTATCCTCCCTTCTTCATGTGTAAACTTAAAATAGTTACAGTAAATATGAAGAAAAAAAAAAGAACACCTCATTAGAAATGCTGCTGAGGTTGTAGCTCTCTTAGAAATACCTGTGGTAACTTTCAAGCAGCTGCAATATTTGTCATACTGTGATGTGCTCTGTGTTATGATAGCTACCCTGCTATCAGTACTGAGATAGCTAATTTAAAGATAGCTCAAATATGTTCCCTTGAGCTCTGGTGACTCCTGGAGTGTTGACTGTGAATAAGTACTCTGATTACACAGTGAATGCGTATTCTATATAATATATGGGGTATACCCGACAAGATAATGGAAAATAGAAAAGGAAGAGTGCTTTTCTTCGTTTGCAGGTATTCAATTTGACTGTAGGAAATAAAAAAGGTGAAGAAATTTATGTGAGGGAAGGGCAGGACACCATCATGATAAGAATCACTGTGTCCATTTTTTTTTGTAATAGGGCAGCATTAAAATTCAGACCATCCCAGCAGAAAGCGCAGCACTGCTGCCTTTCAGGAGCAAGGAAATGCAGTTCAACAGCGCTTGCATTTGTCAGCAGATCATGCTGTTGGGAAGGGAGAACCCACATTAAAGATGTCAGCAGTTCTGCACTGCCTTCGGGCTCCAGAACAGTGTATTGTCTCATAATTATTTCCTTTACATTCGATCCAGTGAACTTTCCTCCACTTCTGCTGTCCCACATCTGTTTTGTTGCACAGCTGTAACTGGTTTAGAGTCATCATAATAAAAAGGAAACCTCTTTTCTTTCAAAGCAATCTGTACTCTGGCAGGGAATAAAATGACCACTACAGCACTGGTGACAGAAAAGTCTGACTTTCACTGGCAGAAGTAACTTTCTCCAGATTCTTTTTAGGCACACTATCTGCAAATATATACCCTGAAGTATATATATACACACATGTAGCATAGAAATACAGTTTAATCTTTTATACTTTGTAATAATTTACTGTGTTTCTCTGTGAATTCTTCTCCCTCTTATGCTGTAGCATTTCATTCAATTTCATGCATTGCTCTGCTGCAATGCTGTATCGCAGTTTCAATTCTTTATCTTTTGCAGTAAAACACTTTTCTTTATAAATAATTTGAGGTTCTCTGCTAGTATTTTTTCCAGGACCCTCATTTCCTATTATGCACAGAAATCGTATGTAGCAGGGTGGTTTTGCAATCCAAGAAATTGCAGAGACCCAGACCTGATCTGCAAAGTTTTGGATTTGTAACTTAGAAATACAACATTTTGGATAACAACATGACACAGCTGACACCGTCAGCACCGCCTCTGAATGCTCTCTTCCTACCCCCAAACCAATGCAGCAAATGGGGACAAAACACATTTCACCATTTTTATCATGCATCCTGAAATATTTTTCAAATCTCTAGTGCCTTCTGAAGCTGCAGACTCAGCCTTTGGTGAGAGAGAACGTGAAGTTGCCTCTGGGCAGTGGGATGGCAGATTTCTGCAGCAGTTGTCTTCTTCAGCCATTCTGCCTCCCTCTGTTTTCCACAAGGTCACCTCAAGCCATCCAGCAGGGAATATAGAACTGCATTATTCAGTCATGAAGTAACAACCTCATCACCATGACTTCAGCAAGGGCTCGTAAAAGGCAGCGACAGATTTATAACAGAGGAATTGCCAGCTATGTCTAACAGATGGTTTGACATGACAGACTTGCTGGGTTTTGTAACTCAGAAAGGTAAAATTCTGGTTAGGTGTATTGTTTATAGTCTTCCTTTGTGAATTATTAAATGGGTTAAAAATAAAGCCAAACACTTCCTGTGGAGCACTTCTTTTGGGGACATAATATTGTCTCTTTGGATGTGATTTTCTGCACTGCAAATGGACTTTCAGGTTCTTTGTTGCTCTTGTGAAAGCAGTCATGGTGCAGAAAAATGCTGTTCTTCCATGGCACAGTTTGGTGATTGTCCCACCTATATTGTCAGTTTTCAGTTCTTTTAATGCTTCTTCAATATGACAATGACACCCAAGTAGTGTGTTCCCCCCTGTTAAGCAGCCTTCTACTTAACTGTGGGTTAAGTAGAAGGCTATAGACTCAGCTGCCTGCCTTTGGAAGGGCCAGGGGCACATCGCTTTGCTCTTCAGGTACTTAACTCTGTTTTTGAAAGACGGAGGACACACTTTCCTTTTTTTGTTTTCTTTTTTTTCTTTTTTTTGGAGATCACCAGATCTACACAGTCTTTCAAAACTTGTTGCCAGTGGCTCAGAAAGTTCACTTATTTTCCTCTTGCTTGAGGCTGTATTTCATAGCATTTATTAGTGAACTGCAAAATATTAATGAAGGCAGCAAGCCAGGGTTTTCTTCCTCACAGAAGTATGAAAAAGGGTGAAAGACAATGAGGTCCTTTATGTCACCCACATATGTTAGACTGAGTATTTGCAATATCTTAGGAACTGTTCTAAGACACAAAAACTGTTAGTGCAGTCTGTATTATGAAGGACAAGCTGGAACAGAGATGTTGAGAGGGCTTTCATGTTACTTCAGAATACCTGTTTCCCATTACCCCTACCAGGACCCTCTAATATTTCAGAGGGTCTTAAAAGGCATTTAGAGATCATTAAAAGTTTAGGCATTTAAAGATCATTTTAAAGGCACAGAGTCACCTGCAAGAACATGGAGATCTTAATAGGTCCATGACTGCCTGCATGGACACTTCTTCTCTTTTACCAATTAGTCCTGTAATGTTTCAGTAGTCATGAAATGATGACATTTGTAATTAGAAACATTGAGACTTCACGATAGTATCAGCATAATTCCTATCATTTTTCCTGATTGCATGAATTCCCGTAGCTCATGGAAGTGCGGGATGTTGTGTCGTTTTGGCACAAGTGGTGTTCTGGTGGCATGAGTCAGTGACAGTTTAAACAGAGATCATATCTGCTTCTGCTTGCTCTGATTGCCCATCTGTTTCTTCTCTATTATTTGCAATTATTTATCTGCAAATTGAGGAAATACAAAGATGGCTATTCTGGTTTTGTAATAATGGTATTCAAAGTCTGATTCCACACTATTCTGAAAATCATAGAATCCTGGGCATAGTGTTATATCGTGCCAGATTACAAACAAGAATAATTCCAAGGAAAACACTCAAAGCACAATGAACTTAGCAAAGTTAATAGTAGCTGACATTAATGTTTGCCTGAAGGTCAGAGAGACACAAGTCTGGTTGGACAGAGGGACACTGTGTATCATCATAAGCCTGGGGTGGCATGGACATGTTGATGCTGCCAGCCCACTGCTGTACTGCAAATGATTTAATCCTGAGGTTGCACAGACCACTGCAGTGTGGAGGTGATGTTGAATTATGTTTCAAAAGGAGAAAAGATTTGGAACATGAAAGGGGGAGTGGAAGCAGCTCTTCAGCAGGTGGCTTCAGAGGTGGAAGCTATGAGACATGGACAAGACAGTGCTCCATACTTAGGGACATTGTGAGTCCCTTGAAAGTGGTCAGAATGTTTGATTTGTTCACCTCTTGATGGATGCTTGGGAGAAAAGGGTACAAGTCTCCTCTCCTAACTGCTCCATGAGTTCCTTTTGAGTAGCAATATCACGAAGATACTTAAACCCATAAAAAGGTATTGTATTGAAAAAAAAGAAAAGGAACAATTGTGTGAAAATGCAGTAAGAGAGTGACATGCATAAAAACACCATTTTAAATCAATAACATTTCTTACCAATGTAACATGGAAATGTGTTGATATTTTAATCAGCTAAAACATTACTTTGATACTTCTGAGCATCCGATAAGTGCTATGATAGTCCCAGAAATACTGGGAGATGTTGCTGAAATTCTGAAGAAAAATAGTGAGCTGTACACTTTCAATTGCTCATTGTAACTTAACAGATTTTATGTAAGGAAGGGTGGCAAAGTCTTTTGCAGCCCTGTCCAGTAGTATTGTCATTCATTGGTTCCAAGTTACTGTAGCAGTCTTTGTGGAGATGCCTTAAATGGCTACTTGGAAACAGAGACCAGACAGGAATAAAGGAGGTATTTATTTGAAAGGCCTTCAGATGCACACTTTGGGCTCCAGAGGGTCCTGCCTCAGTGGATCCCTAAATGGACAATGACAGGTCACGAGTTCTTCACACTTTTATATCAGCATCAATTCACCAACCAGAACCCAGCCAATGATGGAATTTCCCCAAGCTTGCCCCCCTCTCCCCAAGATGATGGTATACAGTTCTTCAGCCTAGGACAGTCTGGATGTCCTTGGAGAGCAAGCTGGAGAGACTTTGCCATGTCTATCTTAGCATGAGAGAACAGCACTTAACAAGCTACAGGAAACTTCAGAGTTACACTAGCAGTACAGGATTTGAAAAATATAAAAATTAAAACCTAAGGCATCAGTGGGCTTTGCAGTTATTAATTATTGATTAAAATTAATTGGGATTATCCAATTCCATAGATATCATAGCACTCTAGTCAAGGGTTGAATTAATAGATAAGGAGATCATTGGTGCAATTCATAGAATCACAGAGTCATTAAGACTGGAAAAGACCTCCAAGATCAAGTCTAACCTGTGACCAAACACTCCCATGTCAACTAGACCATGGTGCTAAGTGCCACATCCTGTCATTTCTTGAACATCTCCAGGGTATTCAAAATTCCACCACCTCCCTGGACAGTCCATTCCAATGCTTATCAATCCTCTCAGTGTAGAAATTCTTCCAGATGTCTGCCCTGAATCTCTGCTGGTGCAGTGTGGCTCCATTTGCTTTTGTCCTGTCACTGGTTGCCTGCAAGCCTCTCACCTTGCTGCAGCTTCCTTGGGCTTGTGCCAGGTGCACAGGCTGCTTTTGCACATGTGGAAGCTGAAGCTTGATAGCTTTTGTACAAGTTGATGAATGCAATATGGGCATGGGCCCTGCTGGGTTTGAGCGCAATTAACAGTAATGATGCATGTTATTAAAACCTGACATTTATTAAGCACACACAGACTTCCAAGCGTGCTGCAGCTGTGGGCTTGGGTGTGCCCTCTCCTGTGGGATGCCTGTCATCTTCCTGAGCCACACCAGCCCTGGTGGGAAAGTAGGGGAGAGGGCAGGCACTACCAACAGACCACTTCAGCTCTCTTTCCAAGACAGTTGTCAGGATCCTGGGAACAGGGAGCTCAAATCTCCACCCAGTCCAAAATTCCAGGTAGATGCTGAGCACATGCCTCATTGAGTTCAAGAATTTGTCTCGCATTAATTTTTGAAATTGTTAACTGCATTTATATAAAAGATTGTGTAAATTTTCTATTGATTTTGTCATGGCTTTCATTTCATATAAGACAATTCCTACTTACTTCTTTCTGTAGAAATTGCTCAGAAGTCAGTTTTATGCTGGCACATCAGAAAATGAGACGAGTTGTACTTCAGAACAACACTTCAAAGATTTTATTGATTTTGGGGTTTTTTTTCAGAGGAATGTTTCATCAAGGGCTTTCAGTGAAGTTCTTTCTTCAACACTTCTTGTAATATACAGTGCTCTGAAAAGTCAAAATGTTGTCTTCTTAAATGATTTACCTTAAAGGGCAAAAGCATCAATGCCTGAAGAGTAGAATAAGTTGAGACTGGTGTATATTAGCTAGTAATGAAGGTTTTTCTACTTAGATGTACATTTGGAACTGTATCCTTTCAGGAGGCAAAATATGACAGCAGTTTTCAGTCAAAGATGTCTTCTCTGGGAGTATGTGTTCAGCTTCTCGTTTTGTGTGGATGTGTGTGGATGTGAGCATATTTTATTCCATCTTAATCATCAAAATCTGAATGTTGTAATGTGATCAGCATTTCATGGTGGTCTTTTTAAATTTTTACAAGATTACACTTGTGAGTTGTGTGTGCTCATAGGTAGAAGGATGGGAGGGAGCAAAGAAGGCTGGGGGAAAAAACAGTGTTCCATGGGGTATGAGATAAGGATTTTATTGTGAGTTGTACAGGATCTGTCTGTATTACTGGAGGTGAGCCATGGCACAGTTACTCACTTTTCTTGGAGGAGTGCTGATAAACCCTTGTGTCACACCAAAGCAGAGGGAGGTCTGTGGTGGAGATGGATCAGGGAAGCTCCTGGATAAACAGTTATAGTGCTCCTAAAAAATATCTGTAGGATTGTTGCTCATATCCATTTTCTTTTAACACTACGTTCAATTCACTTACACGGCCTGGAGTTTATCCTTTTAATTCTGTGCTTGGAGAGAGAGCTGAAGTGCTGCCCACCATGCCCCCGAGGGCAGCCACCACTCAGCACACTCCAGGGCTGGCTGGCACACCACCCACCAAACACCACCCAGTGTGTTCTGGAAGGAAGGACTGGCTCAGCTCAGGCCCACTCACAGTCCCACTGAGCACTCTTAGGAATGACATCTCTTATGAAGACTTCATTCACTTCCTCCTTCTTCTGTGGGTTGTTTTTTTTTTCCTCCAAGATTAATGACTGTGCTACACTTTGACAGCTTGGGATGAGTTTTTCCAAGATGAGTATCTGCCCTAAGCCATATTATTTTAATTATTTTCTTTAGAAAAATGATGACCAGAAAATGTCAGGAATTTCTGGGAATAAAGCGGGGGAAAAAAATGTTTGTTTTCTGATCTTGATAAATGTGTTGACTTTGAGAAGCTCTAACTTCTCTGTATTTTGACCAAAGCTTGAAATTTGTCAGGGGATGGGTGGTGTGGATGAGCGGCTGATTTACCTATAAAAAAGTAGGTTTTGTTGTGCCACTCCTACACATATCAAAGAGAAAAGCTCTGTGTTTGTCTGCGCTAAATGGATATTCCATGGAGTGCAGCCACATGGAGCATCTCCTGGTTGAGGCTGAAGAGAGCTTTCCCCGTGGTCACACCAGGGCTTCCATGAGGAACACAGGGCTGCCTGTGCTTTCTGTGACATCCCAGCTGGCTGAGTAGTGTGGAATATTGCTGTCTTGTGTAAGGGAAGCACTGTATTTACCAGTGATCACCAGGAGGAAGAGGCACTCTTTTTGTGTGCCCTGCTAGGTTTGTTTCTAACCTGTGTAAGTGCTTAGTAGCTTTATCTACAGCTGGATGTTTGAGGGTGAGGCAACTCTGATACACACCCCAGGAGTGATTTTAGATGAACTAGGAACTTTTTCTCATGTGTGCAGATCGGTTTTATTCATATGGAAAGAGTGATCACATGGTTTGGGGGCTGGCTGTCACATTTATCTTAAGAAAAAAAGAAACAAAGAGCCAAGGTTTGTGATGCCACAGCAGCACCAAACGATGGAAGGGGAAAAAAAATAATTCAAGCCCTACTCTTTTTAGCCTCTTTATTCCTCTTAAGCTGTGCTAGTTTGGGGAGGCTTATGGATAAGAAACAAGGAGGAAGAAATGCCTGCAGTATCCAAGCTTGTGCTACTTGGTAGAACACAGAATCAAACCTGGTTTTCAATAAGGAATTAGAAACAATGTATTTGTACAAAATCAGGTAAAGTTATCAGTGTTGTCAAGCATTGTAGTGTCTACCAGATTGTGTCAAGTCTGTTAGAGGCACAAGTGCTGTCTCTCTGGTTTTGAGTTAGGGGAGGGGAAGAAATAAACTTAAAATATGTCATCTTGTCCAGAAGAAAAAGAATAGTGAATCTTTTCAAAATTTCTGCAGTCCCCAGTTAGGTGTGACTGAAGTACTCCTGAGGTGTTTTAGCTCTCTGTGTCCTACTAAAACTTGACACAAACCATTCCCTTCAAGCTGTCTTTGAGAAGCCCCCCTGTTACTCCAGTGAGTGCAGTGTTTTGACAGCAAGGCAGGCAGACCAGGAAACCAATTAATCTTTCCTGAAATCTGACTTTTTGTTGTTATAGAAGCAATGATAAATTGTAGTAGCTGGTTAAAACTTGTGGCAGTGGTCCCCAAAGTCCTCAGCCCCCTTGGTAACACCAGATGCTGTGATGGTCCTGGTCAAGGTACCAACTGTGATGAAGGGGACTGAAGCAAAGATGGTTGTTGGACCTTGCCCAGGTGTGAGCAGGTCTTCAGTGGGTGGGAGTGGGTGCTCCCCAGAGTCCCCAGAGAGGAGCTGGAGAAGCCGACAGCTCCATGCCCTCAGCTGCAGTCTCCTGCTTCAAGGTGGACATTGCTACACCAAACTAGGAGCATCCTAAAGTGAGATGATTCAGGTGCTCCTGCCAGCAGATAAATATCTTTATTAGTTCTGAATCCACTGAATGTAAATGGAGCCTATGTGGCAGGTTTAGTGGGATGCCTTATTTTCAGGAAGCAAAGAGTGACCTTCAGTGTGTTCACATCCCACTCCAGTTTCTGCTTGGATCACATTCCCCAAAGAAAAAACAGTCTTATCCTCTGCCATCAATACTGATGGGCATCTTCTTTGTCCTGAGTGTGGCGGCATGAATGAAAAAGGAGGTTACTCTGACCAGTTGGAGTTCAGCACAAGCAGCATCAGGTTAAATTTACAAACTGTTAAGAGCCGTGCTACTGGTGGTTAAAAAATTAAAAATGACCTGGCAATGAGCACTCCCAACCCAGAAAGCCAGTTGTGTTCTGAGCTACATCCAAAGCAGCGTGGCCAGCAAGTTGAGATAAGACCCCACCTGAAGTGCTGCATCCAGCTCTGAGGCCGTGAGCCCATAAAAATAAGCATGAGTCTGTAACAGCAAGTCTAGAGAAGGGTCCTGAAATTGATCAGAGGGGTGGAATACAACTCCTGTGAAAACAGGCTGAAAGAGTTGGAATGGTTCAGTCTGGAAGGCTCAGGGGAGATATTACAGTAGCCTTTCAACAGATAAAGGGGGCTTATATGAAAGAGATAAACTTTTTACCAGGACATGTAGTGACAGCTCAAGGGACAATGGCTTTAGATGGAAGAGAGGGTAAGTTTGCATTGAACGTGAGGAAGATATTTCTGCAGTGAAAATGATGAGATGCTGGAATATGCTGCTGACAGAATTTGTAGACATCCCATCACTGGTAGTGTTCAAGGCCAGGTTGCATGAAGCCTTGAGCAACCTGATCTGATGACAGATGTCCCTGCCAAAGGCAGGGGGATTGGACTAGATGATCTTTGGAAGTACCCTCCAATGCAAACCATTCCAAAGCAAGTTAGCATAATAACCAACATATGGTCTGATCTGGTCATGGTAAAGTTCTGTGGGTATTATGTGCAGGAGAGTGTAAAGGAGCATAAATGAGTGGTCATTATGTGCAGGAGAGCATAAATGCGTTCCTCAGTGGCTGATGGGGGGGCATGGATCTTAGTTACATAGCAAACTAATTATGGCAGTCAAGGACTGCAGATCATAGGACATAGTTTATAATCAAGAGTTTGGTAGCACATGAGAAGTTATGAGTAAACCATAATAAATGATACAGCCTGGAAGTCAGGACAAGTACTGTATATTCGATATGGCAGAGTAGAGTGGGTCAGTAAGTGATGTGTAGATGACGTGGTGTGGTCAAAGGCATAGGCCTGGGAAAAAGATGTCTGCAGGAGTTTCCAGTATAGATATAAGGGTGCACAAGTCCGCATGACAAAGGTAGAGATGACAGCTTAGACTGCATTTCAGCTCTACAGCTTGCTGTGAGACCACAGAAACAGCTTATGCGTGGCAAACATGACAAATACAGGACCTGGAGTGAAAAGGCGCTGCCAACACTACAGGCCAGAAATATGATGATAGAACCCCAATAAATGAGATGTAAGGGACTACCTGTTTCTTTTTCTCCTTATAAGTACATCTTTTGTCATAGAGATCTACTTTATTGGATATAGCAAAGCTCAGCGTGTCAGCCATTAATCAAAATGGATTATCCCAGGTTTTGGAGTGTGCAGCAAGGCTCTGATGTCTCACTGCCTGCATTGATGGTCTCCTAATGGCTGCTGTTGCATTATGTGGAAACGTACACAGGGAAGTGTGTGAACATTGCAGTGTCAGGTTTGGTGATTTACTCAATTTTCTTCTTGTTTAGTATTGCAAAATACCAATGTTTCTAGTCCTCAGAAATGTGACACTTGTACAAGATTTGTGACTGTTGCATCAGTAAGGAGCTTGGCACTCTGTCAGTTTGGCACACTGTTGACTCTGCAGCTTGCTCTTCAATGAGGGAAAGCAGGCAAGCAAGGAATTTCCGACTCTGGCCCCTGAAAACCATGAACATGGCCTTTTAAAATAAATGTTTGTCATACGTTTGGTTTTAAAGCACTTCAGAAGGACTTACATGACTAATAAAACTTGAAGTCATTTTTATTAGAGTTTCACCTTTGGAACAAAGCAAGTCTTCCATAAAGGTCGACCTTCCATAAAGGTCGTTCCTGAAATCAAAAAACCAAATCCCCTTCTTTGGGGCTATTTCTTACCTTGGAAAAACTTTTTCTTGTGTTGTAGCTCTAAGTAACTTTTCAAAGGTGCTCTTTTTTTTTGCTGACCATAGCATATTAGAGCTCCCTGAGCTCCCTGACCTGAGGTCTAGCATGCTGCTCTGTTCCCTTATGGAGCCTTGCTTGCTTTGAATGCATGTGGGCATTGGTGTGCAGGACCACATGCTTCCAGCAAGACAGCTTTGTCAGACTGGCATCCTGACCTGGCTCTGGATCTCAGGACCCAGAGCAAACCAAACAAATTGTGAGTGGCAGAGTGCCACCATGCCGTGGTCCATTTGCAGGGGGTGGCTGAACTAGCACAGCTCTCCCACCCAGCACAGGCTACAAACACAGTATAGCCCATTATTTGAATTTCGACAGCCAAATGCACACAACCTTATCTCTTCTACAACAGATAATCCTGAGAGGGTAGGGAGTTTGTTTTGTATATATTATTCATGCTTGTTAGAAAACAAAGAGAAAATACAGTGACATGTGTCTTGTTACAGGCATTTAGGTTCATATGTGACTTCAGAGACATTAGAGGTTGCACCAAGTGCTGTTGAGGGACTTCAGATCCCTTTGGAAAAGGACAGGAACTCCCTTCACCTCTCTGAGCATGGGTGAAGCTCCATGAATGGCAGGTCAAAAGTGCTGCTTATTGAATATGGACTTATGAAAACAGCTATTTAAAATAGAAGTATTTTCCATGCTATATGCCTGACTAAATGTGATCTGAATCTCTTCAGAATATTGAAGAGCAGCTGCTGGGTCCCATAACAGTTTTATCTGACTCACATTATAAAGCCAAGGCACTGCTACAGAGGAAAAAATCCTGCAAGGTTTCTGGATTTTTTTAATAGGGTCACAGAAAACTATCTCCCCTGTAATTGAACTGTACATATCTGTCTTGTAAATTGGAAATTTTTGCTCTATTTGTATAAAATGGTGGGTTTGGAGAAAGAAAATAAAAGTCACAGAAAGACTGCAAACAAGTAAAACTCACAGAAAGACTGCAACTTCCTCCCTTCATAGTAATGGACATCTATTGCTTGTCTGCTGCTACTACTGCTGTTTAAGGACATTGTCTAGATTGTGCAAAACTTCAGAGTGTTGCCACCAAAACTGTGAGTTAGATTATTTGTTCTAACCCTCTTTTCTTTACCCAATATTGTAATTGGCTCCTTTTGTTAAGCTGACCCTTCCATTTTCCTAAGTGTGTGTTTCCTGTGAAGGACACATTACAAGTGCCCATGACAGAAAGACAGACAATACTGTGTTAGCAACTGCTACTTCTTTACAGTACACATCGACTTTTTCCATCAACAGAACAACCATTGACAAGCACACTCCTTCCAGTGCTTAGGATCCAAAGTGGAGTAAATTGATACAATTGCTGATCTATTTTTCTGCTTTTTTGATACTTGTGTGCTACTTGCAGCAAGTCGGAGAAGTGGTTGGGATCCATAATGAATGGTGACAAGTAATGATCCTCATACCTGTCAAACACATAAATGTGCTGTCACACTGGATGAAACTGAAGTTGAGATGTTGGCTGCTTTGGTAGGTGGTTTCTGGGAAGGGACAGGGTTAGAAATTAATGTAGCTTGGAACTACTTTCTCTGCATTATTTTTCCATCCATTATTTTGCCAGTTTGAAAGATACTGTAAATACCATGTACAGTCCCTGAGATGTGGTTACATCCTTCTCAGACTCCATCCTTGAGACAGCATTTGGAGAATTAAAGTCATACCGGAATTTAATGGAGAGAGAATGCCATTACTTTTTTGATGTAGTTTTAATTAGTTTTGCTCATTATCCCTGGAGGCATCAAGAAGAAATCAGATTCATTAATATATATTCCATCCTGCTGTTGGAATCAAGCTGAGAGACACCTCTATGTTGAGTTGTTAATATTTCCTTGTGAGTAGCCAAATGCCATATCTCTTTCCCATATGCAGGTATTGGTACCCACAGATATGTGCACCTGCAGGGCTGTTCCTCTCACATGTTCTCACTCTGCTTTTCTCTGGCTGCAATTACATTTGCACCATAACTTTTTTTTCTTCTTCTAAAAAAGCTATTGTAGAGGCATTACCATAATTTCTAATTGCCCCTGCCTTGGCCAGTGGTGGGTCTGTCTTGGAGCTGCCAGGGATTGGCTCTGCTGGACATGGGGAAAGCATCTGGCAGCTTCTCACAGAAGCCACCCCTGTAGCCCCTTGCTACCAAAACCTGGCCACGCAAACCCAATATAACATTTTGTCAGTTAACTCCTGATCTCTGATCTTCTACGTTTAAGGTTAAGAAAAAGCAATTTTGGCATCGTCTTGTTCCCACAGTTCTCTCCAATCTCTTATATTAAAGCACTCAGTCTGAAACTGAGAGTGGGGCTGGCCTTGGAAAATGCTCACCATGAGCTCTTGAAGGTCAGGTGCTTGGTGTTCAGGTTATTCTGCCCATTCTGACATAGTTTCACTGCATGACCTTGAAGAGATCAGTGAAGTGCTGCATCCATAGCATCTTTGGGACCTCTTTGCTGGAGTGGTCTCTGGAATGCTGCCAAATGCTGTGAGGTAAAATTTGTAACAAGGAAGGCAAAGATAACAGAATATCTTAGTATACTTCAGCTCAGAAGTTGAGCAAGCAAGAGAGACATAGTAGGAAACCAATTTTCATTTGTTCTGCGGTTTGCAGAACCATTGTTTCTAACTTAATACATTTTGACTCTGGGCTATAGTCTGCAAAAGTTAGAATGGATGTTCATGATGCTCTGTTTTGATTTTATCATCTGTGAACTCATTGTCTGACAGTAATGTATTTGTTGATTCTCAGGTACATATCAATACTTACCTTGTCCCCATTTTTCTCTTCCTTTTGTTTTACTGACACTTAGGTTATTGGTTTGTTCATTAATTAGACAGCTTACTGCTGCCTGTTACAACTGAGCTGAAATCACCTCTTCAGTGATGTTTGAGAAAAGGGAATCCCAAGTTTTACTGCCTTTCCCCATAGTATTTTACTCTGTCTTCAGCCATGGACTTTCTGAATGAAGGCCATCCTTTGTGTCCCCAAGACCTCTCTAGATATTACTGTAGTGTGTGTTAGCACCTTTGGGAACAACTAAGAGACATCTACAACAAGTCTCTTCATACATTATCGAGTTTCTTTTTCACAGTAGTATTCACCAGTTTTTGTATCATAACACATAGAAAACACAGAGAAGCAATAAGCAATACTGCTCTGAGTTTTGGTTGCGACTAGATTATTCTCTGCAGAAATTCTTTCTCTTTGGGAATTATTTCTCTAGGTGCTCCATAAATCTTTTTGATTGTTACAAAAAAAAAAATCCCATTTGTTAACTTTTATTTCTGGAAATTTGGTATTATGCAAAGACTTCACTGAGCAAATGGTGCAGGAGAGAGTGCATCAGGTTCAGATCTTGGGTCCTTAGTCTGTTCTGAGTCTCTTTCTCTAATGTAATTCCAATATCCAGACATGGAAAATGTCATTGAAAATTTTGCAGAAGAGCCCGATTGTTATAAGAAAAATGCTCTGAATGATTTGAATCCAGTCACAAAATGCATATATATGTAAGACATGTAGGCATAAGATTTTCACATATTGGTGAAGTTAAGAAGACAAAAATAGCATTGCCCATGGTTTCTCTCTAGCAGAAATTAATGAGTACTGCATAAAAAAATGTATTCTGAAGAGGAGCAAGTCCTTCTTCTTACATAGTGCATAATGCTTAAGTAAGGTCAGTAATTTTTGATGTTATGAATTCTGTTCACTGCTTCTCTTCTCTTTAATTTCTTTGCCTGTATTCTATGTATTTTTTTAAGAAAGCTTTGAAAGTTTTTAAAAGAAATATAGAGATTAATGTATGTTTTTAGCAACCACTTTCTAGAGGTAAGCTATTCGCAAAAATGAAAAAATGGTGAAATAAAAGTTATTGATGTAATGCTGGAGTTTGTTCCTTTATGGGTTTATGAAAAGGTCTGTGTAAAACACAGCTTTCTAAATAATCATTGAATCTCTATATTCAAGATCAGTTGTCACTTCTAAGGGGAAATTTTAGCATTCTTTCTTCCAGTTTTTCTTTGCACTTTTGCACTGCTTTTACCATAAATACAGACCAATATTTCAGCCTTTTTCCTTCAAAAGCGCCAAAGTCAGGAGTCGATTGCATCCATACTGTTGCCATGGCTGGAATGCAATTTCTTTTTCTTCAATATTTTAAGCATGTGCTGCTACCCCTGAATGGACACAGATTATTGAACAATAGTAAGATAATACAGAGAAATCTTCAATCTCTCATTGTGTTGAAAATACTGGCTTTATTCTGCCTTTAAAGATTAATAGTTTTGCTGGGATATATTCAGTTCCTTTGATGTTTAAATATTAGAACCTATAGCTCTTTCGGATAACGTTGAACAGAAGTGATATTTCTGTTCAAATCTTGATGATTGGCAGAATTCTCTCACTAATATGTGCACCAGCTGAAAGGACCTTGTGTACCTCCATCTGATTCTCATACTAAAATACTTGAGTCCAGAGAATAGTGGTTGGGTTTTAAATGTGCTTTGGTCAAGGTTTTGGATTTGGGTTTGTTTTTTTTCCTTGGCTTTTTGGTCTGTCAAATTCCCAAGGGAGTTTTTGCATTGACTTCAGTCGCATTT
Organism: Erpornis zantholeuca; assembly: GCA_013400515.1. Taxonomy (NCBI): domain Eukaryota; kingdom Metazoa; phylum Chordata; class Aves; order Passeriformes; family Timaliidae; genus Erpornis; species Erpornis zantholeuca. Next base: position 145,064 of record VZTN01030180.1, on the reverse strand, counting down.
GAACAGGGCACATAGGAGTCTGAAAAACACAGTTACTTTGCCAAGGAGTTGTTTTCCTTGATTTGTTTGACCAAGCATTGATTTTGCTACCCCCATGGTCTCTGAATGCACTTCAGAATTAAAGTCTGCTTTTATTAGCAGCTTTTAAGGCAGGGAGCAGTGTGATGTCTTCCTGAGCATCTTTAGAGAACAGCAACATCGCAGCTGCTAGAAGAGCTTTGCAATCTATGTGTGTTAATTACTGCTAAAAATGTTTGTAATAAAGTAGGTATGATTCTACTTATGGGTTTCGTTAAAAATGGAGTCCAGCCCTGAGGTCTCATTGGCATGCAGTAAGGAAGCCTGTTGTTTAAGTCAGGAGTGGTTTAGCCCTTCTCCATTTTCCTCGAGGTTCTCACTTCCAGGAGAAATGGTCCCAGTGGTCTGGAGAGTGTATTTCATCTGCCCTTCCTGCACTCCCCAGTTTGGCATAAGAAGGAGGGAGACCTCCAAAAATCCACTTTTAAAACCTCACCAGTGGGACTTGGAAACAAAAAAAAAGAGAGGATCAATCAAAATCCTGTGTGCCCAAAGGCATTTTGATTTTTTAAATGCCAATTCAGTTTGTCTAATTAAAAATGTTACTTTTTCTTGCAAACTTTCTTTTCTACCCTCGGACCATATAGCATTTTTCCACTGGCAAACACTGGGCATATAATTAGTAATGGATGTGAATATGACTTGCTTTTTATATGTTCTTCCATCACTTGCTATGGTTTCAGTTATTTGGTTTTTGTGCTCCATCTTCAGTTCTTTTCCTGTCCTGCCAGTTGTCATCACGGCAGCTTTTGCAGATGGGATTTGTGTAACTGTATGGTGCCTAGTTCAGGGCACACCTTGGATCCTGAGGACTACAGGTTGCTGCCAGGATGCATTTTAAGAGCAGCAGCCATGTCATGAAGAGACATCTTGTCACTGGAGGTGTCCCCAGGCAGTTGTGGCATGCTCCTCTGCCAACCCAGGAGGAAGGCTTCCAGGAAGCTGTGGGCACGTCTGTCCTGCATCGTACACTGCACAGCAGATACCAGCACCACGTTTATTTCCTGAGTATTGTGCATCTGTGGTTAAGTTAGGTGTGAAAACCTTTTGCAGACCTTATTACGTTCAAAGGGGAAAGCAGACTGAGAAATGTGTTGCCTGTCGTCATGACCAATGATATACTAGCAGTCTGCTGGGTTTTTTTGTGTGATCGTGGAAGGAGGGGATGGAGGAGAGGGATGGCTCACACAGCAGATGATGTGATTGATCAACATGTTAAGTAGTGTAGCAAAATCCCATCTGTTTATATGGTTTACATCTTACCCAGCTATGAAGCAGGGATGAGAAGAAAAGAAGCACAGAAACAAAATCCATCATGAATGAAAAATTGGAGCCCAGTCCTGTTACTGATGTAACTAGCACAGTTTCAAGAAGAATAAGATCATGTCTTACGAAAGACTCTGCATGAACATCCACTGATATTATCCTCCTCTAATTCTGCTTGGCAAGAAAATGAGGATTTTTCTCTCCAGATCTCTATTTTTTGTTCAAAATGTGGTTAAGCCCTCGGGTGTCTTCTGCAATAATCAAACAGAATCTAGAATAAAGGATATCATAACAAGGGAGCCTTTCATAATAACCAATTGCAACTTAATTGTGGTTGGAGTTTTTCAGTTTCCGTCTGCTTGGTTTCTCTTATTCATATTGGAAGTGAGTGAGATAGTAAAACATATTCAGATCCAGACCTATTCTGATAATTGCATTTCTTCCTGTTAAAATATGACAACACTTAAAAATTATTTGTGCTGTGAGCAGATTCTGTGGAGTAACAGCGCCGCGTCTGCCATGCTCCTTTCCGTAGCTTCTACGGAAAAAGTAGCTGAAGTAGCTTTAATTCTGAATGAAGCAATGTTTATGGTTTCTTTAATCACTGTTTACTTTCAGTAAGAGAGCTTTCTCAAGTAATGGGAGTAAAATATATTCTTCTATCAATCTGTCTAAACATTAAGAATGCTATGTAGAAAACTATTATAATTTAATCATAGATGTACTCATTTAGGGGAAAAAAAATCACCAGAGGCATGCATGCAGAAATGTCTTAGCTGTGTATGCAGATTCTCAAAAAAAGAGCTGTGAATGTATAATTCTGCATGCACAGAAATTCAAACTATCAACATTTTGACTTCTGTAACAGCATGCAGTGCTCCATGGCATGCCTGATGAAAAGCTTTTGTAATCTGCCAGAAGATAACTATTACCTCTTACAAACACAGAATCAGAGGCCATTCATGTCCAGTCAGTTTGTGTTTGGGATCTCCTGGAAATGGGCTGGGGCAGAAGGTGGAGAGTAAAGACCTGCAGAAGGTGTGGTGCTTACAGGTACCTAAGAAGAGAGGTGGAAGTTTCGCAGTGAATTTAAGAAATACAGTTCTCCCAGAATTGTAGTACAAATGTGATGCCCAAGTGGTATTTTTGGATCTTGCTACAATTTAGAGTACAAGTAATATGAGTAATGACAAATGTATTGATTCTCCTTATAAAGCAATCCAGTGTCCAATGTCCCTGAATTGCAAATTTTATCTGAATCCCAAGGAAATTTAGATTGCTGTGGTGATATATATTCAATACATGGTCTCCTAGGACTACAGTTTTTTCCCCATTCTATTTGTCAACACCTGTCATAACAGAGCCTTGGTCTTAGTCTGCAGGAAGTAACTATATATTAGCAATATTTCTGCTACTACCATGATGCTAATAATTTATAGCACTAACATGTCTCATATCTTTTCCAGCAGCCAAGAAAATTCCCTTCTCTTATCTGCCACTGTTGAATTTGGAGAGTAATACTTTCTTTCATGTCCTTCCACTAACCTTAGATATTTATGGTAATATCAAATGCTTTGACAGTCTTTGTGTCCTGCTCCTTTAGTTTCTGAGAGAAAATACAGTCTTCTGGCTTCCTCATAATCAGCCATGTGTTATGTTCTGGTAGAAAGTCATTCTCTGCAAACTTTTTTCTTTCTAACAGTTGTTACAGTTTATGAGTTCTTGTCTTTTTGGGGGAGAAAGAAGTTAATCCCTACATCCATTCTATTCATTGTCATTTAAGAAAATAAATACTGGGTTTTTTAAATTTCTCTTTTCATTGTTTATCTTTTTCAAACCTGTAGTTGGCTTGACTTTTTTTACTTCAATATTTCTTTTAACAAAGTGCTGTTGAAACTACCTCCTCCATTTTTATTTTTTTTTTGAGCTGTCTCTTTCTGCCCTTGGATTTCTTTATTAATTGTAATAGTACTCAAAGACTGATAATTCTTCATCTTGACAAAACAGCAACATGTATTTGGAAAATGTGAAGAACTCAGCACATATGTAATTGATTCCTAGGCTTTTAATGACTACTTAGCATTTCTTTCAGGACTCGTTTCTTAAAAGCAGTCTTTTTACAGCCATATGGAAATATTTCAGATGATTAAAGAAAGGGAGAAATAAAAACCCCATCAAAATCAGTGTCATATACAGGAATCTGGTATTGACAAGATTTTAGGTGAATTTTGAAATAAGGCCCTGAAAGTATCTATGTGTTTATGTCAGTAACAGACATTTCATTAGCTTTTAAAAATCCATAAGTGGTATGGCATCTGAGTGATTTTATCAATGGTATAGTATGTATTTTAATGCCAAATTCTTACTTCAAAATCTGTGGTTTAGCTTTGCTCAGTAGTGAAAATTTTTTTCAAAAGGCATGACCAGGAAAGGAAAGAGCCATGACAGGAACAATGTTGCCTGGGAGAAAGCTCCATTTGGGTCGCAGGAACATGGCTGGTTTGCACTGGTTGATGAGCTGACATTCTCTTGAATCACTTGGCAGTCCCCAGTGCATGTGGGTGAGACTTTGAAGGGTGCCTGGCTTGCTGATCCCAGCAAATTCCAACGGCACTAAAAGTGTGAAAGGAGCAAATAAAATTCACAAATTTTGCTGAATTCAGCTATTACGTTTATGTACAGAAGATAATTTGGAAATGACAAAAAAATTAACAATATAGTAATACTTGTTTAGAAATAAATTGAAATGTTTTCCTTTTAATCAAACAACTCAGTCCATGTTGATATAATTAGAAATCTTCCCCAACTCAACTTGCGAATAAAGAGACATACATAAGTTCTTCAACTCTGTTTAATAGGTCAGAGAAGCACATCTTGAATTTTCCCTGTGAACTGATTTAGTTCAATTTCTTGTGAGTTCAGTGTATCACTGGACTGGGTGCTTGCTGCTGCTCCTGCTCAGATTAGTTTTCTCTTCTCCTTTTCACCTGCCCCTCTGGTGAGATCCTCAGCTGGTGTAAATAGCTGTGATCACTGTAGGGCTGCTGCTGATTTACACAAGCAGGTGGTCTGCTTCCAGGTGGTCTTACTGCTCTATGAAAATGGATTTGGTGAGCAAGCTTCTTCTGTAAATGCCTGAGCTGGCTTTATTAACATCTTAGTATGCCTCAGATAAGCGAAGGATTTTTTTTAGAGTGTTTTCATTTTATTTCTTAGGAGAATGTTATGTTTATTCTTTCTTTATTACTTAAAGGCTGCATTGAAGAAACAAATTGTCCATTGAGATGGGTTTAGTGGGCATTTGTTTTGTTCTTGACAGAATGGTTCTCTGCATCCATTAAAAAGTAGGAACAAAAAAGAAAAGCATTTTATTTAAAGCTTTACGTATGAAATAACCAAGTAAATGTGCATGTGGCTAGACCTGAATTGGCAGGTGGGGTACCACCAGTCCCTTAATTAAAGTGAATGAATCAGGGAAGACTCTCAGCCTTTACCTTGCAGCTGTGTAGCAGACAAACATTCAGTTGGTGGGAACCTGGGGTTCTGCTGGATTTTCAGGGTTTCCTGTTGCATTTTGGGGAACGCCACCACCTTCTGCCAGTGCATGCAAGGACTCACCCTGGGCAGAGAGGGAGGATTGCCTTCTCCTGGGCAAATATTTGCTGCACTAATCTTGGTAGTGTTTGCATATGTTAGTGTGGGCTAAAATTGCATACAGACCTGTAACTGGGAGAAAGAGCATGGATGTGGGCAGCCTGTGCCATTGCATCCTCTGTCCTCTTCATAGCCTGCGATGCCCTTGGGGAGTGCAGCGACAGTGGTGGCTCTGAAACACTGCCCCACCTTTTGTGCCATGAAAGGGCAAGGACTGGGTTGGCAAATCTGCTTTGTGGAAAGCAGGTGCCATGAAATGTCTCGCTGTGATTCCACCAGTGCTCCTGCAGCCTCTCTGAGCTGGTGTCTGTTCCCCTCCCCTACTGCTGTAGCCAAGTCCAGCCTCTCACTGGTCCTTGCAGCTGTCCAGTGCAGCTGTGAGCAGAGAGGATAAATGGCCAATCATGGAGTGTATCAGTGTCCATAACAGCTCATGTGGTTTACCACGTGGCAACTTTGTTTTAGTAACAAATCAGAAGTGAAGGTCCAAGAAAGGTGGAACTGTTGTGAGATGGAGAGCACCATGAAAATGCAAAAAATTAACTACTTTAAATAAAGTGAGTCAATACAGAAGCCAGCAAATGATAGGAGTGTAGTGCTACTTAGAGTACTTATACTGCTCACAACTGATTTTAGTAAGACACAGTGAAGCTATCATTTACCAAACTTGTCAGTTACTTAATTGTAGTTTATACCAGATGATATTTAAGGCCATAGTTGTGGTATTTTCTTATTTACAGTCTAAACTATAAAAAGACCCAGAATATTTCACTCTAGGGAATCCAAAAATGGTTGCTGCCATTCCTTCTGATGGAGTAATCTAGAGTGTCTGCTGTAAAGTAGGACTTCTGAAGTCTCTAAGTCAAGAAAGGTTTAAAATTTTATCCTTTGATGAACTATTCTACCATGGCTTCCATAGAAAAGACTTAGATAAACTAAGCGGGAATAAATGAAGCAGGTTGGAAGTGCAAACGACAACAAAAAGGTCTCTTGAATTCTTGCCAATAAATAGAAAAATACAATTTTGACACCATATTTGTCATTAATCCAACTTTCATATATGTTCAGCCAAGATGAATTGTTTTTTCTTTCTGTGTCAAACACATGAACTAAAACATTTTTCTTACATTGTATATTCCATTGCTATTATAAGTAGAGATGTTCTTTGTCTTACTGGACTGTAATCCTAGATGCCAAAAAATGTGCTAAGCCAATTGAGTAAAAGTCACTTGTTTGGGTAGTCCAAAGAGTGCCAAGGTAGCCTTCTGTGTTTCAAGCGTTAGTGTGGAAAACATTTTTCCCAGGTAATGGTGCAGTATGCCCCAGTCTCCCTTCAATAGCTCTGATACAGGGTGTCCACAAAATGAAATGATGCAAGGGTACTGTATTTATTGGACTTTCTCACCCTTTTTATCTCAGTGACTCTAAGCCTCTAATCTGGCTCCTCTTTGGCCAAACAGCTGCCTGGAGCTGTGTTTAATAGTCAACACATAGCTGTGCCTTCTGAGGGGACAGGACCTCAGCACCTGGTGTTCCCCCAGATGTGCAGCATCAGTACCAGCACAGAACTGGCTGAATTTGTCATTGAAACCGCTCAATTCTTTTTTCAGTCAAACATTTCACTGAATCCACAAAGGACAACTTTGAAGTTTGGCTTTGTCTCCAGCACAATTGAACCAGGGACTCCAGCTTTCCATTTAAAAGTGAGAGTTCATTGAAGGTCCATGAAAGCGAAGGATTGTTTAATTACATCGTGATTTGCCAACAGTATACTCACCCCTGCTCAGAACATAAAGATACATAATGTCTGCTCCCTATGGAGTCTTAGCAAAGTCCTGGTTATCATTGCCTCCACACAGGTTTCAGTGTGTTTTTATCTGCTCACGTAGGATGTCTCGTGCCTCGAACTTAACAAACCTAAGAGTAGGTTAGGCTCTTCCTTTTTTTAACAACATTGCCCCATACAACCTAGAAGGAATGTTTCCAATTGCTTCCTCTTGGTAACTAGCCAAACAGATGTTTTTCCAGAAAGGACTTGGGAAGCTGAGGTGTGTAAATCAAACCTTTGTAGCCAGCTACATTTCCAGTTTTGGTTTCGGCTTACGGTGGTCAGGATGTGTCTGTACTGGTATGAGAGATGGTTGTGTCCGTGGCACAGCAGCTCTTGAGCTTGCAGGCTCTGCTGATAACACACCAGTATCATCTTCCCAGCTGCTGGTCCCTATATATGGGCAGTGAATGAGCTCTCCTGCACTTCAACCACATGTAGTTTTGTTCCTAGGTGAAGGACTAAGGAAATGTCTAGATGATCCTTTGGTGCAGGATCATAACAGTAAAAGAAGGCCGCAGCCAAGAATTTTATGTGCCTGGAAGCTTCGTTGAATTGCAGTATCTATCCACATGACAGCTCTGCAGCATTCTGATGCCAGACCTCCAGAGAAAATCCTAAGCGTTTACAGGAAAGATCCCCTGCACTTCAAGTTCTCAGTACTTTCAGTATGCATGACTTAAATTACTTTCCAGACTGGGAATTTTGTTTCGCAACGTGGGTTTTATCTAAATGATGTAAAGGCACCCCTGTGGCCCTACTCGTGTCCTGCCTTCATGCCAGAAAAAGATCTCAGTGTCTTCTGCCCTCTTTGCACAATTGCTGTGGTTTTCAGCAAAAGAAAACTGAGGCAAGGGAGCAAAAGAGGGGCCATGGCATAGTCTGCTCTGGTCTAAACTCAGAGACTCCTAACAGAGTGCCTTGGAGTAGAAAGTAGAAAAGCTTCTCAGTCTTTACTTCTTTGGCTAAACCTTGAGTCCTGGTCCTTGTGCCAAGAATTTCTTTTGCGTTTAGCTCCATCCATTCCTTGGAGAATGGACAAGCCATCTTTGAAGCAGCATGCAGAACCTATCCGTTTCTTGAGAGGAGACAGAAGGGGCCTGAATTCTCTAAAGCAAATCACAACAAAGGCTCCTGTTTCCTTGGAGAGGAAATTAAGCTGATATTGACTTGAATAGAGTTCATTTTTTAGCTGTTAGGCTACTGCATAAAAAGGAACAGACTAGCAACAATCATATTTTAATACAATGAGATCTGCCTTTTTAAAAAAGATTTAGATAACTTTAAGGTATTTAAAGGAACTGAAGGCTTTTAAAGGAACTGAAATATTCCCACAAGCATTTATCTTTGCACAGTTGGTTGATGTATGGACTCTAAGAGACAAAAAGCATGCCCATGGCAAACACAGTCCGAGCAAAGGATGTCTGTTAGAATACTATTGCCAGACTTTCCATTAAAAGAAGCAACCTTTCACTCCCTTTCAGAGATTTCAGATCTTCGGTGGTGACATAGAGGGGAAGGAAACTCACATCACAAGAGAAGACTGCCTTGACTTGTCTTCTGAAATGGATTTCCTTTTACTGCATAATGTTCCAACATGTGACCTCCACTCTGTAATTCCCTATCTTCTACAATATGTTCAATAAGAGAAGCATTTTCTCTTTTGACTGGATTTTCTTTTTCCTTCTATTAGCATTTTTCTTTCTATTAAGAAAATCCATGTCTTGTTCAGACTTAAAAGTGCTTGAGTGAAACAGCTTCTAAAACAATATCTTAAAATATCTCTTTTAAGTCTTGAGCTATGCCAGACTTACGAGGCAAAAAGTCCTTGTTTGGTTGTAAAAAACTGAAAAATAAGGGAAAACGGAAAAGGAATACATTTTCACTGTCCCCGGAGAATTAGAAGGAAACTTCCCATAAAAGTCTACTTTCTTGAAGCCACTGCCTCAACAGGAAGATTCGGAGTGTCTAAGTCCACAATGTGCTATTTCTTTGGAAAACTCTATGAGCCAGTGTCCAGTGTTGATATTTGGGCTTAATAGCAATTTTGTCTCTAATAGGCATTGTCTTGTCCAAGGCACTACACAAGTTTTATGTACCAGCCTTCTTACAAAGATGCTGGCACTCACTGCAAACATCTGCTTCAGTTTTCATGTTTCCCTTAAGCTCTTTGCAGCACCAGGAGAATCATTTCCCTCTGTATTTTTTTCTCACGGTTTCTCAAAGTTTTATGTGTTTTTATGCTCATGATCATGGGGTTTATGCATTAGTCTTACTGCACATCATTAGAGCTACACATTCTTGATATACACATTTTCCTCTTTCATAATTATGAAATACCAAGAAAAAAATACATTCAGTCTGCTGCTGGTTTAAGAGTCCAACAGAGAGAGGCATTGCAACACTACCACCCATCATGAAAGAACTAGCAGTTAACAAAGTATTTTATATGTTGGCCTAACATATGTTACTTTTCTAAAGACACTTTTGCTTTACTATAAGACATTCAGTATGTTCTTTTGTGTAGAAGAAAATCTCTATCAAGAAGTCACATAAAAGCAAGTAATAAAAGTCACTGCTAAAAGCAAACATCACTGAGTTTCGTATCTTCGTAAACATAATTAAGGAATTGTTTTCTCAATATTCATCTGTGGAAGTCTGAACAAGGCCCCCACTAAAGCAGGCAAAAGGAGGGTTAAAGCCTTCACCCTACCAAAATGGAGTCCCACCTGTTCTTCATTTCAGGACTGTTTTGTTAGGTCTGTATGCAAAATGCAGTTATGACAGTGACCATTTCACGGGAAAAATAGTGTTATTAAATGTAAATAAAATTATGCTTCTTATAGTGAGAAGCATAGAGACAGGCTGTCTCTTTGAATTATGTGCCTGCTCTTCCTTATCAATTGCTCATTTAATATTCTCATAAGTGGAGCTTCTTCTTCAAAGTCCAGTGGCAAACCAACAAAACTGATAGTCTTTCATCCACTCCAGTGGGATTTAGTTCACTTGCTCATTTGCTGGGTGGTAAGTAACAGATAAGGTGGTATTAAAATGGTGTTCTCTTTTTTTTTGGGTCTTGATCCAGCAAACTCCTTAAGTATGAGCTTAAGTATAAGCTTGTTGGGTCCCTGAAATAAATGGGGTTATTGAAGTTTGAATAAAGCTGAAAGCAACTTGAAGTGATGTTTTGGGTGGATCCACTGTCCCAATTCACTCCTACATATGCATCCTTATACCAGATTGGCTGTTTCTCAGTTTAGTGCCAAGAGACAATTTGAAACTTTTAGCCTGGCTGGGACTGTGCTATACCTGTTTCATCACCGGCCATCCCAGTCCTTTCCCTCCCTTGGTTTTCCTTCTTGGAGAACTGCTGGTGAATTGTGATGGGAGCAGAGCTGACTTAGCCTCTGTCATTAAAAGGACATGTCATGTCTAGGACTGGTACTACTACATGGTATTATATTCTGCATTAGAGAGCAGAAGTGTGATGTTGTGTTCACTGTCTAGGATTTATTTTATTGTTTATATCCACTTAAACCCACAAAAAATAAAAATGCAAATCCAAAAAAACTCAATTTTTAACAAGAAAAATGACCTTACAGTTTTACATCTTCCCAACAAGCTGTGACCAGCTATGGAATACTCTATTTTGACAATGAACTCTGCCATCTTTTCATCTGATTTACACAGAACTTTATGGATAACAAGTAAAATTTCTGCTTATTGTAGGAGGATGGGGATAAAGAAAAAGGCAGTGACTGTCTGAACAGGCTGTCATAAATACAGCTCACTTGGCATGACTGTCCCGGAGATGAACTGATTTGTGGTCTGGATTCAAAAGTGTTTTACTGTTCTTTGCTTCTCTGTGGGTTCAGCTATTTAGATCAGGCTAATTTTCAACTGGAGGAACTGGAGAGCTATTATTCTCCCTGAAGGTTATCTCATTTGTTTAAAAACTGGTGGCAAACCACTGACTGCTGTAGTTTGTTTTTTTTAAGACAACAGCCATGGGGGACGAGAGCTATATCTGGAAAACTACCACGTGCAAAATCCCAAGGTCCTTTCCTGAAACAACAAATACTTTCACAAGTAGTAAAATGAACTTCACCATGGTTCTCGGAAACTCTCTCCACAGCTGTACCAGAGGATGAGCTCATCAGATTACACTCCCTGGCATTTCAGAGGGTATATTTCTTGTCATAAAACATGTCAGAGTATGGTATTTTTTCAGCCTTTACTGCTGTATCAGTGTTGGCTGGACAACTTCCCCAAGGGAAAGAAAGACAGAAGCAAACTTACACACAAGACAGACAACACCTTAAGAAGAGAAGCTGTGATTCCAGAAACCTTAGAAAAGTGGAACTAAATATTCCTTAAAAAGGATCATTTTCTGAATTCGTCTTCTTTCTAAAGGAATTGGCACTTACAGACTCTCCTTGCTGGATATATCATAGAACAGATGTCGGGTTGGCTATTATCAGTTAGAAATTGCCTTTTGTGTTGGTTGGGGTTTTTTTAAATTATTATGAATATTGTTTTAGTGAAGGAATTCATTGTCTGTTGAATGATGATGATACAAGCAGACTTCTGTCTGTAGTAATAGGTGTGTCATGACTAGGAGGAGTAGCTTTAAGAGGTTGTTACGTTGCTAAAGCTTCAAAGGAAGTGCGGGCATTCAGAGAAAACACAGGATGAAATCTGTGTTTCTGATTCTTGCTGCTCATGTAGCATGGCCTAGCTGGGAAAGGGAAGCACTGGATGTACTGGGCACCCATGGTGGGGACAGTCTTGAGCAAGCATATTTTCCTGAATGTTGAACTGTACCTCCCAGTTCCCACTCTGACACTCAGCTGCACTCCTTGCAGGGGGAGGAAGTCAAGCACTTTGGAAGATGCAGCTGCCTTGAGCACTTAAATGGGAGCTCCTGTAATTTGGACAGCTGGACTATCATGTATGCCATTATGTTTAAAATTAGTGGTTGCAAAAGAATTAAGAAAAAATAAAAGAGAGATTAGTTCAGATAAATAAAATATAGAACAAGCTGCTTCCCAATTAGCTCAAACTCTCTGCAGGGAATTGCCTCACAAAAAGGATGTCTTCCAGATTTTTTCCCACTCATCCTCCTTATGAGATAGTTTTTCTCCCCCAGTGCAAGGATGTGTTTATGGCTCCTGCCATCCAGAATATCCTCCTTTCTGTGTATGGTCTAAATGGCCTTTTTGCCTTATGACTTAACACCTGCTTTTATTCGTTGTGAAATGATTTTATATGCTTTTTAGTAAATGTGACAGGCAGTGCATTATGCACTGTTGTGTTTTATTTGCTCCCATAAAGCATTATGGAACACAGTTAGAATGTGACATTCAGGACACTGTGTAGCACTGCATTGTTGTGTTGCAACATGGGCCAGTCCAGTGCCTTGAAAGATGCACTCTCTTTGCCTATATCTTTTATTAAGTGTTTTTTATCCTGACTTTCCCCTTGCCTAATGTGTGATTTCCATGAGTTCCCCCAGTGTATTGGATGAGGACAATGCTTGTCTGCTTGGAAAGATCTTATTTTAGTCTCTTAGCTTTGTTGATACAAAAAGTGTGGGAGTTGCTCATATCTCCTCAAGCTGTTTCCCAGATGTTTGATGATTCACGAGGAGCCAACCTCCTGAGAGCAAGTCTGGGTTGACTGTGTTCTATCTACTTCCCAAGGAAAATCCCCTTAGAAAATTCTAGTGTGTTTGATTCCTGTCCTGGCTACACTACTTTAGGTTGTAATTTAGTGCATAGTTAGGGAGGCGAGAGGGAATCAGGCTGCTTCAGAGCTGCTGAAGAGTCTGCTCTGGAGTCAGATGAAGGCTCCAAGTAGCTTTACATTTCATCCCATGTGGGCTATAGAAACAGTATTTATGGTCATTCTCATCAAACATACTTTCTTCCTTTGTGGAATGGGCTTTTCCTCAGAGTGCAATATTTGAATATCTCTTATTATACTATAGTGAGAATTTCCTTCCCATGCTTCTCTCCAGCCTTTCCTCTACAATGACTTTATAATTGCTGTATTTACCATGATATAAATAATGAGTCACTGTGCTTTGATTTTTAAGTTTCATAACACGTGCAGCTCTAGTGCTCCGTGTACCTGTTCAACTTGGATACTGCAGAGCTGTGCCAGCCATGACATTTCAGTACTGGTCTTGGTCAGGTGTGATTGACTTGCAGCACTGTGGGATTCAGAGTTTAAGCTAAATGAAAAGCCATGACAGACCCTCTTCTTGGGGTACAAGAGCGCAGGCGGTGTTCATTCTCAGCTGGTGTGCTGTGTAAAGTGCACAGATGTTTGGTTTGGGGATATATGTAGGAGCACATTTAAGAGGTACTGTCCCCAGAACTCTAATTTCAGCAGCTGACAACACTAGGGTAAAGGTTTTGCTAGGACTGCCTGGGAAAAGGGAACCTTTCCCACAGAATCATGAACGAGATTGAAGCACACAGTGAAATGCATGGTGGCAGAGGGAAAATGGCAATAGTTTGCTGTCCAAGAAAGAAGAGTAAAGGGCTCTCATGCATGAGAGGAGTTTTGCCACGTTTTACTGCAGTAACTTTTGTTCTGACTTAGGGAATGGTTGTTCCACTAGAATTTGTTATCATCAAATCTGCTTTATTTTTATCCCTTTTCTTGGACGTTTTGGATAAAGTCCTGTGAAATATCTTGTCCTCTTGGTGTACTGGGTGTTTTCAGAGTCCAGAGGTCCGCACTATTTCAGTGAGAACTCAGCAGTGTTGGCTGGACATTTTGTTTCATTCCAGATTAGGGGAAAAAAAAACCCCTGCGGATGTCTATTTCCCCCTTTTTTTAGAGTAAAAGCAAATACAAAACAGACTTCAGGATAGATGTCCCTAATGAAAATTGCAAAAAAACTAATAGGTGGGTGGTCTTTATTTTTACCAAATTGGCACTTTTCCAATGCAAATTGTTTGGTCAAAGAAGAACAAAACAAAACTGGCTAGTTCTGCACTTTGTGAGCTACGGCTGCATTTGCTTTGAAAGGGTGGCTCAGGGTGTGAAAGCATCTTAGAAGTCACAATTAGATCTGTGGAGATAGTTTTATAAGAAACACAGACTTTTGTCTTCCCAGTTTCAGGTTGTTTGGAAGCCAGAATTACTTCCCTATCAGAACAGTGCAATGAACTGTTGTCAGACCACCATGCTTTGCTTACAGCTGTGTGCAAGGAAGTATTTACAGCCAGGAACCAGTGAAAAGCAACCTGAAAAATAGATGTACTAATCATGAAGTTTGTATCGTTTGTCTGGATTCCTGTTTTTAATGAGCATTCATAAAACAAGTATATTTATTTTATATAAAGAGCTTAGAAATCTTCAGTCACATGTTAGATTTTATTTTAAGAGTGAAGACTTAGATTAGTGTGTGTGACAGATGGCTGCGGCTGGTTGCTTTGGTTTTGTGTTTCCAGCGTTCACAGAGTGGCTTGGTGGAGATATTTTTCCCCCATTTATTCTTCCTCAGTAGCCAAATTCAGGAGAAGGCACCAGTTTTCTATTTCTATTGCTTGCAGTGGAACTGGAGGTTGACCTGGCATTCACCAGTGTGGAGTGATGTTCAGTTTGAGATAAAGATGCCAGAATTTGTTTGGATGAAAACAAGTTTCCAGATGTAGATCCCCACACATCACGTGGGGAAGGAACACAGGTAGCTGTCCCACAGGTGGAGGCTCAGAGGTGTGTGTCTTGACTGGGAACTGTAACTTGTCGTGATTTCCATGTTGCCTTGGAGCCTTCTGATCCTCAAAATTTCCCCACACTAGATATGTCAATGCATGGAAAAATGGTTGTTGGCAGTTCTTTGATGCAAACTGACCTGAATTCCAGTGTCAGAAACAGCTGGGCCATGCAAGTGCATGGTGCAACTGAGAAGACATTTTGACTTTTAGAGAGCTGGGTCTTGCCAAAGTTCCTGTAATCCTTGGAGCCAGGGATTTACAGCAGCAGAGGCTTTACCTCAGTATAAGTAAACTTTAGGAACGATTGAGTTTTGCTCAGGCAGAAGTTGTGGAATTTTAATTAAGTAAAGGCTTGGCTATTTGTCTTGAAATTACTGAGTAGGATGGTTGGTGGGACAGAATCTGGCCTCAGTTACATCAGTATAAGCATGGAGTATCTGTTTGTGTTAATGGACAATAGGCAGCAAATGGTTCACACCATATAAATAAAATCAAAGCGTGACCTTACACATATTTCTGGGAGGAAATACTTAAGCGCAGTAAAGAAATTTATATTCACCCATACTCACTTTCCTGCAGCCCTTCATTGCTGCTTTTGTTCAGAGGGCATTGCTCCCCAGAGCACAAAATTCAGGAAGCAGGGCTGTTAACCTTTTTTATTTCAGTCTGTCTTACTTCATTGTTCTCAAGCTTGCAGCTTTTATTAAAGTTTAATTCTGTTTTAAAACCAAAGTAGTGAGAATGAAATTATATAATCAATATAAATGTAAAAATAATGATATATTTCTTGTAAAATAAAGTCTATATACTTGAGTTCTGTTGTTCTTACTGTTTAATTGGGGATTGAATTAAGAGAAAATACACTGTACTTCCTATTTAATAATAACTGCTCCTAGACCCAACTTTTTATAGACTTGAAATGCATATAATTGTGCTGTGTTATAAACTGTTGTGTTTTTTGCCTTCCTGTAACTGGAACAACACACTAATTTCTACAAGTTGTGACTACTAACAGAGAGCAATCACCTCACAGACTTGTACCGAAAAGAAGAGACCATCAGCGTGGCAGGGAACGGCTGCATCCACAGTCCTCGCTTCCCCAGCAGCTACCCCAGGAACCTCCTGCTGACCTGGCGGCTCCACTCCCCTGACAGCACCAGGATCCAGCTGGCTTTTGATAGTCAGTTCGGACTGGAGGAACCCGACAATGAGATCTGCAGGTGAGTACCAACTGGAAGTTTGCAAAGGGCTCCTTAACACCTCCGTTGAGCTCACTGGCATGAGCAAAACCAGGGCCTCTCTGGCTGGGTCTAAGATGTCCTTGCAAGGAGGACAGACCTTTAAGGGGCCCTCCCAGCTGAAATTGATCTTTGAGTTTATAAACAAACTGAGCTTTCCTGGACCTGAAGCAGTTTTGTCAGGTTTTAGTCCTTCTATAACACTTTAAGCACAAGGTACTTGTATGCTCAAATCCAGCTATCTAACAGCATAGGTGCTACTTTAATAGGATTTTGTCCTCTATCACCGCTGTCATGTTTCAGCCTGGAAAGAAACATCTTTTTCGGCAGGTGAAGGGCTCTAGGAGGTTTGAGAGAGTAGGTAAGCATTTATATTGGAGTGAGAGGGACAGATAAAAATATAGAAAAATATAATTATGTTCAAATTACTTGCTTATCTTTATTGTTACTCTTCACTGCTACAGTTCCTTTTAAATATAGGTCCCAAAACATCCGTGTGCTGATGCATGCTGATATACCTATAAATCTATTAAAGCATACCCAGTTGATTTGGTTCCCCTTTTAAGCAAAAGTGACCTTAATCTCTGCTGATCTGGCTGATTAACCAAGGTGGATAAACTGATTTGCATTAGTAGAGTACAAAGGTGAATCTTGCCAACATTCACTGAAACAGTATAAATCAATGTGTTTGTATTTCTTTTATTCAGCTCTGTTTTCTGTGGGAGAAAACAGGCTCCTGATTCCCATGCCCTGCAAAAGGCAGATTGCTGTGATGCTACTTACATAAATTGCTCAAGTCTCAGCCCCAGCTCTGCCTGATCATGTTGATACTTACACCTTATCTGTGCAGAGAACTGGGTTGTTAGTGTTTCTGCACACCCAGCCTCTTCTTATCTTATCTTTGTCAATTAATTTGTGTTTGTAGGGTTTGGCATCTCTGCAGGCATCTTACAAGGGTGAATTTTTTTTTTCCTTATTTTTCTTTGTTAAATTTTCTGCATTACTGATGGAGAGAATCGTTCGTGCAGGTTTGTTTTCCGTGTAGCAATAAAAGAATGCAGCCTAAAACTGGCTCTCCTTCCCTGCTCCTTGGCAGGTCTGCTCTTCTCTGGTGATATTGGTCCAAGATCAGCAGCAGAATCAGTAACAACAGTAACCTCCCAGTACCCCAAATGCTTTCCCAGATTCAGAGCCTAACGCACACAGAAGGGGCCTGTTAATATTTGCATAGTGGATAAGCCACGGCTGACCTTAAAGCATTGCAACTTTGAAACAGAGGGCTAATTTACTGTGGAAAAAAAGATGAAGTATTCTCTGTCAAAAGCCATTAAAGGTGGTGGCACAGTGAGGGAAAGTCAAGCTGTTACTGGCATTATGTGCTTGCAGAGCATCTTGGAAGACAGTCTGCCTGCTTTTTCCAAAGCAGCTAATTTAGAATGCAGAGAAAAGCAAAGACCTTCCATCATCCATAGTGTCTGTAGAAGCTGGAGAACTATCACATCCTTCTCTGCCATAAAGCTTTCCCTAGAGTTTCTGAAAGACCTTTATTTGGGTAGTATTATTTCCAGAGTGAGGAGTTTTTTGGTCAGACTCATTGTGATAGCTTTAAGTCTGTTAAGTACTGTGTGCAGCTAGATTTTTTGCTAATGCTCAATATGTTTTTCAAAACTAGATCCTTTCTGCAGCTTCAGTCCCTGACAATCCCTGCAGTGCTGCTTTAGAGAGGCAGCCAGGACTGTTTTAACTGAAGTGAATGCCGAGAGCTGAGCATATGCTTACAGGCTGGGCATACTGAACGAGTAATTCAGCACCTCTGCACCTTACCTTGCTTTTGTATTTGCTTTTGACCATAAGCTTTTTTCTCCAGAAACTTCCCAGTGTTTTCTTTCGATTTTTCATTAATGCTAATTATTGTAATTTGCATACTATTAAGACTGAACTGATTGAAATTCATTCAGGCTGAGGAATGAAAGGGTGTACTTTAGCAGAGCTGTATTTCTTCAGAGCTCCTGAAGAAGGAGAGGAAATATTCAAGGTCTTACAGAATGTTCTAGATGTGCTGCTAGCATTTCCACAGGTGCTTGAGAAGAGATGATTCTGGAAAGCAATTAAATTACCCAGCCTCTGAGGCTCCTTGGATGCACAGAAGCAACTGAGAGTACACCTACTTCCATGATGGTTGCAGCAAAGCTTCTGCTGTTGGAACAGATATAATGCTTCAAGGCCCATGGATTTTCCCTGGTTTTGCTAGTTAGTCTGGCTTCTGGCTTCCAAAAGTGGGGAGGCCAGTCACTGCAGCTTTCACCAAAGCATACAAGGTTATCTCCTTCTGAACACAACCCCCTGTGTTGCAGTAGGCATTCAGTTTTGGGCTGCCCACGGGGCTGGGGTGGGTGCTTGGGAGCTCTGCTGGGTACCACAAGAGCTGGAGATGGTGGAGAGAGACTGAGACAAGTTAACCCCTGCCTGGAGCTAAATTTTGGGTGTTACAAAAAAATAGCATTTCAGCAGAGTTTGGGCAGATTTAAGTGATTTGGTCACAGTGGGTCTGTTATTTTCTGTTCTGTGCAATTCTGGGTTGGTGAATATAGAAGCAGCAGGGGCAATATTCTCAAACCACATAGTACTTGTGGTTTTTCTCTCATGGGCTCTCAGCAGAAAAAGAAAAGCAGGTCTGTTATTTACAGAGCTATTCAGCTCCCACAACTGGGCAAGGAGGAGGGTGCTTGGCCCACAGACCTGGGGCTGGGGAGCAGTGCATTGCTAGCGAGAATCGCTTAAAAGTTCTGAACTCCCTCTTTGGAGGGAGCAGATGCTTTGATAATAGAAAACATTCCTGGTAAAGACCTCCAGAGTTTTAAGGCTTAACTGTACTGTGAGGATGGCACTCAACCTACCTCCCTTGTAATCACCTCTGCCTCTCTGGCTGCGATGTGTGGGGCCTAATTCTGGCTCCAAAGATATTGAGAGACGTTTTGTCATAGATCTTGTAAAATCAGAACTTTATTCTCTGTCCTCTTTATTCTCCAGCTCAATAACTGTACTCATTTTTTTATTTATTTATATGGTCATATATATTCAAGCAAGAGAATATGCAGGCTGGAGCAGTGAGTGCTGCCACTGTGTCCCTTCATCCCTGGGCTTTAGTGACTTCTGCTCCTGGCAGAGCCCTCTTTGGGCTCAGGGAGCACTGCCATGGCACGGGCACCTGGCTAAGATGTGACTTTTCACAGAACAAGAGGTGCTGTTGAATTTTCTCTGGTGACAGAGTGCACATGAACTCCCCACTGCAGCATGCAGAGCAGCAGCATGCTTTCCTGTGTGAAAGCCAGACATAAATCTTTGCAAACCAACTACAGAAGCAACGTGCCACCTACAAGGATGGTCCTAAAAAGCACCTTTCAGTATCATGCACTGCCCTGTGTCCCTCCAACATCTCCCTTTGCTCCTGGCACAGTGGCTGCCCCACTCTAGCCCTCTGACCGACACAGCAGGCAGGAGCCTGTGGCTGCGGCTGCAGGGAGTTGGGCAACCTCCAGAAAGTGCACAAGTGCTTGCAGCTGCCCAGGTTGGGCAGCCTGCCTTAAATAATATTTTATCAGGTCTCTAAATTATTTACCCACCACATGAAACACAGTGCGTATGCTTAGTGTATACTAAGCACATGCAAGTGCCTCTTACTGCTACTTTAATGTGGTAGCAAATACTGTCATGTTCCAGGAGCACAGAAATCAGTCATTTGAGCACTCAGGCAGTAGTTTACAGCTTAGTGTACTTTGTGCCATGTGAGCGTGTCCACCATTTGTAATATTTAGTCTGATGTTTTGGAGTGGAGAACGGGGAGCAGTTGTCTTTGTGTCTCCAGCTGTGCTCCTGTCAATTTGCAAGCACCCTCTGTAACCAGAGTTAGCAAAAACTAATTCTTCATATTCTTTTTCAGGTATGACTTTGTGGAAGTGGAAGATGTATCAGAGACCAGCACGGTTATTCGAGGACGGTGGTGCGGACACAAGGAAGTACCTCCCAGAATAACATCAAGAACAAATCACATAAAGATAACCTTCAAATCTGATGACTACTTTGTGGCTAAACCTGGATTCAAGATATGTTACTCTCTTGTGGTAAGTCTCCTAGGGGTAATAGGGGTGAGAGACAGATTGCAGTGTAAAAGAGCATCGGTTCTTGAAGACTGGATGGTGTAGCTAACTGTGGGATCAAAACACTAAATGACTGAAAGTAATTTTACCCCAGCAACTGCATTAATGCAGATCAAAGTATTTTTGACATGGTGTCATTAAATATAAAATAAAGTCAAGTTCAGTTCAAGATTTCCTCTAATAACATGTTTCAGAAGCACTAACACTTTCTACACTGAAGCTGCACTGCCACTGCCTTGAGAGATGCTGCAGAAATAGCAAAGAAATGGCTGCTCTTTTTTGAGGCCCTTTTTCATGTTTATTCGAGGTCAGATAAAAATACCCTGAGGGGTTGTGGCTGTGATTCTCAGTTAAAGAGTAGTTTATTCTGTATGCAATAAAATTCTTCATGCAAGACAATGTGCAGGCTTAGACTGTATTTTTTAACCAGATACCAACATACCTCTGTATATGCAGAAGCATTAGTATCGTATCATTTACTCTTTCAATGAGATTAAAATCTCCTCTTTTTTTTTTTGTTTTCATTTTGGTTTTGTTTTTAGGGAACAGGAATGCTCAGTACTCTTAAGTAGATTTTGATACAAATATGTATTCCTTTGTATTGTCCTGATTAATATTATAATGCTTTTGGTGCAGTGTAGCTCGAAAGAGGCAGATTTTGCAAACACTCAGGAAATGGTAAGCATTAATTTATTATACTGTCATCATTATATTTTTCTATCTGTCACTTCTTATTCCCTTTTTATTCAATCCACTGTCCTTTAACAAAAATAAGAAGGCCTGGAATAGCAATAATGTTGTAACAGGAAAGAGTAATTGTTTGAATCATTTCACTTCCACCTCTTGGCTTTGCATGCATGTATGCCTGTGTATGCTAAAAAGAGTCCATAAACAGCACATTGTCAAGAAAGAGCAAACTATAAAAATTTTGCTCTCTTGCATTTAAATTTTCAGGCTTCTAGTGGAGTAAGGCATTAAATTATAAGTACATCCTGAGCTCTAATTTGAAGGTAATCTACTAAATCTCAAATTCAGGCAGAACAGTCTATGAAAGACCACTGGGCATAAAAATGAGACAGTGAAGTATCAGCCTTTCTTTATGCTGTTTGTATTTCAGCATAGCCACAGAAACTCTGCTGAATTTAGCAAGTTTTTTTTTCCAGAGAACATAGTCTGATAGTATTAGGCTTTCCAAAAATTAATGTTATCACTCATAAGACACAGGACTCTCTGCACTAAAAGGCTCAGAAAAGGCTACTGTATTTATCTCATTTCAAAACTATGAGTAAACAGAGAATTTGCAATCTAGCAAATCTATTCACAAGAACAATCTCTAAGTGCACCCTCTGAATGAAATACTACTTGGTTTCAGAGAAGAGCCCTGTACAGGTGATGTGTGGTATTTATGAGATGGGGGATGATTTTTGTTTAGCTGGTCTCCAGATTTCAAACCGTCCAACCTAAAACTGCAGGATTAATACTGAGCAGAGTCAGCCCTTATTCCATAGTCCCCACAGTCACCGAGAGCACAGTTCATAGATCTGCTGAGCACTGCTGACCCCTGAAGGTTGGACTCACAGTGTGTTTCTAGTTGGTAAACTAGGGAGCATTAATGAAGCATGCAAAAACATATGGTATTTTGTATGTGATGAAATGAAGGACCTTTACATTGCCTTTTTTCCTTCCCTTCATAACCTTCTCCAAAAAAGGGCTACTTCTGGGGCCATTTCTGGAACATGGTGCACAAGATATGTGCAAATCTCTTAATTCCCTTGCTTTTTCTTATGTTTGGAGTTTGGATCTGCCTGGTAGTTGTTTATTTGTATACCAGACTCTGATAATTTTCTGGAGAAAATAAAGCAAGTGATTTGGAATTTATTGATCAGCTCCATCTCCTGTGTATCGTGCCAGAATGACTGGGTGAATTTCTCACTATTACTCATACAGCCAAGCAGCCTTGCAGCCTGACTCTTTAGCCTTTCATTTACAAATCTTCAAGGAAGTCAGTAAAGTCTACTAGATATGATGCAGATCAAGCTTTTATTTAGTTCAGCACTCCACATGAAGCACAGAAAAGGTACCACAGAGCTTATCAGAAACATCCTTCACTATCTTTGTGTACTTGTGTTTTTGTGTTAACTTCACATTTCAGTACCATTTAGAGAAACATAAGGGGGTTATTTTTCTAGAGAAGACATGAATTAGATTTTTATCTCTTGTATCACATTTGCCCTTGTGAAACAAGGTATAGAAAGTAAACAACCCATGTCAGATGAAAGGGCTCGATGGAATTAGAACTCAGGCTGATTGTGGAAAATTAGACCAAAAAGATACAAGGATGGTCTTTAACAGTATAAGGTTGAAAACTATATGGATACATGTGAGTATAAGGGACAGGGGAGAAAAATCTGTAAAATAAAGTCTGACTATCTAATTACAGCATTTTGCAACTTTGGCTTGCCTTGGCTGTTGCCCTCCACCTTCTTCTTCCTCCTCTTCCCTCATGCTCAGTGTCTTGGCACTTTTGCCTCTGCTCTCTGCTCTGTGGGTCTGAGGGTCTTGGAAAGCTGGAGGGGGAGCAGTGATGCTGGTCTTGAAGGCACAGGACAGGTCCAGCATGCTGCTGCTTGTCCCGGATCTGCTCTTCCCTCACAAAGTTATAGCACTCCCTGGAGTGGGAGCTCCAGGGTGAACCTGAATCCAGGGGTTTGTTAGTGACTTGAGTGTGTCCCACTTCCCACTGCAGACCTCAACTTGTCTAGGAGTCAGAAGTGTCCTAACCTCTCTAGAAAATGTTCCTCCTCCTCTGTGCTGTTTGCACGCCGGGGGCTGGTCTCTACACTCAACACTTCAAAGCCCCCAGTTGTAGCTGTCCAGTTCATTGGCTTCATCTGGGTATCCACACAGACAATTGTTTCCCTCAAACCTCTTTAAAAATTGCCTTTTCCTATAAGCTTCACAGATTTGTAGAGCAAAAATGGTCTGGAGCAAGACGTAGCAGCTATTACGCGTGAGCTTCACTTGATTGCAAATTTGTTTGAAACTCCTCCCTACCAGTATCACTTAAAGCCATTATTTCTTGACTTTTTTTTTTCATGCTATTCTTGATTGAGTTGACTTGGAAACATTAAATTGTATTATAGAAGGCACTGAGGTATTCTAGTACTTTTTTTTTTCTGTTACATTATTTTTTACTCTAAGGACATAATCATTCATAACAAGCAGTGTAGAAATACATGAAACAGAGGAAGATAAATAATCATTTTATATAATCCCCCTTTTCCTTCTGAAGTTCTTCCAATGTCATAATTCTGGAAGGGAGTGTTAACAACATTGGATCCCATGTTTTACAACTTCATTTGTGTGGACATTTAGTGAAATACTCTAGGAACTCGTTCAGGAACATGTTTCAACAATAAAGGTAAATGTTTGGAATTAAAATTCCCAACTCTGCATCTAATTTCATTTTAATGAGTCAGCTAGAAAATGTTGGATTCCGTTTCCTAATTAAAAACATTATTTTAAGTTTATTGTAAAAGGCACATACTTATTATGCATTTATAACAATAAATTGCTATTGCCTTACTAATTGTTTGGTTAATCCTAAATGAAATCCATATTTTGGAACTTTGACTAAAGTCATTATTGGAAACAAGGGCTACCAAAAAACTAGTAACATATGTATGTGTACTTGTATAAACATGCATATATATACATATAAAGATGTAAGGTTGCATATATGTCTTTTTACATACATACACATATACATGTGGACATGCAGTATTAAACATAAGAGCATTTGTCCCAAGATAAGCTTATGTTTCAAAATATGTATCAATGTGTTAAATCCTAAATAATTTTGCCTTGTTTAAAATTAAGTTTTTTGGATGAGGAAGCCATAAAGAAATTAATAGAATGGAGGAGGGAGGAATTTTGAACTTGGATCCATTTTTGGAATTTCACAGGAAAATAGCTTTCTGCTAAACACCCTGTATATAGGTCACCACTCCTATGATCAAAAAGAGAGCATTAGTCACAAACGGGTAAGACACCACAATCAAATGCAATTACTTTCCCATGCAAAGAACATTGACCAGCCAAAATTTGCTCAAATTCTAGGCTTAAACTGTTTGATACTTGCCTGTTAAGCTCAGAAGAAAACAAACAAAATTGGAAGAGCAATCAGAAGATGAAAATGGGAAAAATAAGAGCCCAATCCTGAAACTTGCACTCACTGCTATAACTCTGAATTAAGTGACTGGTTCCCTGTATTTTACTAAAATTGTCTGTGCAAGTAGTGCAGCAGCAGGCTTCAGGGTTTTTTTTAAATAAGTCAATAAATAAATGCCCTTAAGAGTTTACATGATCAGAAAAAGATTCAGCAGTGGGCATACAGATTCATAAAGATCATGAGGAATGATTAATTCTAAGCTGAAGCCAGTCTGGAAGCTGCTTGAGCCTGCTGTTGTGCTTCTAGTTTGGCTTGTCACTTCTTTCACAGAATAGATTCATAATTCATTTATATATCCAGGACAAAATATTCTGCCTAAAACTGCACTTAAGATATCTCATGTGACAACCGGAGTGATAGTGGTGCATCTATACCTTCCTAGTTACTAGATAATCCACAGAAGGAATCCAGTAAATTGCTGGGAGTACAGAAGGAAAGGAATGGGGTGGAGTGTCATGTCTTGGTTAATAAAGTAATTGAACATGAAATATATCTTATGATGAAGAAAAAAGAACTTAATTGGGGACCTTTTATCAGTTCTTCTGCTACTTTCTGTGATTTCAGTTTTGATTGCCTGTCTATGCTAGACAGCAAAGACTTTTTATAAATACAACCCATGTGCAAAACATGTAAAAATGTATATGATTAAACTTCTATTTTCTTAAGTTCTGACAGAAAACTATTTTCTGTGTTTTGCTCAAGGCATACTATCCTCATAAAATTATCTGCCAGAGGCTCATCTTTCAGGAGAGAAGTAATTAAGTCTTAGCTTCTAATTAGATAAAACTTGCTCAAAATCTTTAACATTACTTCTCTCTTTAACACTACTCTCTCACGTAAGCAGGGAATTCAAGAGATTATCTATGCAAATTTTATTTTTTTTTTTACTTTGGAATATGTTAAAATTTTTAAACAGCAACATGAAATAACCACACGTTAAAAAGAGATAGTGCATCTCCATCTTGAGACATGGAGTATCTCAGAGTAATTTTATATGGGAAGGAGGAATGTTTTCCATTTAATAAGGATGCCTGAGAATCCAGCAATCCTCAACCTGCTGTTTAATTCACAGGACCTAACCTCTCCTTCAGCAAAGTTTGAGGAAGAAAGGAAGGTGACAAGATAGACAAGCAAAGCAGTGTGGTAGGCAGGCACATTCTGGTTCTCCCGGAACTCAGAGCAGAACAAAAGATAGTGGAAAATACAAAAAAAAAGTGAAAGTGGGAGTTGGATAGCTTGGCAATAAGGAAAGGGTGTTCTTGGTTTCAGAAGGCACATCTGGGTGGTTGGTTTCACAGGCAGCAGTGGGTGGTCCAGGGGAAGCCAATGTTTCTAATGAAAAGGTTCACTCCTACATTTGCCTCAAACCAAGAGCTTTTTCTCCCTTCAGCATCCTGTCACAACTCCCAAAACCCAAAATGTTTACTCCCTAAGTCTCGTCCACCCAATCTCTTTTCCTCCAGTGTGGGAAAACTTGCAGGTTTTCACGACTGAGATGCACCAGCTGAAGGCAGCATATGAGTCAGAGGGAGCCTGGGGGCTGCAGCCAGAGCAGCCAAAGCTGACATGTCCCAGCACTTCAGAGTCAGTTGTCCCAGGCTGCATCATCCCCCAGTGTTCCTTAGACTGTGCTCTTAACGTAGTCCTTCTCTTGGCAGGTCTCTTCTGATGCCCCTTCCATGTTTGCTCTGGTCTCAGACACAAAGATTGGTCCCAGTCCTACTTCTATGTGACTGTCTAAATTTTAAACTTCATTAGGAGTCTCCCTGTCTTGTGCCTTAATTTTTAAAGCCATTTAAATTTTAGAGATTTCAGGGAGGAGAGGAATCACATATCAGCTTGGCATTAGTGGATGCTACAAGTACTAGAGGGAAGGACTGATACAGGGTCATCCAGAAATGGCAGTGAAACAGTGGCAGCAACAAAGACAAAAGAGGACACTTAAGTATAGTCCAAGTTCAGAAATAAAGGTTTCAGTGGGTAAGGCAAGTAGTGGAAGTAGACATAGTAGAAGAGTCAAGTCCACAGAGAGAGAGAAGGCAGCAGAAACACCAAAATGCCATGGTCGGAGAGGAAGGTGAAGCCCCAGACAAGCAAATATTCCTGAAAGCAAATAGAAAAATTACAGAACTGAAGAGCAGAGAGGCTGTGACTAACAATATCAAATTGGCGAGCCCATCGTAATAGAAGGAGCCTTCCCTCTTTACCAGGAGGGCATCCACATGTCACTTGTTCATTAAAGTCACGTGAATGCTGTTTCAGTTGGACTGAAGAGGATGAATGGCAGTAAGGAAACATTTTTAACAAGGTAATGAAGGGAAGGAATGATTTGTGTAAACCAGAAGAGGCATGGTGGCATGGTTAGGAAGGAAAATAGGAAAATGGATAAGGAGATTCTAAAGAGGCAGTGTACTTGAAATAAGAAAGACTGTCCAGGAAAGGAGGGAGGGCAGGTATGGATCAGGTAAAAAGCAAGACAAAAGTAAGACCATTTCAATAGATCAGCCTCTTTTGGCAAAACCTCTGTGAACTTGAGGACTGGGTTTGAATGTATTTCAAAAGTGAAAAGAGTCAGCTGGGAACATAAGTGAGGAATTGAGTTATGGCCAGGGAAATACAGACCTTCTTGCAAAGAAGATACCAGAACCAGAAGCAGTGGGACCATATAAGTACACAGAAGCTCCTGGAAGCTGTCAGACTCCTACTGATAAAACAATTGTTTTAATCAGAAAGGAAAATAGACCTTAATGCCTGTGTTGTCTCAGCTGCAAGCATGTGTGCCTGGCAGTTTTGTTGTTTGAACAGCATGAGGGAGAACTGGCCATTTGCTCTCCTCTGTCCTTGATTTGTTGACAGCTCAGTTAGTATGGTTTCTTTGCA
This sequence comes from Erpornis zantholeuca, assembly GCA_013400515.1. Taxonomy (NCBI): domain Eukaryota; kingdom Metazoa; phylum Chordata; class Aves; order Passeriformes; family Timaliidae; genus Erpornis; species Erpornis zantholeuca. The sequence continues at coordinate 117,999 of VZTN01030180.1, read as the reverse complement.
GGGTGTTGTCATCAATCTGTCTTAACATAACAGCAGTCCTGTTAATGTCCAACTCCTGCTGAAAATGCTACATCTTAACCCCAGTCATGTGCTATACCCTGGATGAGAATTTACCAAACTCATGGTGTTAGCCAAGGAAGAGGAAATTAAGCACTTTGCACCTTCACAGGATTGTACAAACACAAGTGTTGTTTTCAAATCCATTATCCTGTTCCTAATAATTGATACTAACAAGACTTAGAGGCATTGTTCATTTAGGACAGCTTTAGATTTTGAGGGACTGCATTTCCTGCAGTCAGAGCTTACCTGTTTAAAGAATTCGTGAGGAAATTAGTGACCCAGAGGAAATTTCCACTTTTCCAAGATAAGTCAGTGGTGCAAAAGACACCAACAGGAAAAGATCATCATGTGTAGTACAAGAGGGTTACTTACCCATGTTAGACAAAAATAATCAGAGACTCAAGAGCCTCATTCAGTATGAACATGATTTCTTGCAAAATACAGAAGAAGCAAATTGGGAGATGCAAATTCCAAGAAGCACACAGTCATGTTAGCAGTGAGATCACCACAGGAATGTTGCAGTTGTTGGGAAGTTTGCAATACTGGCAGAATAGTGGCTTCAGTATTTTAACTGAATGAAGGGAGCCATGGTGCCATAGCAACTGGCCATGATCTTGCCACTGTACTTGACTAAGGGAGGGCATGCGTGAAGATTCACAGTGAATTGTCTGTCCTGTTAGCTTTCATGCTGCTGTGGTTTAAGCCCAGATGGAGATCAGGCACCACGCAGCTGCTCACTCACCCCCCTCCTCTTTCCACCCTGCCACCGCTCACCCCTGGTGGAGCGGGGAGGAGGATTGAAGTAAAACTTGTATGTTGAGATAGGAACAGTTTAATAACTGGAAATAAAGTGCAATGATAAAATTGATAACAAAAAGGAAACAAAAATTGTGGAATATCCCTTTGGTCAGTTCGGGTCACCTGTCCCAGCTGGCTCCCAGTTTCTCTTGCATGCCTCCTCACTAGCAGAGCATGAGACTAGGAGAGAAAAAAAGAGTTCTTAACTTAGGATAAACATGGCTGCAAAAACCCGAATCTGTGTGTTATCGACACCATTCTCTTTCTGAATCCAAAACTCAGCAATATAGTAACAGCTACTGAGAAGAAATTACTGTACCCTAGCTGAAACCAGGGCACATGCCTGTATTGCTTCCTGGTTTATTGTCATGTTTTAGTCATAATATATTTGGATACATAAAAAAGTTCTATATGAAAGTTCATATTTTTTCCCTGTTCTTCAAGTGTCAGTCAAGGAATCTCTTGTTAAACAAAAATGCAGACTACACGACAAACAGGCTTCCAGTGAGCCAGAGTTCATGATACTAGTTGTGGCAAAATTGTTCTATTGGACAAGTATGAAATTGAATCCATACCCAAACTTGGGAAAATCTTACCTAGTTGTTTTAATACGGAAACAAATCAATAATTCCTAACAGTCTGGAAGTGTTGAGAATGACCTGTGGTTAGAAAATGGATGAAAGATATTCAAGGTATTTTGTATTAAAACTACTCTGGGCAAATCAGTCAGTTTTAAAAAAGAATTGATACTTAAGATTTTTTTAGCACTTTCCAGTGTTAAAGTCCATAATTCTACTTACCAGGTGTGTTGGACAGCTTTATCATGGTATCTATGAAGAAATGTTTTAATTAACATTAAATATATGTAGGTATCAGAAAGTTAGGATGGATCCAACTATCAAAAATCATAGTGCATGAAATAAGTGTAAATTTTAAGTAAGTGTAAATTTTATGTGCCATAATGAGCTTAACCTGAGAGAGAACAAAGGCCACCCTGTTCCCTGACTTTGCTTCCCATGTCTCTGCAAACAAACAGAAAATAAAAGTAACTTGGACCTGGAATTTTGATACAGTAGAAGAGACCCCAGTCACAGCTTTAATGCAATTCCTGTTAAAAGACATACAAAAACCTCATAGCTAATTTGTCTGCTTGGAACTGACCAATAGGAAGACATCAGAAGGAGAGATGGCAAATGCAGTAGCAAGCTGAGCATGCCATAGTCAGCTCAGTCAGCCCAGTCAGTGCTGATAATATCTAGTGATAATTTAGTGATAAATGTGATCTTCTCTTGCATCTGCACCAAAGAGGAGGGTTAAATCCAACCATTCTCCCCTAAGTTAACCCTAAACAACACATCAGTATGCATGAACATGAGGTGAGTTTACACTGTCAAACTTCTTTAACAGAGCTCATTAACCTGTCGATCACATTAGCTGTTTGCTTGAAAAGTGGCACTGGTTTGGACTGTTGTCTTGAGGATGTAATGCTGTCTCTGTAAATCTGTATTCTGTCCTTTACTTCCACTTCAGCAACAGTTGAAGAATGTTAGCATGTGAAATGATCATATTATGAAGAACTTACTGAATAATGAGGAACTTACTAGAGTTTGGTAAATCTGGAGGGTTTAACTAAATTTCTAAAAATTTAGTTAAAATGGCAGATTTGCTGGGAGAAAAGAGATGCCATGCTTGATTCTGTAAAAAGTTTCATTGAGCACATTGTACTGCAATGCTGCAAAAAGGTGTTAATTAACTCCTGCTTCTTCAGTGTGGCAGGACTAGTCTGACCTACTCCTGTGGCCACAAGGGAAGAGGAAATGGCCTGTTCTTCCCAGGCCCTATTGCTGTTGAGCAGCCTCTGCTCTAGATTTTCTACAAAAGACGAAGGTGCGCAGCTTAATTTAAGTGTACCAACTGTGTTGGAGAAGAGTAGGAAGTCAGTCTGCTTCCTCTGGAAGTCTGTCAGGAGAAAATACCAAAAGTGGTGTGGTGCGTTGAAACATGCTAGACCTCCAACCTGCACTGAGGAACTTGTGAAAACCCATCACAGCAGGTGTTGGTTGCAAGTTGTCTTTTCAATCAAAACAAGGATTGCGTGTCTTCACAGCCTGGAGTGTAGAGGGGGGCTCCAAGGCACAGCTTCATGTTCTGTGCTCCTCCAGTGCTATTTTTTTGACTGTGTGTCAGCTCCTTGCAAAGCCTGGCAGCGCAGTCCTGCTCTTGTACTGTTCTAGCCAAGTTTGGGTGGCAGGGTCTGTTTCAACCTTAGCACTGTTCAATGTGTTTTTGTCATTCTTGGCAAGCCAGGGAACACAATGCATTGTGTGTAATGGGTGTTTAATTGCTTACATAATAAATCTTTGCCTTGTTTGTTGCAACAGCTGTAACTGCTGTAAACTACTTACATCTCTGGATCAGATGATATGGATTGTTTTAAGATTACTGAATCTAAATTTAGGCTTTTTTTTTTTTCTTTCCCTGGTAATGTCTAATGCAGACAAACCTAGAATTCCGATGTGAGATCATGCAGTCAATTTTCCTTCAGGGCAAGAATTTTCCGTATTGTAAATTCATTGCTTGATCTTTAGCATAATTTTAAAATATAACAAGCACATGCAGAACATCTAACCATGGAGTAATAAATCACTGTTGTAAAGACATTTTTTCTTCCATAATAAGTTTTAATTTCCTTTTTTTTTAATGCCATACCATTGCCTGCAATTATATTCCTTCCTGATTTATGATAAAGAAGTCTGTTCTTTTTGTTGTGGGTGTATATCTCCTTCAGATATTTGCAGTGTGCTTTCACACTTCTTTGCTTTTTTGCTTAGTCAAGCAATGATGTCCATATTTAGCCTTTAATCTTGCCCAAAAATTCAATCCCCTCAGAGTTTTTGACTCTCTTTTCAAAACTGCCCCATATTTTCCTAACTTTTTACAATGCCTCCATGGTAGTGAATGGAACTAAGTCTGGTGGTTTGGGCATTGTCAGGGCTGTCTTACGGATGGTGTTGTTGCCAAAAATCACTTTGGCATCAGTGTCACCTGCCAGGGTACCCTGGTTAGGCAGGTCTGTATGACAGTTGCCAGCCTGGCTGCCCTAACACTGGGAATATGTCTTTTAATCGGTTTTGTTTTGTCAGCCCAGTCTATCTTTGGGCTCCCAGGTTTCCTAGACTCCTCCTTCTATCCAGCATGTAATTTAAAAACATATGAGGTTGCATCTTTCCACAGCAAACTTCCCTCGTGCTGGGTTATGATAATATTAGTGATTTTTGGATGTCCTCAGTGAAGATGGTTGTGCCTGCAGTTGGGCTGTCCATGGGTTTGGATGCAGTTTATGATAAAGAGGGAGGGTGCAGGCTCCACTGCTTGCCCTGACACCATCTTGTAGCCTGAGACCTTCCCACCGCAAAGACAGGCACAAAAATTGCAGAATGCCATGAGATCAATTTCTAAAAGACAGTACAGAAGCAGGTGGTGGTGTTTCAGCTTCCAGTCTGAGACACTGTGCCAACAGGGTGGGCTGTGTGCCCAAACCAAGGGCGATGAACAAAGGGGTTTGTCTGCTGTGCTGTTTTATTTGGATGCTTGCTTTTCCTGTGCCTGCCAGATTTACCTGAGGTCCTCTTTAGTGTAAGAAATTGCATGCCTGCAAAATGGAGAACAACAATCCCAGATTCCAAACCAGGACAGTGAAAGAAAAATCAGCTTCAGACCACACTGAGGCACTGGTCTGGTGGGTGTGAGAAAGCTTGCTGCTGTTTTCATCCCTCCCTGCCTTCTTAGGTGGCATGATGGCTGGAGCTTGTGGGATCTCTACACTTCCTTTTAACAATTCTTAGTTTTATTCTGACTCAGTAGCCCCAGGCACAGGTCATCAGAGGAGGTCCTCCCTCCCTGCTGGGGAAGCTGGTTTGCTCACAGGCTGCTGCTGTTTGCTCAGCACACTGGTTCTGGCTTCAATAACCTTCACACACTGCACCACACTTCCAAAGACAGTCACAGCACCGTGGAAATGGTACTTGTGTTTTTTATGCATACATCTTTATTCAATTTACAACCTTCTGTTTTGCTCTGAGCACTCGATAAAGTCCATGCATGTCTTCATAATAAAAGGGGTGACAGGCATGGCAGAGTGGTTTTGGCCTTCCCTTCCACATATATATTCACACACATCTTTTATTAGTTGCAGGGTTCCTGTCAGCTTTAGACTTGATAGAATGAATCTTGCTTGAAAATTTTGGGCTAAATGACACTGTTACATAAAATAACCCCCTGCACGGTGCTGAGCTTTGTGCTACTGAACTGAACACCTCTTCCAGCCCAGGGCCTGGGTTGTTATCATCATTCTTTGCCTGCAACCCCCTCTCTATTTTTCCACCCACAGGTTTCTTTCCACATTGAACTGATTTTGAACATACATGGCATGCCAAAAAAAAAAAAAGAAATCAATCACATTTCCTATCTCTGGTAATACCAAGAAAAATGCAGTTCTGTTTTCCTCAATTGTCAGTTTGATAACTAGTCAGAGCCTAATTAGAGAAAGTCTGAGGCCGTAACAACACAGGGTCAGATTTTGCAACTCATCTGTAGCACTGGAAGCTAAAAATAGGTTTTAGGCTTGTGGAATTAGTGTATCTTCTTGTTAGATCATTTTCAGCAGAATCAAATAACATCCAATTTTTCTGTGACCCATAACAACAGGGTTTTTTTTCATTTTAATAGTTTTTGTTTGGGAATATAGTTTAATTGTACAAAATGGTGTTTTGCAGCAGATAAAACTTATTTTCCAGGCCAATTTCTTAACCTGAAGGAGCCTTTTTTTTTTTTAATAATGCTTCTGATCTTGGCAGCTATAAAGATGCTTCCTTTTAATCAATATTTGTGTCCTGATGTATTTCTTAGGTCATGTTTTGTAAAAACAGTAATGAAACTTTTCCTCAGACTGTAGGAATCAGGCACCATATTGTCTCACTGTGTGTTCCTGATTCTAGACACCATTGTTGTCCAGCCACCAATCATATAAATGAAGCCTAAATGCAAGCTCTTGCAGGATCAGACCCTCTAATAAGGAAGTCTGTGTATGCAGAGTTGCCAGCAGAGAGTTTTCAGTGGGATGGATGTGAGCCAAGGCATAGGCACAAGGTTGTTTGCACGCATCACATTTTTAGCATGGCTAGTTTGGAGCCAGCACAGGCCTCGGGCTGCTTCCAGTGTGCAGTTTGTTGTGGCCACTCTCTTTTGCAGGGTAATAGTTGTGTCTGAAGACATGAGTCACACTGGGTCTGATCAATCTCCACCTCATTTTACCACTTAATATAGATGTAGCCCAAAAGTTCTTCCATGGAAGAAGTCATCTTGTCTTTTATTTTCTCATCACTCCTCACAACACTGTGAGTGACACTGTTAATGGCATTTGTGAGCCCTGGGATTCAGTGTTTGCAGACTTACAGGTAAGTTTGGAAAAAAAAGAATTTTATCTTTGAGGAAAGAAAAAATTAAAATAACAAAAAAACCCTGAAACTTGAGAAAACAGCTTAGAAAGTATGAGGCTAATTTTTCCACTGCTGTAGGGCAGCATTAAATAAACCACCTTGGGACTGTGAAAATTTATCTCACACCAAGGTCTGGCCAATAAACTTGAAACAAAAAAAAGTTATTGAAAGAATCTGGGCACCATGAGGACAAGTAGTCTGACTGCTCTGTGTGGTTTGTGTTGCATGCTGAAGAGACCACTGGTGATGGAAATAAGCTGCTGAAAACTTTGCTTTCTCTACAAGTGAAGAGAAATTTGGCATGCTGTATAGGTATGGGAGGCTAAACCAAACACAAAACAATTGGTGTTTTTTACAGATGAGGTGAAACTTCTGTGCCTGACTGGAAATGAGATCTTATGTCAAAATGTACATTGTATTTACATGTGTGTATGAGCTCTGATATGCCTCTCCTCTAAGCAGGAGTGACGTGTACAAAGTCTTGTGTGCTTATCTTATGCTGATGATTAGGAAAAAACCTGAATGTATCAGTCATGTTCTTATTCAGGCCTTCCACCTCTTTTTGCATATGCATGAGTTTATACAGAAAAATTGGCATTATTAAGCTCTGAAGAGAGAGCAAAAAAACCAACTCAGGAGATAATGTAAGGCAGCAGAAAATAGGACACTCTGCTCCCTATACACATAATTTATCTCCATCAGAAATATGTGAAAGTAAACACCATTTTCCCACCTTAGCAGCAACTTTGTGTGCTGACAGTGCGAGCTGAGTGCTGGTTCAGATACATTTTCCAGGTGCATTAAGGAATAGATTAAAAGCAGGGACAACAAGCTCGCAATACCAGCTGCTGAAATCTGGAGTCTTGCATGGATGCTGGCCTCCTGCTGGTGCAGTGGCTGCCCAGGAGGGCTGGTATTGCTGGACAGGGATGGACAGGGTGGCCAGGAGGGCTCTGCTAAAAACCACCAGTAGAAACTAAACAGTTGGCAGGTTTGGTACTTTAAAAATGCTGTCTGGTAAGACTCGAGAGTTTTGAACCACCGAGCAAAGTCTCTCTGCCGCAGTGTGTGAGAGCACTCTCCCAGTGTTTTCTTCTCATAAGCCTGCATTGCTGATGGAGGTGGGCTGCCAAAAAATCTGCCCTGTGCAGACCAGCATGGCAAGGCCAGGATAGCAGTGGTTTGGTGTCACCTTGGCATCTCCATAGATGGGGTATGTACCTACTTTCTGCAATTTTATCGACACTGATGCCACACCCACATAGGTTAAACCTAGCTGTTCTTGTTGTCTGGAGAATACACATCTTCAGTTTCCAAAAGAGCTCCTTGCATACACAAAAGTCACTTTTTTTCTGAGCATAACCCTGTTCTGCACTCATGGGAAGGTATTGAAGATGTGCAAATGCTCACACACCCCTGCCAGTGGTCCCTTGGGAGGTGGTAATTTGTGGTCATGCGGCATCCTCTTGGTGATTTGTGGTAGTGGGCATCCCATTGGTATGGGGAGAGCATCTCCTTGTGCCCTGGGGAAGATCTCTGTGTGTGCAGGCATAAGTCACCCTCCACACTGTGCTGCTGTGTCACATTTCAGATTAATTTCATGGGTTTTTATCTTTGTTCCGTCCAGGCTCTTGGCACCAGCTCCTTTCTGAGTCCATGTGTGCCATCAAATAGAGTTTATGGCTTGTACCTTTTTCTCCACTTACATTCTTTTAAGTGAAAGCTTGTTTTTCTTACCTGCCACTGCTTCTGACCTCTGGTAGTCCTACCATATTTCTTTGTATTAAATGATGTTTACAACTTCTTTTTATTTTTTTTCCAGCTTCAATTTCCTGTGACATTTTCCAGGTCATTAGTATAAAACTGAATTAAACTGCCTGTCTTGATTTTCATTGCTTGAAAATATTTAGCCTATTATAATTCTACAGCCATCCTTAATCTATTTGGTTACGCTTGTATTTAGTCAGAATTCAAATAAAATATGCCACGCACTAATTGTGGCCCAGTACACATTTTCCTGGTCCTGAGATTATGGTCTCAGTTTGGTGTTTAGAAGGATTTTCAAGGCCATTTTTCAGTAAGCTGATCCCAAAACTGATAACATGGTTTAGTTTGATTGTTTACAGAAAGGTGGCACATGTAAAGTGTTTTTTACCTGGTCTTTATTCATAGTGTCACTTACAATTGATATTTGTAAAATTGTACATAGAAATGAGAAGCATAACTGTTCCTAAGGTACTTGTATTTAGCTTTAACAGCAGTGGTGTTTCTGAGGAATACATTTGGATCTGGAAGTTCAGTTGGAATAGTTTGGTTTTTTCCTTAATTTAGCTGTCTGATGAAACTCAAGTTAAACTAAATCCCCAATAAGCAGTACCCTGTGCTGTATGCAGTAAATCGACTGCTTTTGATCACATCAAAAATCTGGAAAAGCTAAGAGAAAATGGTTCTTTTGTTCTTCAAAGATTAGGTATCCTTGCTATTTTTATGATTATTGAACATCTTAGAAAGCTTGGATAGCAGTCCTTTTTTGTTGTCCTAGAAAATGCAGTGCCTTCCAGTCAAAGCAGGAGGGTGAACAAATTGCTTTGTTTTGCATTATCTGTGAAACATAACACACGCTCCTGCTGCATGCTTACTGCAGAATTAAACAGCATCCTCTGACAGAGAGCTCAAAAACAAATGGATCCTTCACAAAAAATCAATAGGCTGGGATTGCTGCTAGGATAGCTAATGTCCCTTACCAGTACCCTTTTACATTGTGTCCTCAGCTTTAGAATTAAATTTGCTTAGCTCCATTAGAGTTTTTCAATATTATTATTATTGCTTCCATGTTTCTCCCAAATCACATCTGAAAATGTAAGTGTGCATATCCTAGCACTTAGCAGATCCTCCTGGTAGAACAATGAAAAACTTGGAATATTAAATGAAATTACACTGTATTTGTTAATAATTGTTTTTCTCTGATTATGGACCGTGTTTAAATCTATAAAATATGTGTAAAACCCAAGTGGAAAGAAGTCAGAAAATTAATAGCTTGCTCCTAGGAGGTTTTCTCTCATTAATATTTTTCCTTCTGTCCCAAGTACTGGGGCCTTTCAGTACATTCCCATTTGGTATGAGTCACACCAAGGAGGAGGACCTGAAATAACCAGCTGTCACTGCCTTCTGCTAACTCTGAAAGAGTTTTTTGCCCACCTGGACACTACCGGGCAAGTAAAGTATCAGCGTTTTCAGTTTTGCTCAGGGCAGAGTCACCTATTACCAGGGAGGCTGCTTCCAAAACCCTGCCAGTCAACGTGGCAGAAGTTCACCAAAGTCCTCACAAGGGCACTAGACACTGACAGCAAGTTTTTGGCTCATGGGATCACTCCTCCCAAGCTCTTTTCCACCTGGCAGCTCTGGACACCACTTCGATGTGCAGCACCGCCCTGAGCAGCACCCCTCTGGATGTTTGTTCCCCACTGCCCTGGCAGAGCCAGCATGGGGCACCACAGGGGGACCAGCAAGCCCTGCAAAATGGGATGCCACCATGGCCCAGGTGTGCTTAGACATGGGCCCAAGGTGAGCAAGGAGCCTAGTCACCTTCAGAACACTCCACTGTCACTGTGGAAAGATGGGCACTGCAGAGCATAAGGAGCAAAGAGTCACTTCTGAAAGCAGGTCTCCTTTATGTGCAACAGGAATAGAAAGGGAGTAGGGAGCAGATGCAGGGAAAGCTTAACACACCTGGATTGCATCCCCAGATTGCAGTAAGGTGAGTCAGGGCTCACGTGGAGTCGGTGAATGCAGTGGCAGCCTAAAGCATCAATGGCAGCAGAGTGCCCAGGGCACAAGGAAACCTGTCAGCAATAAAGGTGGTTAAGAATGCATGAAACTAGAAAAAAAACTCCACATCTCTTTATCAAAAAAACTCATTCTGGACTGAAGGATAGCCTGCAATGGAAGGAAATGCTGTCTAGCAAATATGTTGGGACCTAGAGGAGCATCTCGACCAGTGCCACGCAGGAAACAATCCCTTGTGCTTGAGAAGATGGCATGTGGCAGTCAAAGGGAAGGCAGTGTCTTGTAATGCAGAAGGGAGTGTCCAGCCAGGGACAGCTAGCTAATGGGAGCTTTTAAATGTTGGTCTTATGGTCAGTTTTATTTTTGGGATATTTTAGGGACCAGAGTACAACCTGCAGAGTAGCATTTTGATGGCTTTTGCAGCACACACAGAGCTGAAGTGCCTTGCTCGTGAATGGGAAAATCAGACTGTCGGAGAGGCAAGCTGGATGACCTTGAGCAGCACAGAATTGATTTGCAGTGAAATGGAACAGCCCAAAATCGAGCAAAGAGGTCTCTCATGTAGAGATTAATAGCAAAAGTATGTGCTGTTAAATGGCATCTCACTGGTTAGTGAAGAGGGGAAAAGAAAATTTCTCAGTGTACTAGACATGTGACCAATGAGGCTGTAGTTGCATCTTTTCTGGAATACTTTGTACAGTTCTGGTCTCCATGGTACAGAGCAACCACATTTTTCTTGGACTGAGTTCAGGGACAGTGGGGGAGAAGAGGACATTTCTTACCAAGGGCCAAGACAACTTGGCTTGCTTAGTGTAATAAAACGGATTCTGAGAGGAGATAAAACATCTCTTCAGAATTACTGCAGGAAGCAAACTTGGGAGGGGAAGAAAAGGATAAAGCTGGTACTTACATAAGTGCAATAAAGATAAATTTAGCTTGGAAACAGCCAACCAGTCTGAGGGGTTTGGAAAATACAGCCTTGGAGAGCCTTTCAAGTTTTGTGTCCTGGTGTTTAATTGCAGAATCAAAATTTGCCATTCAGATAAAAATGGCAAAGGAGGACTTGCAGAATATTTACAGTGAATGTTAGTTGATTTGTATTTTGTTTACAATTGCTTAACTGCACTATGCAGCAGATTAGCTATTAGAAAATCCCTTGTACATGGAGATATGAGGACAGGCCTCTGTGATTAATGGAAAAAATAAAGGTAATGCACAATTTGCACAGCACGGTAATGAAGTCCTGCACACTTTCTTGTGGGTATGCATAGCAAACAGGATGCTCATAGGCATAATCCTGTCAGATGACATCTGATTTTTCAAAGGCATAACTATGGTCTCATTTGAACGAGTACTACGTGACCTTTTAGACAGATCATTTAAGAGTCAGTGTCTTGGACATTCTTCCAGTATGCACCCAGCAGTGCCTATTTCCAGAGCACATGAAGGATGAAGAGGAGTATAGACCAAACATAACTGTTATTAAAGACATTCTTCTGCTTCAGTTTTACTTCAACTTTTCATAAATAAATGTAACAAACTGCGATTAACCTAAGTTATTATTACCTAATTATTACAGCCTTAAACTTTTGAAATTTTAAGTATCTTAGGTTTCCTGTTCATTTACAACTAGTAAATGGGTCAGGAAAAATCAAGAGGGATTTTATATGTCACCTTGCACTAGTATTAACTTAGGCTATAAGGTTGTAACTACTGATAGGTAGTGGCAATTGGGCTTCAGAAACTTAATTTATGTCTTTTTTAAGGGGCAAGAATCACACTATTGCATTTCAGATCAGACAGTTTGGTGGCTGTCTGACCTTTTGTTACTGACTTTAAAATTTGGCCTGCCTTTGTGGGACCGTTTCAAAAAATTAGAAAATAAAATTATGATTAAAGTTATTTGTTAATTTCTTAGCTGTTCCAGTAATAGCTAGCATCAGTGGTAAAATTTGATCTTACTTGCAGTTTGGATATTGCTGCCTTCCCATCACAGCTACCTGGACTCGTTAATGCTTGCACTGCCAAATGAAAGAGCTTGTTGACATTGGTAATAGGCTCTTTTAGCAGAGTATAGGTTATTATCTGGAGAGACAAGGTCAAGTCGCATCTAACCTTCTTGAAAAACACTGGCCTCCACTTAATGTTTCATTGCAAGGCATCATTCCCAGATTATGAACCATCATTGTTGCATGCTTTCCAAATTCAGTAACTTTTATTTTAGTGTCTGGTCACCAGAGCTGAAAAGAGCAGTGGTTTGACCATTACTGTAAGAAAAATGCAGCCTCTGGCTTCCTAGTGACTAGCCTGTGGTAGGTATCTTTCAGCATCCTTAGGAGAAGTGTTAATCAATACCATTCTGATACTGAAATGATGCCTTTGGTTTTAACTTTTATATTTTTCAAATCCTGTACTGCCCAGTGTAACTCTGAAGTTCCTTGTAGCTCATTAGCTCCCACTCTCTTATGCTGAGACAGACATAACAAAGCCTCTCCAGGCTTGCTCTCCAAGGACACCCAAACTGTCCTAGGCCCAAAACTGTAAACCTTCATCTTGGGGAGAGGGGGGAAGCTTGGGGAAACTACATCATTAGCTGAAGTTTTAATTGGCAAATTTATGCTGATATGCAAATGGACCAAACCTATAAAAGTGTGAAGAACTCATGACCTGTCATCATCTTGGGATCCACTGAGGCAGGGGAGCCTCCAGACCCCCAGGGTGTACATCTGAAAGCCTTTCTAAGACATACATCCTTTATTCCCTTATTCCTGTCCAGTCTCTGTTTTTAGGTAGCCATTTAAGGCATCAAAATTAAAACCTAGCAATGATGCAAAGTGAAAGTATGGTACAAGCAAAAGATATTTCCAAGTGTAAATCTATATGCTTATATTTATAGAAATTGGAGTGTAAAAATGGTACATGAGAAATTAAATTTAATCATTTGAAGTGTACAACCTCGAGTATGTATCACAGCATTTTTTTGAATGGAACTGTGATTTTTCTTTTGCCTGTAACTTACATAACACCATTTCTTTTATACAGCATGTTCTGAGTTTGGAGTTTATTTGCTTGAAATTCGTGTTGTTTTGTGTAGAAAATGTAATACCTATAAATTCAACTGTTAATGAAAACATAGGTACTATTGCTTGTGGCAGGAATAAAAAAAGAAAGATTTACAGGTTATTATAATTAGTTATTACTGTATACAAATACAAGTTTATCTGCTTATCAGCTACCTGTCTGCACATAACTCTGCAACAGATGCATGTTGACTCTTGTTCAACAGTGGGTACCATTGAGTTTCTGTTTATTAACCTAAATGTTAGGATAATATTGTCTCTTTTTTCTTCAAGTTGCGATTTACTCTTAATTTTTCCTTACAGACCTTCCGCTGTCCTTTGTCCCTAATTCTTACATTCACAGAGAAGGCTTTTGTTTCTATACTGGACTTCTTTGAACATGCCCCATTTCACCCATGATTTGTTTCTGCAGGATCTGCTGTGTGCCTCAGTACATCCCTTAGTCCCCTTCTTCTGTAAATTTCTAAAAACTGCTTCTCTTTTCGATCATTCGTAGTTATGGCGTCTAAATACCACAAATGGAGTGACCACAGAGCCCAACACTTCAGCTTCTCTGCCTTAATTTTTTCTTAGTTTGCTTAATTCTTCCCTTTTCTCATGCTTACTTGCCCCAGTATTATGCCTGCATTTTGACCCTTTCTCCCTCACTTCTCTTCTGAGTAGAAGGGCAGAGTAGAGGAGGTGGCTCCTTTAGGACAGGATCCTATTAGCAAGCCCTAAGCGTCAGTCAGGGGTGCTGCCTGGACTCTTCTTAATGACAACTCTTTTGAGAACCTTGTCCACTGAAGTGGAGAGCATTGCCTCAGCTTTCATTAGCAATATTTTGTAGTTGTTTTGTCAGATAAACAATTTTTTACCAAATCTAACTCCTTCATCCCAGAAACCTGCAGATTAAGAAAAAGAGTTTAGAGAAGCTTATAGAGATAAGGGACTTCTTCTTTGCACTGGAGACAGCTGTCAGTGTGCTGTGCCAGTCCTGTGGGGATTATTGCCTATCCCAGGCATCCTTCCTTATAGCAGTCACACACCAAGATGACAAAAGACTAACCTACAGTGATAACCTACGTGAAAAAGTGAAGAATCACAGTGCTTCTTGCTTTTAATTTGAGGACCAGGCAGTAACTCAGCATAGCAGGGAGGACTCGCATGTTTTGCCACATGGGTGTACAACAAAGTGAGTCATGACAACATGCTTCTGCTCAAACTGGCGAGCTTCCCAGCCACATCCTGGGGGTTTTCCTGATGCCTCTCTGTTCCTACTGACCCTGCCAAGCCCCATGGCTTCAACACAGCAGAGCCTGTGCTGCTTCAGGTCATGGACCCCCAGGCTGCAAATCATCTTCTTTAGCAACCAATGCTATCTGGCTCTGTGGTCTCATGTATCATTGATAGCTGTGATTTTGCACCATGGTCTCCACTAGGTGAAACATGGATTATTCCCTGTGACTCCGTGTCACTTACTGGTGATCAGTGGTGGGAGACAGGCTATAAAGTCAGTCTGCAAAGCAGAGAGTAGGGTTTTTTTTGTCTGAAACAGAGCCAAGAACAATGTATCAATGTCCATACATATTTAACTCTGAGGACTGACTCAGGATTTGTCTTGCTGAGGTGTAATTTTGGAAGCTGATGTTTGGAACTCATTTTTCTTCACTAAATGTAGCTGCTATCAGAAGGTGATTGGTAGTCACCTTGTTTCGCCTGTATTTTTGCTGCTTGTAGAACAGTTTAATTCAATGCTTTGCTGAAGTCTCTGGTAAAGTTTCTATGTTACCACGACACAAATACAAAAATAGAAACACTGTTGTCAAGGTGATGTAGCCAAATTATTACCACCCTGTTGTTCCTGTTTCAGCTAGAAGAGATGTCAGAATTTTGGTGGTTTTTTAAATGTTTTAACTAAAAGTTAGAAATAACAGCCAAACAACAGCCAAAGCAATCACAGGCAAATTCACGTGAGCGAGGTAGTGTGAATTGAATAGATGGCCCTGAAAATAGATTTGTCCTTCAGCCTCTGCTAGGGGCAATGGTGAGGAAGGAGGAGAGGGATTTGTAATGATGAGAACCACTTCAATATTGTTATTTGAAATAGCTGCAAGCAGAAGCCATAGATAATAATAGTCTGCAAACTGTAGAGGTTGAAAGCACTGAGGAGCCAAGAATGACTGCAGCTGCCTTGAGTGGTGGTGGAACAAAGCCATCGAGTTGTGAATAGTTTATGCAGATCAAATATAATCAGAGTCAAAATGTGCAGTCATCAGGTTTGAGGTCCAAGAAGCAGGTGGTACACGTGTCTATATCAGGATTTTGGAGGGCTTTCCTGGCATGAACCAATTCAAAGAATCACAGACTAAAGAAACAGCTTTGATATCTGCGTTCAGATAAAACGAGTGGACCATCCCTTTGAACACAAGGCTACAGTCTTCTCAAAACATTCAGTGAAGCAAATTGTTTCTGTTTTAAAATAATGCTTTAGAACTCAATGCCACTTTTTTTCCTGGAAGTGCTAAATGGAAGCTAATGACAGAGAGGAAATTATTTCCAAGTTTTGCAACTGGCAGCCTTTACCAGAGGATTCATGAGCTTTTCAAATACATTTTTATTTAATTTAAATTGTGGCTTGTCAAGAACTGGGCAACCAAATGTGTAGAGAATGTGGCCAAGGTAGGCATAGTCAGAATTATGTATGACCTGTTTTTTGCAGATTTCTTTACTGTTTTTAAGAAAAAAATCTGCATTGAAAATTTCACCAGTGTTTTGCTTTTGTATTCTTAGCAGAAAAGGACCACATAATTATTAACATTTTAATTGCCCTGCAGCTTCAGTGGTCACTTAGTGTTGGGATTTCTTAATTTCTACTAATCTTAAATACTGAAGAAGAAGAAACAGTAATAGTATTGAATAAACAATCTTACGACTTTTGAGGCATTTAAATATTTTTCTGTAGCAAATTAAAAACGTTAAAATGCCAAGTGTATTGATTCTGGATCTGAAAGCAGCTCTGTTCCTTCTTGACTAAAGAAAAATTTTATTGGTGAATCAGCAGGTCATGAGATAAATTTTCTGTTTTCCATTACTAAGAAAAAATTTAATATATGCGTATATGTAGGGTCCAGTGCAGGATGAAGTCTAGCAAGCATCAGCTGTGCAGTTTCCCTTCCATTTCCCCTTTCCTTTGCCAGCTTAAAAGAAAGCTTATCAGGTACTGAGTCACTATGAAATTGTGAGCCAAGGCATTGATCCATCTTCCTTAAACCTCTGCATTATAAATTCTATTATTAGAAATTGAAATCTTGGTGTGCTGTCACTTCTGTCCACTTTCCTTACCTGCATATTCATGCTGATCATTAGCTATTCACTGCATGTCTGTGTTTAATAACCATTCTGTAATGCTGCCTTTTCTTTTCCATTTTTCACGGTTTAGTTATTCCAGTTGGAAATGAGTAAAGCTGCCAAAAGATTAAAGAAATGGCTTCTTCATTATTTAAGTAGTGATTGCTTATCACTGGTCAGACAAGTGGATTGGGATTTAGGTGACCACATGTCAATATCTACAGTTTTGGCTTCTGTATCTCAGCTCATCCTCCCAGGTTCCCTTTATAGAGACAATGGAGGCAAAAATGCATTTTTATGGTGCCTTGTCATCCCAAGTTAAGCTTCTAAAACAGATCAAATGATTTTCACCCCGGACATGCCAGGTTTAGTTGACTGTAAAGGGAAACAAGACTAACTACCTTAGATGTTGGCTTTGTAGATGTCCAGAGATAGATGGTATGAATCCCATCCCTGTGCTCAAAGCAATGATGAATGCCCAGAGATTCTGTGCAATGACACTGTTAATGGGAAACTACAGTGGCTGTGTTTTTTGGTGTAAAGGACATGGCACAGTGATGGTCATGTGCTGTTCAGCACAAGCACCAAAAGCAGTACAGTCATGTTAGGACTACTTTTCAAATGGATTAGATTACCCTGCTTTTCACCTTGGCTAAGTAGTACCAGGGAATTAGCATGTTCACATTCTTTCCAACAGATCAGTTTCACAACTGCATTAATACTCTGATTGTAGACATACAGAGATGGTGTTTAATATTTATGTTGGCAGATGAATGTAATGTCCTTGACCAGATTAGGTCCTGCTATGCAAAGCAGCATATATCATATTGGTATTATTATTATTATTGTCGTCGTCGTCGTTGTCAACAATAATAAAAATAATAACAACAACAATAACAATAACAATAGCAATATTCACCCATTCTTGTTCAAGCAAGCTCACAAGGAGTTTATGAACATTGAAAAGGGAGGAACCTGAATGGGAGTAGCTTTATTTAGGAGTGACTCATGGCAAGGGACTTTTGCGATAAAAAGGGTTAGAAAAAGTGACAGATGTTGAATGCTGAAACTTTTTTTAGAGTCTGTTCTTTATTTGGGATATTGCCTTAATAGTGATTTTTCCTGTGTGTTTTTCCCCTTAGGATGATTTCCAGCATGCAGCCTCAGAAACCAACTGGGAGTCAGTCACAAGCTCTGTCTCAGTAAGTAATTTCTCACTCTTTAGCCCATGGATGGATTGATAGGGTGGCTTGAATCCAGCTCAATAAAATGGCACCTGCACAGAGAAACCATGTATTCACCTTTGAAAGAGGATGAATAAAGTGTTTATCCTACTCATACTGGAATCAAATAGTACATTTTTAGGGATAAAAAAATCAGGATATGCCATTAGCCATTGTGAACCCATTAGACAGCCACTGGGAAACATTTCTTGCTTTCAGTTCCTCCTGCCAGTATAAAAATACAAGATAAAAACTTAAATATTTTAATTGTAGAATGTCTTGACCTACATGGAAGGCTATACATAAAACAGGCTGGCAGGAAAATGGGTCTCACCTTTCACTGTCAATACTGAGACATTTTTTTAAGTGTTTCCAGTAAAATATTATATATGAAGTCAGATATAGTTACTCCGTGTTCAGCAGTGAATTGCAACTTGGGAGAAAAATTAAGAAAGAAAAAAAAAGTGGAAAAAAAACAAACCAAATGAGTAATCCAGTGTGAAATTTTATTTTTCTCTTCATTACATTTTATTTGTGTCATTGGCAAAAAATCTGTCCTCTCTTTCATTTCCCAGTGCTGGGGAATGGCATGGTAGTGTGAGAATTCATAATGTGGGCAGTCCTCGTCTGTGTGCTTTGCTGCCTGCTCTGCACCAGGTCACAGCTCTGGTTAACTCCTCTTAAAACGCATGAGATGGGGATAAGTAAACCTAAAGCAGGCTTCAGACCAATGTCTGGAGCATTCATGGAAGAGAGCTTAGTGATAGCACCCTTGTTAGAGCAGCTGCCAGGAATAGCTGGTGAAGGAGCAGTAAATAAAATACAGGTAAATTCTACTGATCAGGGTCCAATCAAGGCAGCAAGTAGAGAGAAAATTCTGTGCTGCAAAAATTAGAAGATGTTAAGCCAATCTTACTTGTGTTTACTCTTGAATTTGCAAATGACACTTGCCCTTCATGATACGATTCACTGATTGCCTGGAACCAACTGTGCTGAAAGTCTTGAGGAGTGATGTTAGCAGGGCTGAGATCTACTGGATGTGCCAAGCAGGAGATGCTAGAACAGTTTTTCTAAAAGATAAAAATTCATTTTTCATTCTAATATGGGCTTGGGAAAAAAAAAAATCAATGTGAAGGAATATTGTGTTTAAAAATATGGTAGGCTGATGTTTGAAAAAGTAAGCCTAGGGCTCCCTCATCAGGTAACTATGTAAATGAGATTAAGCATATGGTAAACGCCATGTTAGTTAACATCCTTAACATCATAAAATGCACAATATACCAAACAGTAACCCAGTATCCTTTTCATAATGAAAAATTAAGTTCATCTTTGGCATCCTTTCTTTTTTTGAAAATTTTTTTTTAATGTTCATTATAGCTAAGGAAGTTCAATACAAATATTACAGGTATCAAGCTAATGCCCAAGGTCACAAGGGAACCTACAGCTAAACCAGAAGCAGAACCTCAGCATTCTTGGTTTTCCCATGTCATTCCCTATCTAATAAAATACACTTTTTCCAGCACATTTCACATTGCACCCACAAGTCCTTTTAATCCTTAGAGAAAATAAGGCAGGGAGATAGAGCAATTTTTCACAAAGGCACCAAGGAAAATGTCTGAGGACATCCAAGTTCTTCAGGAGAGAAAGATTCAGGGATTCTGTTAAGGTCTTGAGCAGCAGAAGGACAAACTCAGACCTGTTGTCTTGAAGAAGATGACATATAGTTCTGCTGATGCTCATGGCACGTCTAAGTTTCTTATCTCAAACCCACAAGTAACCCAAAGACTCATTTTAGGATCTAGACACATTACAACTCTCACAATGAAAATTTTAGAGTGAGAAAATTCTTTCTTCCATGTCTAAGGTCATATCACTGAGTTATATTTTGTTCTGGTTTTTTTGTTTGGGTTTTTTCTCAGAAAGTTAAAACAAATGCTTCTGCTCTTAAACCATCATAGCAAACCCAGAAAAAAAAAAAAAAAAAAAAAAAATAAAAATTCACTCCTTATAAGGATAGTTTCCATTATATGTAAAGTAATTTTGTGACCAACAAAAAACTGTGATGCACATTGAATTGCCTGTCAGGCTCACAATAGAGACAGGAAAGTGAAAAGAATGAGCGAACAGAAAATAAGGGCTAGAGCACATACCAAAAAAAGATACCCTTGTGTTCCAATAAATTAAAAAGGTATTCAGTGCTTTCAAGAAATGCAAAGGAGGTGCATAATGTGGAAAATCTTTTCTCTTCATTACTTCTTACATTTCCCTCTTCCTCTTGCCCCCAGTTTGGATATGATCTCAGAAGTCAGATTACAATGAGCACAAACTCTTCTAAAGCCAGCACCTCATTCTTGGCAGGACAAAAGAGAGGGAGTTGGGTTGGCAGCTTTGAAGTTGCTTTTGGGGCTGTCACGTGATGTTGCTGCCAGGAGGCTATCTGAGCTGTTGAAGTAATTCTTCTTGATTTGCCTGTCACTGAGAAAAAGTTAAGCTTTCTTCTGTGTTTGAACGAGGCTGCACAAATCTCTTGAGTAGGAGCTTTTATATGAAAAGAAAATGGGGAATCCCAGCTGTCTGTATGAATTTGAAATGCCCTGCACATTCACAGCCTGACCTCCACTTCTGTAATGAAATGTACAGTTGAACATGTGGGAAAAAAACTCCTGCACCGAGTAAGCCACACACCTGTGGCCTGATTTTTATGCTCCTGTTTCTTAGCATCCTTGCACCATCTCCCTCACTTTGGAAAGGCAGTCAGGGTCCAATCTTTTCCATGCTGATTGCTGTGAGCTCGGCCAAGCTCACCTCAGTAAGAAAGTAGCATTTGGGTGCCTTTTCCTTTTGTAACCTCAGCAGCTGTGTTAGCGCACTGCATGTGCTGGCTGCAGCATAGGCTCTCCTGAGACATTGCTTTAGATAACAATGCTGTGTTCACTTTGCTGGTGTGAGCATTTCCTCTCCTGGCACTTCCAGCTCTCTGATAGTCTC
Organism: Erpornis zantholeuca; assembly: GCA_013400515.1. NCBI lineage: Eukaryota > Metazoa > Chordata > Aves > Passeriformes > Timaliidae > Erpornis > Erpornis zantholeuca. Next base: position 97,236 of record VZTN01030180.1, on the reverse strand, counting down.
AATTCCAAGCCACTTAGAAGTCAGGAGAGAGGCTTTGAGGTATGCCTTCCTTTTTAAGGGGTCGTGAATTTTGGCAGGCCTCTGCTCTGTGTCTTAGCACTGCGCTAGAGAGGCACAAGTGAGCCCTCTGAGACTTCTTGGGCTCTTGGTGGTGAGCAGTACAGCACAGCTATGCTTCCTTGATTGCACTATTGTTGTGTTTGCTGTTCTTCTCTTCCTGATTTTTTTGACTGTCCATATTTTCAGCAGCAAAATGTCAAGGGTTGTTGCTTCTGTAATAACAGCGTAGCACTAGAGACAAGTGTTACATTTTAAGAGATACATATATTTTAAAACTACTATAGTAGGAATTGAAGGACACAGTCCTGCAGAAGAGTGAATGAATGAGTTGACCCTCAAATGAGTTGAACCTCCCATTACTACCCAACTGAGTGAAGTTATTCAAAAAGATTAGTAGTTTAACACATGCATTTACTTGGGAGATGAGGCAAAACAAATATTTTGGGAAGCCAGTTTTAACTGGCGTATTTCTGCTGCATTATTTCAAAGCTGAGTTTTCATGAAAGAATTTAGGTTTCTAGTGGTTTCTCCCCAATGTTTTAACTTATAAGACCAAACAATTCTTGTCCTATATTCTGCCTGTTGTTGGACAAAATCATGTATTTTAATTGTGGTCCTTCAGAAAGTAAGAGATCTGCATTATTAGGTTGTTTTTTTTTTTACATTCTGTTTATGTACTATATGGCCTTGTGCTTGGACAAGGCAAAAAGTGATACCAGGATAGTGAACATTGTGATTCTACTTAAAGAATCTTAAAAATGTTTCAAGTCCTCTCCAGTAAAACTGAATTGCTGAAATCATTCTGTTAAAGTCAAATTGTGCCAGAAGTTCAGGGGGAACACTCAGAGAGTGGTACTTGGTCCTTACAGGTGTAAAATAAATATTCCATTTGGTATTATGATACAATTGTGAAGATATTACTATGTTGGTCATCCAAATATGCATTGTTACATTGCTGAGATCGTGGAATTAGAGAATGGCTTGGGTACTAAGGTTCCTTAGAGCTCACCTAGTTTCAAACCCCCTGTTGTGGGCAGGGATGCCTTTCATTAGGCTAGGCTGCTCACAGCCCCCTCAGACCTGACTGTGAACACTCTCAGGGATCTGGCATCCACGGTCTCTCTCAGCAACCTGGTCCAGTGTCTCACCACCCTCACATTAAAGAATTTCTTCCTCAAATCTAATCCAGACCTGCCCTCTTTAATTTTAAAGCCATCCCACCTTGTCTTATCACTACACGTTCTTATAAAAAATTTCTCTCCGTCTTTCTGGTGGGCTCCCTTCAGGAATTGGAAGGCTACAGTTAGATCCCTCTGATGCTCACTCTTCTTTGGGCTGAACAATTCCAGATCTCTTGATCTTTCCTCCAGCCCTCTGATCATCTCGGTGTCCCTCCTCTGAACTTGCTGCAACAGTTCCATGTCCTTCCTGTGCTGGGACCCCAGAGCTGGATGCAGCCCTGCAGGTGGGGTCTGAGCAGAGCAGAGGGGCAGAATCCCCTCCCTGGCCCTGCTGCCCACACTGCTTTGGATGCAGCCCAGGACACCACTGGCTTTCCTGCCTGTAAGGACATTGCCAGATCATGTCCAGCCTCTCACCCACCAGCACCACCAAGATCCAAATATCATGTTTTTTCTGTTTACTTAGTAGGTTGTATTTTTGGTAAAAGAGGTCAATTCAGTGTCAATTCAGTGTTTTGTAATACATTACATTTTGGGGAATAAACGGCCATTTTTTCAAGTCTCTAACCATGCAGAATTTGTTGTCCAAATTGACCAGAGAAAGAGATGCTTCTTGCATTTGTCTTTCTCTGCTGTTGTTTCTGACCTCCCTCTTGTGAAATAACCAACAGAGCTGGCACCTCCATTTCTGTGGCTGTGGCCATGAGAGTACTTACAAAAGACATTTTCATTGCATCTTTGTGTATGTGCAAACCATCATTCCCTTTGAGGAGTGCATGTAAATACTGACAGCCCACCAGTGGCAGTGCTTTTGCTCCCTGCATCTCCTCTGGGATTTGCTTGGGAATTTCTTGGTATCTCTTCTTACAAAAAGAAAGCACAGGTATGAGAAAGTCCTGGCCCAAAGACTAGAAAAGATGGCCCGAAATAGCTGTTTCACTCAATAATGAGACAAGTTTCTCAGTAACTGTTTTCAATTGTTTGAAGCGGTGCTGTAATTTATTCCAAGTACACTGAGATGTATGTCACTCTTAGGGGGTATCCTATCCCTCTCCATCAGTGACTGACCCCACGCTCACGGCGGAAGCCCTGGATCAGACCATTGCTGCATTTGACACGGTGGAGGATCTGCTCAAACACTTTAACCCGGACTCCTGGCAAGAAGACCTTGAGAACCTGTACACTGACAGTGGGCACCATTACCGAGGCAGGAGCTACCACGACAGGAAGTCCAAAGGTAGGAAAAGACACTATATGCATACTTTGGGGCAAGAGCAGGATATTCCTTCACTCCTCATAGAAAAGTCCATCAGTCAGGTATTACATTCTGGTGCTCATGTTCCTGGTGGAGTCACAGGGCAAGGTACCACCTGTTAAAACCACAGATGTGTAATTTAATCCTTAATCAATTTGTAGGTAGGATCTCACTTGAGAAATCAGACTGAAAACTGCCCTTTTTTGTGATAAATTCACAAATAAAAACACAGGTCCACATGTAAAGACAGATGGTTCTCAGCTTTACCCTCTTAAGCATTGCTTTGTGTGTAAAGCGTGGGGCTCCTAATTGCCTGTTATCATCCTTCTTTAAATACCCTGCTTAGGGACTGTTCTCTGTTGAGTGAGGAATAATCACTTTTACCACATTGTGCTTAGGGAAGCATCTGGTGCAGACACCTGTATGTGCAGCTGGTTTTTTAGGATGTGAACATCTCACTGTTTTTCATTATGTTGGCAGGGAACATTATTATGGTTTAACATCTTTGTCTGTAATTGAGCAAAGCACACATTTCTGGGTTATGTTTCTTGTTTCCTTCCTTGTTAGTTGAAATCATCCACCAAATGGTAAGGCAAAGGGGCATTTAGCTGGCAGTACAAACCCATAATGATAAAGAAACACGGTCGTGCTCCGGGGTATCCATGCACTGAAGGGCCTAATGAAATTTCCCTTCATGTGCAGTATAGATGTAGGAGGTCTGTTAGGATTCTCCAGGATGACAGTCACTGTAGTTTTCACAGAAGAGCTGGAGTGAGGAATTTTACTTGATTTCTCTTGTTGTCATCTATTTTAAAGTTGTGTATTCACATGAGTTCTTCTTTATAACTTTAAAATTATAATTCCCAAATCACAGTTCCAATTCTGTGCAATATACCAGTTATTTACATCTCAAATCCCATCCCACTAGATATTAATCATGTTCTGAGGAGGGAGAGAGAATTATTGTTCTGTGTTTGTACCTTACCTGTTATCAAATTATGAGGCTTTGCTCTTAAAAGGGATATATGGACTGCATCTGTATTAAGGAAAACTGTGTCAGGAAGTGTTCCCAGGCCCTGAAATACAATCACCATGTCACTAAATTCCTAGCCTGGTCATTACTGGGCATGAACCAGGATCTGGCAGAGGCCACCTGCCATTTTTGTGTCCACCTTGACTTGGAGAGTAGGAGACAAATCGTAGGAATGTGGGCTGTCCCGTGGCTGTTGTCCTTGGAGCAGGAGAATAACCTGAGGCACGTACAGTGTGTTAGTAGACACTGTACTGGTGTACAATTTCCAAGACAGGTTGGCTTTCTTTGTTTCTGGGCTCAGCACTTCAAAGGAACGTGTGATAAAGCCCTGAGCTCCCATCCAGCAAAAAGTGAACCCCTTTACTTTGCTCCCTTTTGGGACGTCAAAAACTTCAGGAAACCACAGCAGCCCTTCTTGGGGAAAAACTTCACCCAAATGTCACTGCATGACTTTCAAGAGAGGTTTGATCTCTGGGGGAGGTCCATAGAACATGATCTCTGTGTCCTTTTTTCATCCAGGCTGGATTTGGCACCGATAAATATGTATAAAAAAGAAATAAAAGGCCTGTTCTGTGTTAAATAGAAGCTGATTACAAACCTGGATCCTGTACTGTTTCTGCTCTCCAGATTTCATTTCATTCTCGGATCATTTTTGGCCTAGTATCCCATATTATTTAAATAACCACATAAATATAAAATAGCACTTGATGCTTTATTGATACTAATTATGCAGTCTAGAGGTATCAATCTGATCTGATAGTGCTCAGAAAGTTCAGATGCATCAAATTTTCTCCATTATTATAAATGTAATTCAGCTTCCTGCGTGGCAAGAAGCTAAACTTATTTCCAGTTACAATTTTAATACTTGATTTATTTAAACAGGATTTTTTGGTGGTGGTTACAGGAAAAAGAAGAAAAGTTTTGTAACAGTTTTACTTTTGTCTTCAAGCTAAAGCCCAAACTGCCTGACCATTACCAGCTCTCTAGGATAAAGTACCTCACCACAATGAAATCTTTTTAAAATTTTAAGAATTTTTATTTAGTCATAAATTTCTGACAAGATTAAAGGCTTGTTCTTGGATGATGTGAGGAGTAGGGAATAGCTTTAACAAATCCTTAAGTTAGAAATGCTTGGTGGCTTTTAAACACAGTGTGGTTCTCTGAGGAATGTTTATAGGCACTGAGATAACCTTGCAGCAAAAAGAGCAATAGATTATATTATAATTTATTTCGGATACCTCTCTGTTTCTGCTTCCAGCTTGGGTTTGGTTTTTTTTTATCTTAAGTTAGAACAACCCAGAGGCAGGTAAGAACAATTTGATGTAATATCTGCCTATCTTTCACAGCATTTTCAGATCATGCCATACAAATTGTATAAATTAATCACTAATAATTTCATTCCTATCCAACCTTCTGCCCATACCAAACTCTGGCACAAAATTGAGGTAAAGAGGAAGTGATGCTGAGTACTTATTCTGGCAACAGGAATAGGTGATAAATGATGTTTAAAGGGTGTGTTTTCTTAATTTGCCAGTTAGTAATTTACAAATACCAAGGTCAGGCAGACAGTAAGAAGACATTTTATCATAGCTGAAATTCACAGAATCAGGGAATAGATGAAGTGGGAAGACACCTCAAGAACTTAAATGCCCCTGCCCAAGGCAGGGTCATCAATAGAAGGTTGCTCATGACCACGTCAAGTCCAGTTTTTAATATCTCCAAGAATGGAGGCTGCTCAATCTCTCTGAAACCACTCTCTGAAGAAAAGAAAACAAAAAAACTCATTTTCAACATTTGAATAGGTTTTCATATGTTAAAATTTGAGTCTAGAACCTTTAGTTCTTTCAAATGAGGCTCTGGCTCCATCTCTGCTTCCTCTCATCAATGCTGCATTGATGGACCAGAGCAAACTGTAAGAGGCTCAGCAAGGCCAAGTGCTGGGTCCTGCCCTTGGGTCCCAGTAACCCCAGGCAGTGCTACAGGTTGGGGACAGTGCCTGGAAAGCTGCCACGTGGAAAAGGACCTGGGGGTCCTGGTCCACAGTGGCTGAACATGATCCAGTGTGTGCCCAGGTGGCCAAGAAGGCCAATGGCATCCTGGCCTGGACCAGCACTGGTGTGGCCAGCAGGACCAGGGCAGTGACCATCCCCCTGTACTCGGCACTGCTGAGGCCACACCTCGAATCCTGTGTTCAGTTCTGGGCCCCTCACTACAAGAAAGACATTGAGGGGCTGGAGAGTGTCCAGAGAAGGGCAGCGGAGCTGGGGAAGGCTCTGGAGCACAAGTCCTGTGAGGAGCAGCTGAGGGAGCTGGGGGTGTTTAGCCTGGAGAAAAGGAGCTCAGGGGGGAACTTACCACTGGAAATGGCCTCAAGTTGCACAAGAGGAGGCTTAGATTGGATATTAGGGAAAATAATTTCACAGAAAGAGGGGTCAGGCTTTTTTTCCCTGAACAGACTGTCCAGGGAAAGTGGTGGAGTCACCATCCCAGGAAATTTTCTAAAGGTGTGTGGAGGAGACATATGGGGATATGGTTTAGAGGTGATTTAGCACTGCTGGTTTTATGGTTGTATTTTTGATGTTGGAGGTCCTTTCCAGGCCTGAGGATTCTGTGACTTTATGTATTTGTACACATTAATAAATACAAACACGTATCAATCCCTTCCTGAATATCTCTTGCAAGTACCTGAGAGTTGAAGATTGTGTGGATTACATCTATATTTATGGTAACTCCATTCAGTCTAAAAAATCTGATCTCACACCTCTACAATACTGATGCAAATCTATTGAGTTAAGTGCATTTCTTTCTACCTAAATCAAAATTGCATTTCTATTGAAATGTCTGTTGCATTTCTCACTATTGAAGTGAGATATTGGTATGAGATGTGTCTCACTAATCACCCCATGAAGTTTGAAATTTAATTCTGTATATGTTCAGTGAGGTTTGCTGTTAACCACTCCCATGAAAGCTGACTATAAAATTGCAATGCAGCCCAGACTGGCAGAACAGGATGGAAAACAAAGGGGAAGACACACATTCAGATTTTCACAATCCTTAAATGAGGAGCCTTGTGTAGGCCATAGACTATGGTATACACCTACATGAAAATACGATATATATTTCAAATAACCTCTGCAGCTGTAAATATATTCATAAAGGTTTGCTATGAATTGCTGCATTTTAGAAACTCTGAACATATGAATATTCAGCCTTATATTCATCCTAGGCTTTTAGAAAAAAAAGCAGATCATACCAAAATATATACTTTAAAATAATTCCTTTTGTATCACTGTAATATACTGTTGACCTCGGTGTCATAGTAATTTTGTTATTACAAATATTAAGCATCTCCAAAAAGATGTCACTGGCTATTGGGTTATTTACTACTGTTGATGGAAGGAACACAGGTAAAAAGGTAAACATCCATGCTCCACAATTATGTTGAACTTCTTCATGAATAGTTTTCTATTGTTTTAGAATAAGAAAGGAAAGGAAAGTTCAGACATGTTTCAAGGAAGCATCTTCATCCTAGCTTAAATTTTTGAAAGCATGAATTTTTCTGGTTAATAATACTAGAAGAGCTTGTAAGAGATACCTTTGTAAACAGTTCCAACCATGTATTAAACATCATTTAACTTTTCCCACATGCTTGTTAGCATTTATCTTTTTCTGTTGTCTCTGATTTTTTACCTCCCATTGAATAAGGGGTTTTAATTTTAAAAAAAGACCTCTGCCTGTGAAATGGTTTGTGTACAAATGAAGAAAGAAAAGAAAAAGAACAAGTTCACTGTTTCTCATAAATCTGAATGTCATGGGGCTGGTACCCAAAGAAAGGAGTTGTCTTTAGAAGGGAATGGGTTGTTTTGTTTTGTTTTCCCATAAATAAGCCTGGGAGGCAGGAACACATGTAGATAGATACATTCTGGTAATTAACAAGACTACCCCTGCCTCTGAGCTCATTTTCCTTTTTGGAAATAGAATGCAAGAAGCCTTTGGCTATCAGAGGAAATTATTCAGGTGGGACATTCTTGTGATAGCATCTGTCTGCAGTGACAGCTTTACAAGTTAAATAAATAAACACTTCCTGGCATAACCACACTGCTCGCTGGAAGGGGAGCAGTGAGCTCAGACCACTGGTCTTCACAGAATGTTTCTGCTGTTCTTTGCCAAATGGGTTCCCAAGATCAGGCAAGTTTCACCACGTCCTTAACAATAGTTTCTAATTGTCATTACGTACAATGGTCTAGCAAGAAGTCAAAATTTTAATGTAATTTCTCAGAAGCTTGCAAGCAGTGGTCAATAAATTACTGCAAACGTCCATCCAGTCTTCCTTGAAAGATTCTGGGATGGCTGCCAGCAAACTTCAGTGCAGGACGTGCAGGCATCACAAATGCTGAATGCTCGCTCATTCGTGGCAAATTTGAATATTCCAAGTATGTGGAATACCTTGTTCAATAGCTGATCATTTAAAGTATTCCTTGTGCTTAAAAAACAGAGTACTTCTCCCACCGTTCTTCAGTTAGGAACTAAGTTGTCTGTTGCATGCAAACTGCACACACATTCATTCATTTTATTTTCTGATTCCAATATACGTTCACACCTTCCCCCTCTGTGACAAATGAGATTTTCCCTTGCATTTTATGCGATGTAATTGTTGGTCACTGCAGTGAAAGATTTTCTTATAAAACCCTTTTTTAAAACTTGTAGCATGTTATTTATCACTGGAATAAGCTGCTCTTTTCCATTGATTTCAGTGAAGCTGTGTCCTATAATTTGGCTGGCTTTTGCTACTTGACCTGTACCACAGCTGATAATTGCTTTGCCAGTCCATAATAGACCTATATATTTTGCACCTTGTTCCATGAAAACAACTATAATCCTACTGAAATTCTGATCTTTCCATTCCTCTTAAAATAATAGTTGCTGTATCGAGGAGGTTTGTCTCAGTGCTGTAATTTTGCAGTAAATGCAAACTGCAAGATCTTCTTAGCTCTCATGAGAAAGGTTTAGATAGCTCTCCAAGTTTCCAGGTGTATTTAACAGATTGCTTATTGTGATATCATTAAGCATGTGCAGTGGAAAAGTCAAAACCATCAGCCATATGTGTTGAAGTCTAAATGCCACCGTGTTTGGTCAAAATTTGGCATGGAGAAGAATATTTTCATCAGTGTCAACACATTTAGATGATTTAACCAGTGGAAGATGCAACTGGAAAGTAATATTTCATGAGTTAATATCATATTATTGTGAGGATATCATTATGTTGTTAATCCCAATATTTGTTGTTACATTCTTGAGATCATAGAATCAGAATGGTTTGGACTGGAAGGGACCATAGAAATCATCTAGTTCCAATGCCCTTGTCACGAACAGAGAAACCTTGCACCAGACCAGGTTGCTCAAAACCCATCCAATCTAGGACATTTCCAGGGATGGAGCATCCACAGCCTTTCTGGAAAACCTTTTGCAGTGTCTTAGCAGCCCCACAGTAAAGAATTTCCTCTTAGTATCTGACCTAAACCTACCTTTTTTCAGTATGAAGCAGTATCTCCTTGTCCTATCACTACTTGCCCTTGCAAAAAAGTCCCTCTCCAGCTTATTTGTGAATTTTCCAACTCAAGTTCAGCTACAGCATAGCTTCAGTCAGCTATAGCACTGCTCTGAATGTCTTTGATGGCTTCTACAGTACCTCTAAGTCTACCTGAAGATCTTTAGCAGTATTGAGCCCAGCATTACTCTGTGGGGAACACAAATAATAGCCAGCTACCAGTTGTACTTGGAATTGCTGACCATTTTCCTCAAGTCTCTCAGATATTCCAGTTATCTACTGAATCTGTAGTCCACCTATTCCATTGTATCTCAGCAGTGTGGCTGCAAGGATGCTATGGATCACTGTCAGAAATCAGCAGATGCCTCTGCTGCTTTCACCTCATCCAGCAAGACAGTTGTTTCATGAAAACTGACTCTTGAGATTGGTTTTTTAAAATCTATTCTGGATGTTCCCAGTCATCCCCTTGCCAATTATGTGCCTGGGCATTGCTTCCAAGCAGGATTTACCCCTTAATTTTATCATGGGCTAAGGTTAGGCTGACCAGTCTGCAGCAGGCCAAATCCTCCTTGCCCTGCTTGTAGATGGCCTTGACTTGTGGTACAGGAATACCATACCAAGGTGGCTACCATCTCTTACACCTTAGCTGTGCCCTGTGACTGATGCATGAAAAAAAGTGTAAAATATTCAGATGTGACAGTGTTTGGGCCATGTGTGAATTTGGAACAGATAAAGTGTTCAAAGCAACCCTAACAGACTCCTAGTCTTTTTAAAATTAATCAGTGACCAGGAGCAAAGTTTTTCTCCTCTTTAAGGAGAAGGAGTCTTCAAGGCCTCCCTTTTTCTGAATAAAGCATGGCATTAGCTGCAGTCCCTGTCTACTGTAGTCCCAGTGCCTACCTCTGATTAAGATCACAGAGTCACAGAGTATTTTGATCAATGCTTCGAGGTAAAACATGCCATAGAGCTATGTGAAATGAGGATGACTTAAGGATTTAAGGGAAGGAAGGGATAAGCACCCCAAGTATGCAGTTTACTGCTCCAGTGCATCTTTTTTATGTTTGCCTTACCTTTAAGCTGAGTCTCTGATGCAGATATTCTGTCATAATACTTGGAAATTATTTGCATCCAGTCTAAAGAACCTTTTAGTTCTAGTTTTAAATTAAGGACTCCAGTGGCTTTAGTCCTTGATAAGTAAAGCAGCTGGATTTCACACCAATCACACCAAGGCTGGGTTACATTTTAGTCACAGTAGTGAAGTGATGCATGAAACTGACTGTACTGTAAAATCTCATTGTGATATGGATGAGGAAATGGACTAGTTCCAGCCAGTAAAACAATCCAAGGACAGAGAAAAATTATTATTGAAGCTTTCAGCAGAGAGAGTTGGTCAGAATAAAATGTGTTCTTTTGTTAAGGAGTAATAAACCATGATCTAGAGCTTAGGATTTAATTAGGCAGTGGGAACTGTTGTTGCTGTGTGTCAGTGTGGTGCTGGCAGAGCACAGTATACATTGTTCACTGCGTGCTCACCTTATCCCGCTGCAGTTCTGTAGAGAGAGTAAAAGAGTGTAGGTGTTTACCTCCAGCAGGAATTTTAGTGGAAGACAACTTGTGTGTCTCTTAAACTGTTTATTTAGGCTTTTCTTCTCTGCTCAAAGTTACTTGTTTTCATGCTTTCAATATCACTAAAATAAGACCTTTCTGCTATTACACTTGTCCACTTCAACCTGAACTCCCATACTTTGGTGCTCTGGCATATGTGAAATGGAGAGAATTCACACCTCAACTGATAACTCTGGGATTTGGCAGTTCCAAAAACTGACAATAAGTCAAGATCAGAATTCCTTGAGTATGATACCAAGAATTCATGCAATTTTCCATTGGAAAATCTTCCATAGGTGTTTCAAATATAGTTTAGCATGGAAAAAAATTACACTAAATTAAATGTATTCTGCTACTGGTTGATTTCAGAATTCCTGAAGAACATATTCGGATAAAGTTTTGAGCCCTCATTATAAATGGTTTATTTCTTCATACTGCATAGAGAAAGAAAATTATGCTAATTATCTGGTTATCCCCTTCTATGCTTCAAGCAAATCAGCAGCTCTCAACAGTCCTGACTCAGCTACAGCCTAAGAGACACTGCAGAGACACTTTGGAAGGTCATCAAAACCGGGTGTTTGAAGGCAATGAGCAAAGCCTTCCCTCCAGTGGAAGCCCTTTGCAAGGTCAACCCTTGCTGTTTGAATTAGTTAAGTATTGAGGCCCGAATGTGTAACATTGTGATGGATATAGTCTGCCCTCAGGAAAGCTCCCTCACCCAGGTCCTTTCCTTGCTGGTGTTTCTCCTTTCTTTAAGCCCCATTGCAAAGACTCATTTCTGTGTCAATAACACAGCAGTGCCAATAGGTATCAGCTCAATGCAGGAAGAAGGAGTGTTGAGCCTGAGGGGAAATGTCACCTGTGATAGAGTAAATTTTGTTCAGTCCCCCAGCTATCTTCTGGACGCAGATGTCAGTTCATGTGAGCTGTGTCTGGGCCCTCTTTACTGACCAGATTTTTGTTGGAAGCCTTGTGTCCTGTGTTACCTCAGCTGAATTAAGTCTGAATTAAGCCTTTGAGCATTTTATTCTAATCAGCACCATCAGTAAATGCCATCATAGTCCATTTCCAGTTTGTCCTGCTAGCAGCCTGCTCATATCAGTATCCATTCTCCTGGATTGCTGCAGTGTCAGAGTGAGGGTGATCCAGGCTTTCCCCTGAAGAAATCTTATTAATGATGAAGGCAGAAAAATTTTAGCCCTCTTCTTCCTTTAGTAGATTTTTCTTTCACGTCAGTCAGCTGAAATGAATACAAGCCAGATAGTGCTTTACTTTACCGGTTAGCACAGCTGATGGCAAAGGGCCTGATGAGAATGTTTAGAGGAGTGGGAAACACTTCCCTGTGGAAAGAATTAGCCTGAAAGCTTGCAGTGGGAAGAGGTGGCTTTGAAGAATGACAGTGGAGAAGAAAATACAATCTGTTAAAGTAAAGAAATCAATATACCCTGGACTTGTCAGTCCTGGCTAAGGACATTCAGAGTGTATTTTTCTCTCAGTGCATGAGTATACCACCAACCCCACTGATTTTGTGCTTATAGCAGGAGGATGATCTATACCTCTTTTGGAGACATGCTAGCTCTCTGGAGAGAACCACTGAGACTTCATGGGGGAATGTATCATAATTGCTATAAAATAGCAATTTATCTGCTAAATTCCCATTGACTGAGATAATACCTTGCCAGGAAAGTGAATCTGCTACAATTTTCTGTAATAGCACTTCTGATGTTTATGTACCCTTGCCTCTTGCATATCAGCCTTGTGAATATCTCCAGGTCAGAATGTAAAGGTGCATGATACTTAAAAATCACAGCTTTTTCCACAATTAACTTAGTGATGTTGACAAGGCCTGAGTCATAGAAAGTATTAAGTGTCTTTGTTGTAAGTTTTCACATATTTGTTTTTGAGCACAAGCACAAGTGTTCTCAGAACCAGAGGTTATGTTAACCTGTTAAACATGTCCTTAAAATCTGATATGTTCACACACACTAGACTGTTACCTCAGTTCTCATTTGAGCCATCTCTATTTTCCTGTTGATACTTCTGTTAGAAAATACTGTTTGGAGTCAAACTCAACACAAGTTCACATGTCCCCCACTCCTGAATGAATTACTGAGCTTTTGAAAACTTTGTTGGTAGACATAGTCCTAAGGAAAGAAAAAAACAGAAAAGGAAGGGAGAATAAATCAAAAAACTTCTATAGAAATAAAACTCATTAAATTTGTTCCTTTTGACTGTGTTGCAATTATGGAAAATATAAAAGTGGGGTTTTGTTTTGTTTTAGCTTGACAAGCTAAGGCTAGAAACAGCACTTAAACTCACATTTGATAGTCTATAAGTTATTTTTATGGCTGGCTTTACTGCTTGTTTACATGACAGATCTCAGATACTAGGCATTTAAACATCAACCAACTACTGGCATTCAATGAACGTATTAATTTTAGTTGTATTTATTTATATGCCTATTATAGTAACATTTACCAGATGAAATTAGTATTGCTTAGATTGGTTTCTCCCTCTAAAAATGAGTTATCTAAATTCTATTCGTAAGCAATACAGACAGGCAGCTTGAGGATGAAAGTCATGCAGCCTGTCCTAAATGCTCTTACAAGGAAGGGATAAATCGCTCCCCAAAAATGTTTCTCTGCTGACCACAGAAAGGGCCTTGTTCTCGCCCATAATAACAAAATAGGTCTTAGCATCTAAGCCAGGTATAAACTGAGGAGTGAACAGAGTAGCAAGGGTGGAATCACCAGCCCAAGGAGACAAGAGATGAGCAACAAAGCAAATAAAATGACTAGTCTTCAGCTTTCAGGCCAATATTTTACTGCAAAACCTTCCCTTCACCTTTATAGTGTGATCTGTGCTGTGATAGTCAGTGGGAGAAGGATGACAGCCTGCATGGCCACGTGTAATGATTTAAAATTGGTAGTTTATGTTTATCTGTTCAGAAATCACTGCTACAGTTCACATATTTTTGAACCAGCACCCCATCACTCTGTGTTACTGACTGCCAGGGGAGCAGTATAAACCAGAGGAAAGTCCCACTCACACCTCACTAATGAAACTTCTTTTGCATTGCAGTTGACCTGGACAGGCTGAACGATGATGTGAAGCGTTACAGCTGCACTCCGAGGAACTACTCGGTGAACTTACGGGAGGAGCTGAAGCTGACCAATGTCGTTTTCTTCCCCCGCTGCCTCCTCGTCCAGCGCTGTGGCGGCAACTGCGGCTGCGGGACTCCAAACTGGAAATCCTGCACCTGCGTGTCAGGGAAAACAGTGAAAAAATACCATGAGGTATTTTCCTTCTTTCTTTGCTACTTCTTTTTGCGTATTTATTGCTTCCATGAATTCTGAAGTCTTTTCTCAGAGCTGTGTGTGCTGCTTGTTAATTGACTCTGCGTGTGTCAGAAAGGGGTGTAGGCAGGTATTTGTGGGTAAGTTAGTCCAAAAGAAGTTGGACAGAACTTCTGCCACCTCTGAGTGGATGCCACCACGGCATCCTAGTGAACTTTGTTGCAAGAACAAGCCTTATGTTGGACTGATTTTTCCCAGTGAAGGACAAGTTCAAAGTAAATGTATATACCACTGGAAATCCTCTTTTTAATAACACAGAGACATGTTCCTTGAGATATTTGACTTCACTTCCTCTTGCTTTAAAATTATGCTCACACTTGGAAATTACAATTAAGTCCCTTGTAAACTCTCTTCCCTTCCAGATTTATTACTTAAAGGAGGCAGCTGAATGATTAAGCCTTAGCTTTTTTCCCCCTTTTTTGCATAGAAGCAATGCCCATTATTTTAATCCATTCAGAACACATTTAGAGAGGAAAAGCACAAGGAAAGAGCATTTTATGTTCTTCCCTCTAATTGCAGTCTTTTTCTGATCAAGACATGAACAGTGTTCCCTAAAGTGAGCATATCTAGGAAAGTTACCTGGTAGTTAGTTGCCTTTCAGCTGTCAGAAGGTAGGGTAGCTGCATGCCATGCCGACTTATTTCTGACACATATCTCTTGTAAGAGCCTGATTTACCACTTGGCTTAAGTCCCAAGTGAAAATGAACTTTATGGACTTTAAACTTGGATGCGACGTGGGCTTACAACATTAAGGCATTATCTTGAGAGACCCTGGGGCTGCAGTAGCAGAGGGTTGTTGAAGGGCAGAACACACCCACACTGTGAGCAGTGTGGTTACTCCCTTCAAAGGTAGGAGACATTTTCTCACACATAACTGCAGAATACAGCCTACTCCACATGCTAGGACTAAAGAATAGTTCATATTTTCTCTAATTTTAAACAAGATGCAAGAGGTGACCCTAGTAATTACAGAGCAGAAAGCCTTATCTGCTTTGAAAGTGGTAGAAAAGCTAGTTGGAAAAAAAAATTAATAGGTATAAAGCACCTAGATGACTATGAGCTGATAAAATTAACTCGGAATGCCTTATATATGAATAAATATTTAGACAGCACCACAACATTGTACAAGAATGCTAAAAGGACTGGCACCTCCTGCAGAGAGCAAACAGTCAGCCAGACAAGATCAGACATGGATTAGAAGCTGGTTAAGAGATAAAGAGCAACCAGGTGGAAGAAATGAGCACTTTTCTAAATGGGAAAGGGCTATCTGAGAGTGCCCCCAGTACACAGATTATTTTGTGTGTGTTCCATCTGGGGGGAGATGCACAGAGAGGTGGCAGAAATAGCAGGTGGTATTGAACAGCAGAGAAGGCTGTGAGGAATTTCAGAAGGCCTTTTTAACTGCTTATAAATGCAGGTTAGAAGAGCAGCAAGCATTAGGATGAGTGGTCTTAACTATTTATTCATATAACACTGGGTGTGTGAGGGGAGGAGGGAGAAATGAGGGGTGGAAATTGGGCTAAAGGTCAAGCAGTGAGCCACAGGGAAGAGCTTCAGGAAAACAGTGGTTCAGTGCAGTGATAAGAAAAAGATAAGTGACAGTCTTCTGCAGGAATGGAGATGGAGGGGTAATAACACAGCAAATATTATGGTCTGGATAAATCTGTGGGGGGCCTATACTAGATTTTGACCATTGGTGCTTAAAAGGACAAAGGCAGGACTAGAAAAAATAAATAGAAGCAGCAAGCATACATCACAAGAGATGTAGGGGAAGATATAGATCAAAAATATTTGTAAGGAAAGTGGCTCAAAAGTTCTGGATAATTTGATTTAGAAAAAAAAATGGTAGTAAGAGAGGACACAGTGAAAGATAGAAAATAACAAATAGTAGCTAAAGGGAAATTAGGTCTTCCTAAATAATTTTTTTCTTAAGAAAATAACAAGAGGGAGACTGAAAGGGAACTAATTTAAAATTATAAAAAGGAGTTGGTTTTTTTTACATAGTAAATCTGTAGGGAACTTCAACACTTAAATATGTGTTGTGCATAATTCAGAAGATTTCTGAAAGAACTTGAAGTAAAGTATAAATTAAGGAATCCTGGGTTACACCTGTATCAGAATTTAAGTCAACCTTAAATTGGTTGACTAGGTTTGACTTGACTAAACCTAGTCAAGTCTAGCTAGTTGACAGTAGCTAGAAAGAAAAATGCTGATTATAAATATGTTATCAAGCACTTACTTTTTTGGGGTGTTTGGAAACAGCTAGTGCTGGGACACCAGAAAATCACACTACCCAGTTATTGCTCAGTACCAGGATGTCATGACTTATCATTGCCCCAAATTAATCACTAAATTCAGGAAATTCAACATTCACACAAATACATCACTGCTAATTTATTTTCCTACTCATTTCTTCTCTGAAAACCATCTGAATTCAAGACAGTGTTTCAGCTTTAACATTAAATGGCCTTTGTAAGTTTAAATTTTATCCCTTAGGGATGAATTAACAGCTCACTGAACAGATATTTAGCCAAGTGTCTCCCATTAACATGAGTGGAAGTCATGCAGATAAATTCATGTATGACATACTAAAGATGTGTCCATTACTTTTAGTCCAAAATATTTTCCACTTTATTATTATTATTAGCCATGCACAGTTAATCAGTTTTATTCTTATTCTCCATTGACACTTTAATTTTACTTAAATACTGGGCAGAAAAGGCACTGAGGAGAGGCTCTCCACATGCCATTTTTAGAACCACAGAGCCAGTTTACTCTCTTAAAAGCCGATTTGAAACCCACTAACCTTAGCCAAAGAGACTTTAGTTGCGTAACGAAGGATGGAGCTTCACACTTTATGAAATCCCCAGCACCATTAATTTGGTTAAAAAGCTCTGCCTTCTACTGCAGGAGAACATAGGCCAGATTCAAACACAAGTCTCAGTTAATTTGATTTACAGGAGACACCAGAAGGAAATATTAAGCAGTAGAGCAAAGAAGGTGTTTGCAGAGAACTGAAACTGAGTCCTGCAGACTCCAGACCCTTCTCTTGCCAGACTGATTTTCGCTAACCTCTATCCTGGAGCTTCATCTACTGAGCTCCTGAACCTGCAAGAGCTTTGTGTCCTGCACATGGATATGCTTGTCCTCAAAAGTAAAAATGTCTCTGGAGATTGCTTATAAGTTCCCTGGCATTTCTGTGCCACCTGGTATATCTGGGTGAGAAAGTGAGGCAGGAAAGTTTTCCAGAAGCTATAGGCTCCTTTTTAGCTTTGTAGCAAGCGCTGGAGGAGCTGCATGTTGGCAGCTGTGAGGACCCTAAGTCCAGGGTGTTTCTTGAAAGAGAGGCTTCTAGTCCAGAGAGATTTCAAGGTTATCTTCTCCTTATGCTCATAATGCTTTTTAGTTCCCTCTTAGTGCCTGTTCACAGCCTCCCGCTGTAACCACTGAGCACCCCCTCCTAGCCTAGCCTCTCAGGACTAATAGCTATCACATGGAGCCTTTAATTTTCCCAAGCTGAGACTGCTGCTCCAGTTCCCCAGATGGAATGTACTGCTCTTTTCTATCATGTCTGGCTGAAAGAAGTGACGCAACAGAGGGAACATGCGAACAGGAGAATGCCACAATAAGGGATAGCTTTTTCTTTATTGCCCTGGGAGATGTTAATCATGAGCTCTCAGGTCTTCTTTATGGCCTGGAAGTTTGCCATGACTTTACCAAAATACTCAGCAGTTTTCAGAAATGAATGGGGTCATAACTTGGGTAAACAGTTTTTTTGGTGGGTTTGGGTTGGTTTTTTTTCCTTGCAGGAGTCTCGTGATGCTCTGTGGTTTTCCGTGGCTTCTGGGTTTGCTTTAGAGCAGAGCAAATACTCTGGACAAATACTCCTGACTTATCACATAGTGTCACAAACCCTTCAAACCAAACAGGCCAAGTCCTGGCAGTGTCTGAAAACATCTCTCAGGCAGTCTGCCATAAGTGATACAAATGCTCAGCCCTAATGCTGTCTGACTTCCTAAAAGGGAGCTGAAATAAAAGTGTGTTTCCCATTGCAGTTCATTTCCTTAAAAATGCCTGGAGCTGCTCATTAGAGAGGCGCAGGCTCTAAACCTGGAGATTAGTCAGCACAGAGAAGGAGTGGGGGAGCTCAGGCCAGGGCTCAGTTTGGCTGTGGCTGTGCTATCCAGCCGGCATGCACATACCTCAGAGAAACAAGAAATCGGTTTCCCCATCTCATTGCTGTAACTGATGAGATGTGAAATGAGATTCTGTGAGGAGTAAGTGCTCTTAAGGTAGCAGCCAGAATTTGTCAGGATGTATAAACCTCTCCAAACACAGTGCTGAGTTGCACAGCTAAAGGGCATATGAGGAAAAAAGCAAAGTGGTGATAGCTGATTGCATCTTTTACCTACTTATTTATCTCTCCTGTAAAGACTGATGTGTTTTTCACTGCCTAGAAGGTGCTTCTTCTCCCACCTCCCCATCCCACCCCTTTTTGAAGCATTATCCCTCCATTCAAGTTTGATGTTGACTGGAGCTTGTCTGATGCCTTCGCAGGACATACATTCAGTTAATTCTCAGACAGAAGGTTTTGATTACTGCTAGGGTGGCAATTTCATAACCTTTGGTTGCCTTGAGAGAGGCAGTAGGTACCCCAGAGCACACAATACCATATCCTGGCACAGGTTGCTGAGGCATAGAAACAGCTTCAAGTGAACCCAACATTGCAAAGGGAAAACAAGACAGAGGGATTATTATATGGCAGAAAGAACACGGGAGCATAGTAGAAAATAAAAAAGTGGCATGGAACTTCAGTAAGACAGAGTTATTGCAATTGAGTTTAGAAATGTAACCAATACAATTTGATGCTGTGGGGGCTTCTTTCTATTTTTTCTTTTATTTTTCAGAGAAATGAGAAGCAAACCTTAAGGAGGCACTTGAGAGAGCAGACAATAATTCTCATCCTGTCCTTACCCAAGGAAACATAAGATAACCGGTCAAAAAATGATCCAAATGCTGCTGACACAACAAAGGGAATTTGCTAAGGGATTAAAAAGAGCTAGAATCATCAAAGCAGTGTGCAAGGAGTATGGTCTGATTGTTGTGTGTCCTGGAGTTGATGGTACATGTATAAAGGAGATAAAAGGTTGTTATGGTAATAAAGGCACAGAATTAGCCTGACAAAAGAGTTAATTCATGGAATATTGTACAAGAAGCAGCAATGGGATTTATTTGGAATGCAAGTACAAGGAAACAGAATGAGTCAGAAATGACTGCTAGGTCACGGGATGAGCAGGGAGAGTGCAGAGGTGCAGTGAGAGAAAAAAGGTTCATTTTTTACTAGATGAAAATTAAAGTTCTTGGATTGACATATGGAAGTTATGCAAGTGAGACATCCTGTGATACATGTCAGGACAGAGAGGCAGTTTGGGAAGGAGGAACACCTGTACCTAGTCAGTGATAATAGCTGTGGCATAATGCACACATAATTCTGGACAAGATCAGCAAAAGTGAGGGTCTTGTTGATGTCACAGATGTCAAAAACATCATAGCTTTAGTGAGTGCTTCAGGTACTTGAGTCTTTCCCATGTTTGTTGTATTAAAACCAGGTGATTCTTATGCATAAAAATAAAAAACTAGAAACAATAATCCCATCTATATGTAATAAGCCCTTAGTTTGCCTGCTGCCACTGCTCAGCAAGCCAACTCTTCTTTCTTGTCCCTGATACCCTGTAATTATCTCTGGTAAGAAAGAATACTTTGGGTCTATGTCATTCATTTTAGGCTATGTTCCTACTAGACTAAAGGTCCTTATGCTAAATTATGAACCACATTCCCACAATGCTTGGCTTCTTATACTCAGAACACAGCTAAACTGAGTGTGACCTTTGGATTAGATAACTTTCAAAAATTGCGGAGTAAGATTTTTTATGTCTATCAGAACTTGGATCTGTGTTGAATCTTTTGCACTTTTGATGCTTCCTCTTTCATGAATCTCAGACAAATATAATTTGGTTTGCATGCTAGAATAGTGTTATTTTTAGATGTACAGAAGGAGATTAGATAATGCTGCTGAGCAGAATTTTAAAATAAGTTCTGCAAAGTACAAATTTCACTATCTAAAATAGCATCCAGAGTTGTTCACCACCCTCTGTCACAGGAATATGAAGCTGTTTAGAATTGGGTAAGCCACAGTCATGTTATTGATTTTCTGTAGCCTTCTTAAGCTAATCAGAAAGAAAAAAAAAAAAAGCTGATTTTTGAGTGGGGCTTCATTTTTCTGTCGGTGCTAAAAATACTGGTCAAGAATTAAAAAAAAAAATTGCTATTGTTACTAATAAGTAAATGATAAGTCAAAAATGGCTGTGGCGAACTATTTTTCAGCTTTGGCTGGGTTTTCTATCACTCTTTGCTTTTTAATGAAACAGAAATCAGCTGTCATGGACTGTCGTGGCTAAATGTTGCCTGACTCCAAGGGTCAGTGATACCTCGCTAGGACCATCAGCAAATGCTGAAGGGATGCTTCACCTCATCTGGCACTACCCATCTAACACTGTGAGTCCAAGCATTGGGCTCCTTTCCTAGTGCCCAGGGCTAGCACCACCAGGCGTGGGTGTTTCGTTCTCTGTGGTCGCTGCTTTATTGCAGCTTCTACTGGAGACATGTCATGTATGGATCAGGGTGAACAGGTTGTCTCCAGCTGCGTCTTCTTCCTGGCAGTCATTGCCACTCTGCTCTCCTCAGCCCCTGATGCTGAGGTGTTCTCACATGTCTGCTGAGGTGATAGGAGCCCCTGTGCTCCACAGGCCACTGGAGAGCACCTTCTGTCCCCAGAGCACAACCCAAACTGGTACCGTACAGTCCTGGAAAGTCCTCAAGCAGGCTGGAAATGCCACAGTTCCTTGGGGAGCTGTCGGGGTGGTGACTGGGCCTGACTTAAACAAGCATGCTCAAACTCCACTTGAACTTTTTCTGCCTTCAGCTTCCACATCCTGGTTTCTGTAACAGCTTTGCTCTCTCATTTAAAGAGGGTTTCAGAAGCTGGCATCCAAATTCAATACATGATCAATGAGCAAGATTGCTGGCAAGGAAACACATGTAAGCATTTTCTTTATATTTCCTACAACACTGCCCCCAAGGAAATTTATGCAGTGGCTACAGTCATCTCACCTTGAAACTTCTCAGATGTTCAGGCATATCTACAAATTAAAATGCCCTCTGGGGCTTCTCTGGGGCTCTCTGCACAGAAAATGCCCTATTGCACTTTTTTTTGTATTACCTATAAGCCCCAAATCCAGCTCAAAAGCAGAAAAATCTGTCTTGATTTTGTTTTAATTGTTTTAATAGTTTTATGACCATAATTTACTCAGTGTTTGATGAGAGGGGGATGACTGCAGTTACATGCTCTTTGTGAGGCAATGATCTGAATAGCTGAGGCACTGCAATTTGATGAGAAGTGACAGACATTGATCCTTTAATTTGAAAACTACAAGGTTGTTCTTTTTCAGCCTCCCCCCGCAAAAAAAAACCTTTTGAGCATTCTGGACCTGTCATATCCATATTTTCTTACAGCTACTGATCTCATCAAAAAAAGAGTGATAAAATGTCCTGAACAGAATTTATTTGAACTGTTCTCATTAATTTAATAGTTCCTCAGCTTTAAGGACCTGACCATGTGATGAATAAACAGCAGCTATTTGCAGAATAAAGGGTTGTCTTCCATCAGCTATGGTCACCAGAAATGGCTTTACTTCCAGATTCCCTTGTACTTAGATGAAAATAAAACTGTTAGGCAGAAGTGAGACAGAGAGCTTTGAATATGAGTTCTGTGGTCAGCTATTAAAGTAGCTCTGCAGAGGGATTTGGACAGACAGGATCTGAGACCAATTGTGAGAGATTCAACAAGGCCAAGTTCTGGGTCCTTCACTGGGTCCGACAACCCCAGGCAGAGCTACAGGCTAGGGACAGGGCTGGAAAAATGCCTGCTGGAAAAGGACCTGGGGATGCTGGTCAGCAGCAGCTGAACATGATCCAGTGTGTGCCCAGGTGGCCAAGAAGCCCAATGGCATCCTGGCCTGGACCAGCAGTGGTGTGGCCAGCAGGACCAGGGCAGTGACCATCCCCCTGTACTCGGCACTGCTGAGGCCACACCTTGAATCCTGTGTTCAGTTCTGGGCCCCTCACTGCAAGAAAGACATTGAGAGGCTGGAGAGTGTCCAGAGAAGGGCAGCGGAGCTGGGGAAGGCTCTGGAGCACAAGTGCTGTGAGGAGCAGCTGAGGGAGCTGGGGGTGTTTAGCCTGGAGAAAAGGAGGCTCAGGGGGGACTTATCACTCTCTACAACTGCCTGAAAGGAGGGTGTAGCCAGGTGGGGTCGGTCTCTTCTCCCAGACAACAAGTGGCATAACAAGAGGACATAGTCTAACATTGCATCAGGGGAGGTTTAGATGGGATATAAGGGAAATTTTGTTCACTGCAAGGGTGATCAAACATTGAAACAGGGTGCCCAGAGAACTGGGAGTCTCTATTCCTGGAAATATTGAAAAAGCATGTGGGATGTAGCATTACAGGACAGAAGTTAGTGGTTGTCTTGGCAGTGCTGGGATAACAGTTGGACCCAATGATCTCAGAGGTCTTTCCCCACCTAAACAATGCTATGATTTGATAATTTCAGCTGTGTTCACTGTTTTCCTGTCTTGTCTGAGGAAGTGCCTGACAGTTCATTTTCTTATCAGTAAAGCCTATATACTGTGTTCATGCTTCTTAATAAAAACCACAGGGAAAGTCCCCAGGCTGTCAGATAGACTGTTAACTTAAATACAGTCCACATCCCCTTGCATACTTTGATTTGCTCTCAGCTGGAAAAATTAGATCTACCTACCCATGATCTTGAAAAGTCTCAGTCGTCTGCATTTGTCAGATTTTGCTGAAAGACTTCTTTAAATAAGGAATTTATGATGGGTTCAGTGTCAGCATCCGTGCTTGATTTTAAAAGTGTGTTTTCTTAAAAAAAAGCATCTTTGAAGATGGTGTCTATTTTTATCTCCGTAATAATTGCAGCAATCTGATTGGGTTCAGTCCTTTTGTGCTTGGGACTACAGTGTGGTACAGGAAATTGTCCTAGGGTCCATCAGGATTTAGTGCATGTATGGATGCAATGTTTGAAATCAATTCAAAGATACTATATTTTTGTTGCTTAAAAAAGTAATAAAATTACATGTTTCTGCATTTCTAACAGGACAAAGTAATTCTGTTTTCCCAATACAGTGCAGCAGCATGAAGGACCTTGCTTAGGCACAGTCCTTCCTCTCAGTATTACCTAGGTGAGGTATAAATTTAATCACAAAAGGGAGAACAAAATAATAGACTGTGTTCAG
This sequence comes from Erpornis zantholeuca, assembly GCA_013400515.1. Taxonomy (NCBI): domain Eukaryota; kingdom Metazoa; phylum Chordata; class Aves; order Passeriformes; family Timaliidae; genus Erpornis; species Erpornis zantholeuca. Next base: position 73,823 of record VZTN01030180.1, on the reverse strand, counting down.
TGCTTACCAGTTTTGTTATATCTCATGACTTTTCTAGCCTCAAGTCATTAATGGCAGAGAACAAATGGGCTCATCGTGAGAGCTGCTAACCTGCCTGCCCTTCCCTACCCACCCTGTACAGCATCTCTGGTTATCCTTTGGCAGGTGCTTCACACTTAGTCTTTGGGACTTTCTAATTCTGTTGAAATGCTCACACTCTGTTGATCTGGCACACAGCCTCTTATTTCCTGTCCTTTCCAAAACCTCTCAACTCCTGAATGGTTAAAAAAAAAAATATTGTTGAGTAACAGAGTGATCCATTACTTATAATTCATTATGATCTGTTAGGGCAGAAATGTGGGTGCTTCAGTGGTTGAGGTGTTTCAGAGGTTTAGTTCCCACTTCCCAGTTGGCCACTGGCTTTGGGAGGTCATGCCCTTAACAGACATCTCTCCATCTTGGAACAAGCAAGAGAAATCCACCTGATCTAGCAGCCACTTGGCCAAGCTAACGTGAGTCACATCAGCCTGCCAGGAGGTGAGACCTGTTAGCTCTAGTGCCTTACCAGCACGTGGTTTCCAGACTCAAGTGCTTGAGGCCACACTGAGCAGAACTGACCTCCCTGCTTACTGTGGCTGTGCAGCTGCAGCCTTGTTACCTCTGTGTCCTGCTCCCCATCAGTAAATTTCAAAATTGAAAGGACCATATAATGCCACTGCTAGTTTTTCTACTCATGTGTTGCATAGTCTTGTGCAAACCAGTTTCAGGTTCTCCATGTACACAACTCTGACAATTACGCATATCTTTCTGGCCAATGTGCTGTGAGATTTGGGAAGATACACACAAGATCATTTCCAGAGAATCAGATTCATATAATGATATGGCCAGGAAGGTATCTCTGAGAGTCTCCTATCCAATCTCCCATAAAACCAGGAAAAATGTTGAAGTTAGATGAAGTTGCCCACGGTCTCATCCTGTTTGACTGTGCTGAAGGTTTCTGTAGCCTCTCTGGACAACCTGCTCCAGTGTCTAACCACTCTCAGTATTTTCTTACCTATACCCAAATAGGATTTTCTTTGTTGCAGCTTGTGTTTGTTGCCTCTTTCTCATCTTTTTCACAAGCTACAGCCCCCTTCCTATGGATCTCGAGATGACCTTGCCTAGACAGAATTTTTTCAAAAGCCTCTTGTACAATGTATACTTCCCTAGGAAGTAATTTTGTTTGCTTGTTTGTTTGACATTATTCACAGTAAATTCTTCAGAAATCACTTAGGTTGAGGCAGAGATTTTTAAGATAAGCCAACAAAACTCAGATTCCACAGAAACTCAAAGGGATCTGACACCTATTTTGTGCAAGCTGCTTCATCTCCTTCTGCCCTCCACAATATTTAATTTTTGGACCAAGTCTATTGATCCGTGCTTCAGAAATTTCAAATTGTGTAAAAAAGTGTTCCTTGTTCTTTAGAGCAGGAATATTGCACAAGGGAGAGGAGGGGCAGGACACTTCAAATACGTATGGGACTGTAAAGATGAGCCAAAGGAAACATGCTGGAGAATTTGCGTGCAAAGGAGCGATTTTGGATGTGGTTAGGAAACTGCAAGATACAAAGATACCTGATGTAGGAAATAATACAGTCTGTCCAAGCTCCAGGACAAGCAGGATGTCAAAGGGTGCAAAGAAAACACTGGAAATAAAACAAAAATGTGTCCAAATTAATGCTGGTCAGGGCCATTAAGGGCCATTGGTGCCCTTGGGGCCCCAACACTCTCATCCTCAGATCTCCAACAGCGTTTTCTAATTCAGTTCATTTTTGTTGATCCTCCCAGGTGCTGAAGTTTGTCCCTGAGGCTGGGCATACCAGAAGAAGAGGCAAAATCAGGAACAACATGTCCTTGGTAGATATACAGCTGGATCACCACGAGCGTTGTGATTGTGTCTGCAGTTCAAGACCACCCCGATAAAAAAAGGAAAAAGAAAGAAAGAAGAGAAAAAAACAGACACCCTAATTGCATCTTACCGGACATTTCAAGCAGGATTGCTCTGAGGACCTTTACTCACTAATCATTTGAAATTTGCTACTAGCCTGCCTTTGCAATTAGCAAAAATCATTGCTGTGCTGATTAGTGCCATGGCAACTAAACAGGTATATCATACATTTATGTATCAGCATCCAAGAATTTAGTACTGTGGTTATCTGTAGCTAGATTCTGAGGGTTGAGATTTCGAAAGCTCAATTGCAGTCCTTAGGCACACAGTGCCCACTGAATTTAAATACCAGATGTGTAGGTATTTGTGGTAGCTGGCAATGAAATAGCATTGTGTTTTTTCTTCACTCACCACTTCCTACACTCAAATTCTGCTGCCATTTCTACCTCCTCAGCTCTCCTGATGGTGGGTAGGGTTTTCTGATGGGTATAAATGAAGAGAGAATTTGAGCCTGTATGAGTGCAAAATGGTTTGCCCCACTCTCAGAGGGAACTTCCCAGCCTTCTGGCGCCCAACAGAGTAAGGTAGAATGCAGAAAATCCATCACTACATGAAATAACACATCAGTAAAGTCAAATCTCCACTGTTTGCACTCGAGCAAATCATGCTGAAGTTAGTAGATGCTTTGCATAAGCCAGGAGGGTGGTAGGGGGATGCAGAGGCTGGTACTTTTGCCGTGGTGGCTCCATGGGAGCCATCACCCAGGTGCTTCTGCACGAAGGGGCTCCTGCCAGGTCCCCAGGGAAATACCTGCGGGCTGGAACTGATTTTGGTCGCTACCTTCCTGATCTGGATTCCTCCCCCTTGCCCAGCGTGGCCCCACAGTTGCCCAAGAGGAGCCCCCCCTACACAGGAGGGGCAAGACAGCCCTCCCCTTGGGTCCTCCTCGCAGCAGTTCGAGGAGTGCCATGTTTTCCCGTGGAGGAGATGAAACAGGGCACTTGTTTGTTGAAAATATTGATTTGTTTTGCAGTTGTGTTACTGCGAGACAAAGCCGTGTTTGAGATTTAATTATCATTATTTGGTTTGGGGTTTCTTTATTTGTTGGTTTTAAATATGGATTATTATAACTTTGTCATATATGCATTAATCTTAGTTATCTGAGGTTAGTTGTCTCATTGCAGCTCTGTGTATTGCCATGGTTAAACTGTTGACAGTGGATTTCTTTTTTTTTAATTGCATTTTGCTGACGCATATTAACTCATTAAGCAATGTCTATCAGTCATGGAAAATGTGCATCATTTATTAACTTCCAGAAGAATATTACTAAATACCACCTCATAATAAAATTAGCACTTTAAAAGCTACAGCATAGCTTCCTATGCCTTTTAAACTATTACAAAAGTGCTCTAGCTGAAAAAGGAAAAAAACCATAATCCTAGCTTTAAAGATTTTTCAAATGCTGCTCCAAAAATATAAAACAACAGGCAGATTTAAGTCTGGAAAAGAATTGGAGTTTTGATTATGAATGTAACAGAGGGAATAGGGTGGCATATTTAATGGCTGAGGTTTTATGTTTTATAGTAGACATAGGCTGCGTTGAATCATCTTGTTTGTGTTGGCTCTTGTCTTTCTGTCTCTCCAAAAGATTGAAGTAGGTTGACAATAATGCATTGTAATTAGTGGAAAAGGGCATGTTCTGTAAAATAATACAATACCAGGCCTTCAAACCAGTATGTTTTAGTACTCTACAGGTTTGTTACAAAAGCGCCCTAATGTTCTCATTTTCCCTCTTCATGAGCTCAAGTATTTTATAAGTGCTTTTTTATAATTTTAGCAAAACTTTGCTGAAAGATCCCTTAGAAAGATGCCTTAGAAATGTGTTATTTTCTTTCCTGTACTTTAACCTTGGAGATTCAGAAAGTGTGGGGGTTTTATTATTTATATTAATTTTTCCTCTCTGGCTCCCAGATGTCTATTTAAAAATGCTCCTGAATGCTTACTTGGGAAGTGATTCATCATTTTTCAAAGCAATTCACATTAAAAGAACAGCCCTGTAACCAAAGATTACCACCTTCATTTTGTATTTCAGGACTATTTAAAGAACACTCATTCTTTTTCTGTCTCTAGCTTAATAATGAGATCGACCCAGCCCTTCCATAATTTTTAGCTAAGTTCAGAAGAAATTTGCATGCAAGACCTTGGCAGCACGGATTGTTTTTGGGACAGCACGCTCTGTGTGTGTCTCCAACTGAATCATACCTAAGCACTCTGACTTCATAGTTAGCATTGGTTGCAGGATACACGAGTTTCACCAGGCTTTGTGCTCTGAATGGTCCTTTAATTCCTACCCCAACAGCCACGTGTTGTGAGAGGTGCTTATGCCTCCTGATTGGGGGGATTCAGCCTTGTCTGGGAGCCCGAGTTACCCCTAGAGGCAACTGGGACAGCCTCTCCCATAGTGTGCCTTAGTCCAAAGGTTGAAACCACCCAGTTTGGGAGCTTTCTTTTCTCTGTTTTGACTATATCAGAAAGATTAGAAATCAGATTTGGACATCAAAGTGGGATACACAAAGGTAGGTAATATGGATGCTCCTTTTAAAGACTAAACAGCTGAGAACTCACCTAACTGAATTAGATAAAGGCATCAGTGGATGCCAGGGTCCAGCAGAAAAATTCAGATGCAAAGTAAAAAAAAAATCCTCTTGCTTAAGGATGGGTTTATCTTCTTAAATATAAGCTAAGTTTGTCAAAAAGTTTAAAGTATTACTCCTGGGACACTTACTAATGAATACAACCATTCACTGCTTCCTGCTGCCATACAGGCACCATGCTCCCAGCCAGTCCAGGAGGGTCAAGGATGGGCTTCATGTGGCAGTGTGGAGATGATAACATACATGTGAACTAAGAAAAACTCCATAAAACCCAGGCTCTGAGCTGCAATGGCTCCGGTGAATCCAAATACCAGCAAAATATTTCCTTTTTATTTATTAGCAGAAATTGCAAAGGTGTATCTACATACTTTTTTCCCCTCTTTTGTCCATGTATAATTGTTATGTTGTTTACATACTATTTTAACTTAAAGAGAAAAGCTGTTAAAAAAAATAATCTAGTTCAATTTTATTGGTGGAACTGGAACCCCCAAAATAAATACATTTTCAAAGGCGATTCAGAAAGAGTCCTAATTTCAAACCACTCATCAGCTTTTTTTATTTACTATATTCTTCTGGGATAAAGCCTACTGTCTCAAGTGCAATTTATGTATATTTTTTTTGTTATCTCAGTTAAATGCAGCTTTCCTAGCAGTACTTTTTACTTTATGCAGTATGTAATGTGTCTTATCTCGATGAAAAAAATAAATACTGCTTTTAAAAGAAGGTACTCTCAGTGATTATTCATAATTTGGATATAGAAAAACCTGTTGTTTGCTGAAAGACATTTCCACAACATGACACCACCCATACTCACAAGGTCTCCTGAATTTCAGCAGTCATTCCCAGGAGCGTCAGGGAAGGACCAAAGTACAGTTTGGGGATAATGGAGTTTGAACCCCTGAGCTGGCAGAGCTAACAGCTTCCTTTTGGAGCAGCAGCAGTGTGAAGCAGCACAGCATTTCTTAGAGCAGGAGGAGGACACCCCCCCACCATGTTTGGTGCTGATCTCAGCCCCGGCAGGCTTGGCTTGGCTCCAGGAGAGATGTCCTCACTTGCTATAGCTGCTCCTTACTGCCAAAGGAAGCTGCTGCAGAAGCTCTGCGTCTCACCTGAGCAAGGGCAGTGCTAAGCATCCAATGTGTGCAGGGCAGCTGAAGGAGCCTAAGGCCTCTCAAATGGGCAAATTTGAGCTGTGCTGCTGAGTTTGGGCATTTCCTCCAGCTTTGCCAGAAGCAAATTTTGCTGTGTTGCAGCAAATAATAACCTTCATAGCTTTGGTAACTACTTTCAATTTAAGGTTCTTGTGTTAGGCTGAAGCTGCCTTAGGCCTTCACTGGTCCTTGGACTGAATAAGAATAAAAATTTTTGCCCAATTGCAATTTGCCCAATCATGAGGTAGGTCCCCTGTCTGATAAGAGAAATACAGATAGCATACAGTAGTCTGGGAACCCAGCTTTGTCATCTGTCATGCATGAGCACCTTTTCCTGTACAATAATGGCACTGATCTGGAACAGTCAGCCATTCAGATGAGCATATTTATCCCCTTTGGTTTGGTCGTTGTTACTCGGAGAAAAAAATTACTATATATTTTTTCCTTCTCTTTTTTTAAAGGCAGTCAGAAGAGACATTTTCTGACAAAGGAATAATTTCTCTGGTGTACAGTGAACAGGGCCATAGTTGATGGGTAGAGGAGATATTTTTTGCCTTTTGGAAATGCGCTGAATGCACTACGGAGACAGCAGCTCAGCAACTGCTGAATGTTCAAGGATGGCATAAAGCTCCTCCCAGCTGGCATTGCTGCACACCTCTGTAGCAAATGGATAGCTAACACCACTTTGTCCTTATGCTCACAGGACTACAAGTGTGTGAGTGAAAGCTTTAATCTGAAACTTGGAAAGCAGCTCTGGGTCTCTTCATTTTTATGAGTATGTGGTTCCTGAGGTTATTCAGAAACTCACCATTACCTTTTTCTAAAAATAGAGGGGTTTTTCAACATTCATCCTTTCCTTTTTGAGGAACACAGAATCTGCCTCTAGTTAATTTTAAGATCTGTAACAGCTGTAAAAACACTTGCCTGTAAATTCAGTTGAGATTTCTCTTGCTCTTGTCCAGAGCGCATTGCCCATACACCCTGCTTAAATGTAAATTCAGCAGATGTCCAATTTATACTTATTCTCCCAGGGACTCCAGTGCATCTGATAATGAAAATTTAGAAATTAGCATTCCTGTCTCTCATTCTAGGAGCTTTAACTTTGCTTATTTACAGTCTTGGTCAAATATGCTGAAACACATAACATTCATAGTTTATTTGGTCATTCATTGGCGGGCTGTGAAAATCTGCTTTAAGAGTTCAAAGTGCAAATTCAATTTTCCATTTCTTTTCAAAGAATCATAGCATGGCTTGGGTTGGAAGGGACCTTAAAGATCATCCAGTTCCAAATACTTCTAGAAATGGCATTTCCAAATCAGCAAATGTTCTGCCATGAATACTAGGAGGGAGATATTTTAGCTTCAATGTATCTTCTAAAATTGATTTGATGTAAGACGGTCTGAAATTCTTGTAGCAAAAAATTCTATTTCAAAGCTGAGTTTATATAACCTGATTTTTGAAACTGAGTTTTAAAACCTCATTTATATATTGCTTATAGAAACTTGCTGTGGCACAGACATGCTTTAATAAAAATTAAAATAGTTATGTAATAACAGTTAGTGTATTTGATGCTCTAATTTCGAGCTGACAAAGATTTCTGGTTCAGTTGAAAGAATTTCAGTTTCAGAACTAAGACAAAGCAAACAGGATAAAAAGGATTGAGTACCTTCAAAGATTTTGATATAAACAGTCAAATTCTTCGACATAAGAAAAAACCCTTCATTTTTATTAATTGCATTTCCTTAGAAAAATAATAAGAGCAGACATCTTAACCTTTTTGTTCTAAGTTTGGAGACTATCATCTCAAGTAGGGGATACACTGAAATGAGCTCTCTCAGTTCAGTCTGTAATCAGTTTACCCTTTCTCAAGATGAAGGTGGTCTGGACAACCACCTTTCGTATCAATGAAATTCTGTCAAATCTTTCTGTGTGCTCCCACTCTCATCACTTTTTGTCAAAGAATGAACAAATTCATTTGGTTTGGTAATACTGAATTTCCACTTGCATGTAATATGGGAAGAAAGAGGATTCCCTCTCCCTAAATGGGGGACCATTTTACATTGAAGAATCCCAGACTTGCTGAGGTGGGAAGAGACCTCTGGAGGTGGTCTTGTCCAGCCTTCTGTTCAGAGCAGGGTCATCCTCCAGCACTGCAGCAGCGCTCAGTCCTGTCCAGTTGGGTTTTGGGTTTCATCAAGGATGGAGACTCGGCACTTTTCACTAGACTTTGTGTAGAGGAAGGGTGAGGCATTCGTTTTGACAAACTGTGGGGAGACAGAGAAAAGAACTTGACAAAGTCTTGGACCTCCGCTGAGGGCTGTGGCTCATGGAAGATTCCAGTCTATGATGACCAGGCCTTTCTCCCTGCCACATATATCCAACAGGATCACCAGGATGGTAAATTCCAGGACCAGAGAGCCACTAAGCGCTCCCTTAGGTGGTATGGGGAGAAGGGCCAGACATCCATGCCAGAGGAATTTTCCCCCAAGGTACGGTAACCATTTTTTAGCTTACATGACTAAAAGCTTCTGCCCATGCACGAGAAGGAGCAGAGGGACACATGGCATGGGAGGAAGCCCCAGTCACCTCACCAGAACTATGGAGACCCCAACACCCTCACTCCAGGCTGCCCTGGAGAGTCCCAGGGATGTGGGACACCCATCACCACAAGCCAAGAGGAGAGGGTTCCCATCACCCTGCAGAGGGAGGGATGGGCTCTGCCAGAGGTGTGGGGACCATCATGGGAGGGCAATTTGCATCAGCCTCCATCTGGCTGCCAGCCTCAGGAGCCACTAACACTGTTCAGCAAGCCAGCACAGGGATCCCTCACACATTGTGGAAAGACTGGAGGCTGCTGTATTTTGCAGCTTTCAGATAGAGTCTCTCATTAAGGCATAGGAAAGCAAATTGTCCAGCTTTGCCAGACTATACAGGTTGGATGCAGCTCAGAGCAGAGTCCCCAGAGCATCTTCCTGAACTTGTAGAGCACCTGATGTGAGAGGCCTTCATTAAACTGTTCTGATACCCGACAGATGGCATTCATTGCAACCTTTACATCAAAATACCAACCCTTGGATTCTGTTGCTAATTTATTTCAAAAGGTCAGGCAAGGATTTGTGTGCCCTCAAGGAATTGATTGCATTATAGGAAGCTGCACTTTCAGTATTCAAATAACCCTGCAAAGGCAAAATGCTGCAATTTTCTCAGTTAAACTGTATCTGAACACCAATTACACAACTGATTATTAAATGAAGATAAGCCATGTAGGCTTGCATGAAGAAGACTAATTGTTTTTTTCAATTAAAATAAAGACACTTGGGTCCAAATTAAGACCCTGACAAGAAAAGGTAAGCAAATTAGTTTCACTGGGAAATGCAGCTACCACATACCTGAAATCTTCAGGAGCAAACGAGTCAGCAATTTTAATAACCAAAATGGAAGTATCCCTTGAAAAGTCCTTTTACATCAAGCTAATTCAAGGAGCAAATGAAAATTAGTCATTGCATTTTAATATCATAGCTGATTGCAATGAGCTATGGCCAGCATCAAGAGCTTTTTATTTTATCTGAGTATATAATTCCTTCTATCTGAACAGCATTTTAAGAAGCTATGCAACTTTCATCAAGTACCAAACTGCTGTTCTTTACCCCTCACAAAAGTGCTTATTGAAAAACAAAGACCAAAGGGTACTCCTTGAATAGAGCAGAGCTCCCATGGCCACTCAGATCTATACATTAGAAAAAGCACAGCAGGTTTAGAATGATTTGTGGGTGTGTGCTGAGGGAGTTTTCTTGTGGCTGATGTGTTTAAAGGCAGCAGTTTGCTTTCAGTTTCCAAAACACCATGTTGAATATTCATGCAGGACCCTACTGAATAATCAGCAGTGGCTACAAGTCAGCAAAGTAATAACCCACCTATCAGCTGGAAATTGATAACCACCCTATCAACCATGTTTGTGAGGCAACTCCTAAGTGAAACTGTTCCTCCCACTGACACCTCCAGCCTTTTCCTCTGCATCCTGACACTAAACCAGATTAACATTACACAAACTGCAATGTCTGATCCCCTATGACATCGACATGGAAGTAAACACTCGACAACTGGTTTGACCAAAGAATCAACCTGATATTTTTTTTGGTTATCAAAGTGAAGGCTGACTCTCAATATTGTTATTTACTCTTTATAAAATGTGTGTGAGCCATATGGTTACATGCAGCATAAAACAGGTAAAAAGTTGCCTGTAGATAAATGCTGGAAATTTTAAAAGACCATGCAAAAGCCTTTAACTCAGAAGAAACTCATGGAGGCTGCATGCTCCAGGAAAAACAAATTATCTGGGTGGTCCTTAAAAACTGCAAAGGACCATATGACCTTTCCTGCATGTAGAGCACCTGATAAGGTACCAAATAACTGAGAAACTTGCTGTACAACAGTGTATCATAAATTACTCTTAAGTTGTAGTGATTTTTCTGGTCTCAGGAAAAGTAATTTCTTTCTTCTTCTGTATTTTGTTCCAAGCAGCTGCTCCTCCTCAATTCCATTAAAAAATGCAACAATTCTCTGATCAAATACATCTTGGGAACATATCTGTGTATGTATAGATATAGTCATGTGTATCTATAAATAATTCTCTTTTTTTCATATACAAATATATAAACTATTCCCTAACTCTGCATTTAAAAATAGGCAGAAAAAGTTCAAATCCCCCACCAAGATAAAATTCATCAGCAGGCAAAGAGAAATAGTCTTACACTACAGGCAAATTTTCTTTCTTTGAAAATCACTGAAGGCTTTTAATACAAGTACTGTGCAAGACAGTCTCATTTTTCTCCCAGTCTTCTCTTCCAGGCTTCGATTGTTCACACGAGAAATCCTGAGATGTCTGCTCAGCACAGTTACTGAAGGCTGTTGGTTGTAGTTCATTGAAACTCTTCAGCTCAATTTCTTTTTGTGAATTTTGCAGTCTGGCTTTTCTGCACAAGACTTGAAAGACTGCCAACAGCTATGCTTTGTCTTTTGGGTGTTTAAACCTACAAGACATCAAAGAAATGTGCCTTTGATAGAGAAATCCAGTACATGAGAAAAGAGGAAATGCTACATATACCTCTGTGGAGGGCTTTGAATTAGGCACTGCTGTTGACCTCAGATATCTGTTAGAAGAACCCCGAGGTCTTACTGTCTCAAGATACAGCAAGCCTGTAGATCTTAGGGAAATGGTGAACTGCATGAAAGTATGAACATCCTCCTTACCTCATTTCACTTGCAAGCATTATCATCTTGAGCTGTAACCCCTACAAAACCTCCAGCACTATCATTTTCATCTAAGGTGATAATTAGTCCCGGCTTCATGGGACCACAACCTATGGAGAGAGGAAACCTCAAACAAGTTATCCAATATGTACTAGAGCAGTCTTGACAGAGTCAGAAAAGACACATAGAGAATGAATGATGAATATAAGCCTTCTTTCCTCTAAAAGCAGCAAGAAGACTGCTGGGACTTTTTGCTGCAATTCAATATCATGATTGTACATTGCTTATCAGCTCTTAGCAGTGGATATTTAAGTGAAGCTTTGGCCCAGAAACTTAGCATTGTTGAGATGTCTGAAAAGGCATCTCTGGCCCAGCCTTTCATCATCTGACAATCACAAGAGAGAACCAGATCCATGCAGGGCAGCTTCCCTGACCATAACACAAATATCTAGACCAGGTCAGGGAAGGAGAACAGAGAGGAGGAAGTGCTCCCTTGTCGAGGTCACCCAAAACTCAGTTCAGTACAACTTCTACAGCTTTGGTTCCTAATGCATATGGCTCATTAGGAGGTGGTACCACCAAGAAGTAGGGACTCATGAGGCATGGGAAGAGCAGCTCATACAAGGTTATACAAAGGGGTTACTAAGCCTTTTTGGCTGAAGGCCAGTCCCAGTAGACATGTTTGTAGATGGAAAGCTAAATAACTGGACTGAGTTGTCACTGGTAACTAAACACACCTCTCCCTGGGCTTTGAACAAAGGTCATCTAGCTTAACTTCCTTCTTGATTGTGTAGCCATTCCCCACCTCTTCCTTCTAAAACAGTGGTTTTACATACTATTGCTACACAGGCCTGAACTGAAATATGATGTTAAATGCAGTGATATTTGTCAAATATGGTCTTGAGGTAGCATTTATAAGACCAGACTGCAGATATGTTGGCATCCTCTGTAGACAGTAAGGTAAATTCAAGAACAAGGACACTATTTCATTGCAAATAAATAATTTTCCTCGTTTAAGAAAATTACTAATACAATGCACACTAGTCCAAGGCAGTGTTTCCCAACTAAACTAATTACATCATCCATTTTTTCATGCTAAAATCTGTTGAAACTAAAAATAAATGATAGATCACTGCAAAGTCCTCTCCCCTATCTATTGGCAAACAATACTCTCTGTTCTTTGCAGTGACAACTGAATGGCAGGATGCAACGTAACAAAAAAGTGATAAAAACTGCAGAAAACAGAAAGTTCTCATCTGTTAATTCTGAACTCTCTCTTAATTCTGAACAGTTCAGACAGACTGAAGCAATGAGTAATTATAAAGTACATTCCAAATGATAACAGGAAGACTGAGTTCCCCTAAAAGAATTATTAGAAGAGAATGTACAAGTGGCTGGGAAACCTACGATACCAACTGTTGTTTGGAATTCAGCTGAAATGTATTGTGTGAGGCAGAGGAAGCTATAGAAATTCCTCTTTCCTTTGGGAAGGATGGCAGATGGATTTCTCACACTTGTAGAATACTAATTCTATTCATGTGTACAATGTCATATATCATGTCATTTGTGTTCTGGGTCATTACAATTGTTTCAAGAGGGAGTTCTACAGCAAAATCCCAATCCCTAAGTTCCCAAGTTTATTTTGGGTACATGCTTACAACTCACAGCTTGGTATTTCCAACTATTATTTCTATTACAACACAACCAAGTTTGCTCCAGGTTTTTCAGGTCCCTCCATATCAGGTAGTGTGCAGAAGCAAGATTTCATTTCAACATCATGTCAATGTCAGATATTTTCCCAGTGGATTCACAAGCTAACTGATTCTGGTGCACAAAGAAACAGTTATTCTTTCTGTGGTAGTCATGCTAATTATGTTACATTAGATCTTGACTGCAAGAAAGTTATTTTGGTGAAATGACAGGGCAAACATCTCTATGGAATTCAGAACAGCCATGCTTCACTTGAGCTGAAGTTTTCAGCTTGTGCTGAGTATTTATTTACATGCATCAAAGTGACATCACCTCAAGACAGAAAAACATTCCAAGAGCTCACATCCAAAAATGGACACAAATCAGAGTTTCAGTTTCCCCAGATTTTGGGATGTGTGATGTTAGTTGGAAAAATAGTGAAACTTAGAATATTTTGATACCTTCCTCACAAATACTTATTTTCTGTAGAGGCTTTCCTGAGTTGAAGATAAAATCTCACCTAAAACCATTTTTCTGAAAAAAAACGGCCAATTTTCAAACCGATTCATTTCCCACCTGTGCACAGCTGGTGCTTTGCAAGCCCTGATTGCACCTACTGTCCCTGCAGCAACGTTGCTCAGTCAAACCTCATCGGCGTCGGCCAGTGCTCATTCCTGAGCATGGGTGCCAATAAAACCTGCCAGAAGAAGCAGAGCTCCAGAGCACTCAAGGAAACCTTAGATATTGCAGATGTAATGGCAGAAAACTAGCACTTACAGGATTATTTTTAAAGAGACATAGATACGCTGACTCTGGTTTCAGAAAAATAAAAATAATTATCTAGTAGCTGTCTCGTGTAGCTGATTATAAATTCCCAGTCACATTAAAGACAAACTGGATATTGAAAATCACCTTCAAAATTCAGAATTTTTGTAGACTCCTAATGTGTTCATTTACTCAATGTTGGACCCACTGAAGTGTGTGATGCATTAGTAAAAGGCCCAAAGAAATAATTCAGCAGGATAATATGGACAGGATAAGCAATATGAATTTGAGAAACCATGGTGCAGTAAGCCTGGTGGGAACTGTGCAATGACCAAAAGCTCTGATGATTAACTCCCCATGACATTCTGGTATCACAGAGGGTAGAACTCATCTTATTGGCTAAGGAATGGGTCAAGGACCATGCTATAAATTATGCTGTTGCTCTCTCAAAATCTTCTCTGTGTTTCTTACTGTGCTAAAGAAATCCTAGATTGCAGAGAAACAAATGATAGAAGCCTTGCAGGAATTAAAGTGCAAGAGAGTTACTGTGGTGTCTTATTTCTAGTGCTGTATTTCTTAGCAGCAGTGGCAGCATGATAGAGAAGATACCATTTAATTTAGTGCTGCTTTCATACTGTAGAGAAAGTCTGGATTAATTTTGTTTTGATCTAGTAAACAGAGACAGATTCTAAACACTAAACCCAGTTTGTGCTACAGTTTATTTCTCAGAACATTCTTTTTTTAATTATAGACAGTAAATATCATAAGTGAGCTTAAAAATACTTACCTGTGCAGTTTTTGAGATAGAAAACAACATTATCCAGAAAGATAACTTGAAAGAACTGTTCCACAATGAGGTAGAAATAGTAAGACACTATTTATATACAAAATATATAAAGCATCAGCTTTCAGCAGTTAAAAAGATTTTGGGTTTAAGGTATACCTTTAAAGAAAAAGACAAGTGCCAGAGGGGTAGAAGGGTCCCAAAGCTGGAAGCTGAGAAGGAAATTCATCATATGCTGGAAAGCAGGTTAATTTGTGTGTTGTTAATTCTGATTTGGTTTCATGGATCTGAGCATGTCTAGAGGCTACAGCTTCAATCCCTGAATCTCAAAGAGACTTGTTCACAACAGATTTTCATCAAAGCTTGTGTGTGCATGCTTAAGTTAATTTCTTGAAGGTAATGAGGTTTGTTAATGTTGTCACTTTGACTTAGGATGGTTTATACTTCATCCAAAAAGCTAAGTTCCAGTATCTTTGAGATCAGTCTAGTGGACTTTAGCTTCTTCTGCTTCACCTCCACTATTGCCACCACTTATATAGTCATGATGTGAGCTACACCATGGAAGTATCTGGATTAAAATTAACTGAAAAAAAACCCAAACCAACAAAAAACCTCAATAACTTTGAGCTGTTCTGAAAGGTTGGGGAAGGCAGTATCACCTTGTTCCCTGACAGCATAGTGTGGAGCTAAGTCAACTTTGTATTTTTGCAGTTGGAAGTAAATTCCTTACCATAAATTAAATAATTTTAATTATTAATTGTTTTAGCTAGCTAAACAAAAGTTTATTGGTAACCATTTAAAGAGGAAGGAAGGAAGGNAAGGAAGGAAGGAAGGAAGGAAGGAAGGAAGGAAGGAAGGAAGGAAGGTATAAATAAAAAAAAAATTAAAATCCAGTGCCTAAGGAGAGAGCTGGAACTGCAGGAAATTATGCCATTGCATGGAGTTGCAATGGCACAAAGTGAGACAATTCTGAAAACCGTAAAAATCCTGCAAGTTGAAAAAAGTAAATGTTCTGAAAATAATCAATCTTGCTTTAATACGTTTTTGATTACAGCTTTGTGATCTGAGCAACACCCCCTGCCATGAGGAACAATAGCTAGACTGGGAATTATTGTTATTAATAAAATGAGATATTTTTTCTTGTTTGAATGTTCACAGCAGAACATGCAGGCATTTAAATATGTAATTAAATGTTACCTGCCACCCCTGCTGACTGCACAGTAAATAGTGCCAATTCCTCAACAAATTTTTTCTGAGTAATGCTGTGCTGCAGTCAGCAAATTATTCTTAAAACTCTAGAGTTAGAACAAATATGCTGTAAGTTTTACACAGTCTTTAAAAGAGGTAGAAATTTTAACCACCTTACTAGTTGCCAGAAGCATACATTACCACTGGATTTTGAGGCAAGATTTAACAGCTTGCTAGAGAAGAAATACTATCTGAGCTGTACACGCCAGAGCCTTCACAGAATCTATGGACTTTTACTACACCAGGAGGGGTGTGTTTTATTGCCAATAAAAGCATGATTTCATTAAGGAACCTTATCATATGCAACACTACATAAACTATCTCTTCTTTCACTGCAAAAATTCACACTGAGATCAGTTGGGCAACTGTCCAATTCCCAGACTAGGTATTCTATGTAATAAACAGAATATGAAACAGTAGAAAAATGGTTTTAGTTCAAACAAATTATGATTTCTAGCTAGTGTCTGTGATTGCCTCACGAGGGATCCTGTTTCCCCACCAAAGTCCAAAGTTGTGGTTCCATAACACAAAAAGGCCTCTGAGTGCTCTCGGGATGATGTCAGGGCTCTTCTATGCTGGAACATTGCTGAGGATTGCAAAAGAAGTTCCACATCAAGCAGAAGCAAGTTTTTCTGGGTAGCAGATCCTAATTAACAGGAAATAGCTGAGAAAAAAGTAAGGACTCAAGGAAACAGCATGAAGCTGAGCTGGGAGAGGTTGAGGTTGGATATCAGGAAAAAAAGTTCTTCCAAAGGGTGGCTGGGTGCTGGAGCAGGCTCCCCAGGAAAGTGGTCACAGCACCAAGCCTGACAGAGTTCAAGGAGCATTTGGACAATGCTCTCAGGCACATAGTGTGAAGCTTGGGGTGTCCTGTGCAGGGCCAGGAGTTGGACTAAATGATCCTGATGGGTCCCTGCCAACTCAGGAAATTCTATGATTCTTTGATACTAGTAACTTAATAATACTAATGGTATTGCACTGCATTATTCCTAGAGAGAGCCCACTGTCCTTCCCACATGGCAATACCAGCAGGTATCTTCTTTAATCCTGTTAATATCAGTGATGCAAGGTCTCTATTCATTTGTGTACAATTACAAGAAATTGAAGCACTGTGCATATGTTCTAATACTAAAATGACAGCTATGTAAGCAGCTTATTCACTGTGATGGAGCCAGTCTTGCCTAACTGAGTAAAAGTCAAGTTCATTTAATATTCTATTTGGATACAGAATTTTATTGAGTTCCATCATCTCTCTAGATGTTCCTCCTGATTCTTTCCTCTCTTATTCATTTGGATAAACCCTGCATCTTTCTAGGATGCATCTTGATAATCTCCAGAGGTATCCTCTCATCATGGCTGTACAGGAGGAAGGATAACTGATATTTGGAAGAGGAAGGATAACTGAAATTTGGAGGCACTCCCATTCTTACAATGACCAAAACAGAGAACAGAAATGAGTACAGAAAAGATCTTCTAAGTTGCTACAAAGCATTTAGATGAGATATTTGACAGCAATGGATGAACTTGACTTGATCTGACAGCAAGGAAATCAGTAACAGACAGCTTTCATTTCACTGCAGAACATAAAGAAGGAGCTTATTTACTTAAATTACTTTTTGCCATGGAAGTTTGGAATTTGTGTAAACCACAAGATCCCTCTATATTCAAGGGTAATATTCAGTTGACCAGGTGTAGATGTCCATAACATAAGCACATCCACAAGTAAGGCAACAATAAGAACATCCCATATATAACCAGGAGAGAGAAACAGACAGCCTAAGGTGGATTTCTACATTTAGTCAGAAGAATTATGCCCTAAAAATGCTATTTTCCTACAGAAATTTTAACAGGATGCTCAATATCTGCACTGTAGACATCTAACAATAGGTGAGATGAATCCCACTGTAGGAGTCAAAGGCACCTTTGGGGTGGGATGAAGTATCCACTGGACAAAGTTGTGTGGGGCTGGAGATGCAGTTCTCTGTTCCTATCTTCCTATCTTCCTTTACTGAATTCAGTAATGCAATACAGCTTCTGCCTGAGACATCTGTCACGTATCTGACTGTGGAAATCAGTGCATTACCTGGAGACTGTACAAGCCACACATTTCATGAATAACAGGACATTTAATCACAAAAATTTAGTACCTAAGTCCATATTTAAACTAGTGTTTTCTCTACTCTTTCAAAGTTACTGAGTTCACCCAGCTGTCTTTGTTTTCTGCAGGAAGCATATGTTCCCAGCACTTAAACCTTAAGTGTCTGTTTTCAAGAGGTCTATGGAGTTTAAGAATATGCAGTGCCAGTGTAATCTGATACATGTGAACTAACAACAAAGTATTGACTGGGAAATAATGTAAACCAGATAACAGTTGTGAATTCTCTGCAAGACTGTAAACACAATACCCAGGGGCCAGTACAAAGGCAGTCTTGTTTAGTGTCTTCATCATTGTCCTGTGTGTGGAGAAGTAAAAACTTTATCATATCCTTAAATGACAATACATAGGAGTCAAAAAAAAGGAAGGCACTGAGAAGACAGTGCATTATAAAGTCTCAGTCCAAAAGAATCCTGATAGCTAGGCCAGCAGAAATTATGTGGATTTCAGTAGTAAAAAGTACAAATCTCTTTGCCCAGGTGGACTAACTTGGTCCACCAGTTCAGTCAGGGAGATGACTGGCTGAGTAGCAGCCATGATCAAAGGACAATTGTGGTAGCCAGTGCGCCTACAGAACAAGGGGCCCTGAGAGTACAAGGAAGAGACAGGCCCAAAGGGAAACTCCATAGGTTAGGGAGACAGAAAAGGCTTCTCCCACGATGTTTTCGTTCTGGTATGTTAATGTAACCCAGTTCTGCTTCCCTGGTTGGTCCTTTGGCTTCCCTGCCCCTTTCTACCTTTTATGTCCCTGCCCTAGAATTCTTCTGACTAAATGTAGTGATGCCTTAAATGACTATCTAGAAACAGATACTAGACAGGAATAAAGGTGGTACTTATTTGAAAGGCCTTCAGGTGTACACTTTTGGGCTCCAGAGGGTTCTGCCTCAGTGGATCCCAAAATGGACGACAGGTCACGAGTTCTTCACACTTTTATATCAGCATCAATTCACCAACCAGAACCCAGCCAATGATGGAATTTCCCCAAGCTTGCCCCCTCTCCCCAAGATGATGGCTTACAGTTCTTGTTCTGCGTGTCCTTGGAGAGCAAGCTGGAGAGGCTTTGTTATGTCTGCTTTAGCATGAGAGAACAGCACTTAACAAGCTACAGGAAACTTCAGAGTTACACTAGCAGTACAGGATTTGAAAAATATAAAAGTTAAAACCTAAGGCATCAGTGGAAATCCATCTTAAGCTGTTTCTCTCTCTTGGTTATATATGGGATATTCTTATTATTGCCTTACTTGTGGATGCTTATGTTATGGACATCTACACCTGGTCAACTGAAACTTACCCTTGACTATAGAGAGATCTTGTGGTTTACACAAATCCCAAACATCCCTTCCCTGCTCCCTTCACCACTCCCTCACTATTCCCCTATTGGCTCCCATACCCAAGCCCCACCTGTGTAATGCCCTTGTGCCCTCAGGTTATTGGTCCCTGATGCTCTCCCTCCACCCCTACCAACCCCATTTATAACCCTGGACCCTCCCATTGTCTTCCTCTTCGTCTTCTTCCCTGGGTCCGTTCACGTGCTTGGCAGCTGGGACTAGAAGATATGAAACAGGATCTACAGAGTCCCAAGCCCTTCTGGAAAGGCAGCTTGAAAACACAATTACATCGGTGCTGTATTTAGAAGACTGAATCCCACTCTGTTAGTCAAATAATTTATTGTAATTCTGAGAAAGCACAGCGGCAGTGTGGCTAGACTCACATTTCAGTGAAGATTTTTTGTTTAAATGTGTCAGTTGTGGCAGATAGTTAATGCTAGCAATAATTTGATTCTGCTGATTAAAACATAGAGTTGCAATATCTCATTTAAAACAATTTTTAGGGTCTTAGGGTGCTTCCTTCAAGTATTTGTCATCAAATACACTGAAAAGGATTTATGATTATCCTGGAAAGCACAACTACATTTTAACCACTATTTTCCTTTAACCCTGCAATCTGTGTACTGAAGATTGACACCAGTAATTATAAATAACAGTCATCCAAATTAATAACTGTAATACTACAAATTTGGGAAGAAAAGGAAGATGCAGTGTTATCTGGGCAGGGGTATAATTTGCCGGTGTGCAGCCCAGAATTTGAAGGAGAAATGAAAAATCCACAGAAAAATAGAAGACAAGCATAGCTATTTGTTTTCAAGATATTCTGTTGGCTGACTGCTTCAGCAGTTTTGAGTGTTAAAAAAAAGAGGAGTAACAACAGTTAAGACATAAAAAATATTTCTTATGAAAGCCTCAAATTCACAATTAATTAGACAAATAGCTCTTACTATCCCCATGCTCCAGAGAGAAAAGGGATTCCAGAGTTGTCAAAGACGCTGAGGAAATATAGGGATTTACCTGAGTCTAGGGACTTCTGGAACTTTTCAGTATTAATTCCATTTTTAACACCTGTACTGTTTTTCTTCCTTTGATCATTTTTGGTTTTTTTTTGGTGTGTGGTTTTTTTTTTGTTGTTGTTTTTTGGTTTGGTTTGGTTTGGTTTGGTTTGGTTTGGTTTGGTTTGGTTTGGTTTTTTTTTTTGTGTTGTTTGTTTTTTTTCTCTAAAACATCAGCCATCCAGAAACCAAAAAAGACATAAAAATTTAACTCAATCACTGCATATATACCCAGCAGGAAGCAAAAAGGCAGATACACTGGTACACATCTGTATGTTTTAGTTGTCAGTTGTGCTAATTTGTCTTTCTGGGGTCTTTTTCTTAAGCTCTTTTGGTTCTGAGTTTGATTTGGTTAAATTAAGTAGAAGAAGATGTTCTCATGAACTCAGGTCTTTGTTTTACCAAGTATTCACGGAGAATTAATTGGACCAAAATAATGTGAACGTCAGTCCCACTCAGTTTCACTGCCTGGAAGGAGAACCTGCAACACACACAGCTCTATGGGTGACTCCCAAAAGGCATTAAAAACTCAGGAGAGGTAAAGACAACAATGTACACTGAGATGTAATCTCTTCAGATAGGGATACCAAAAATTAAAAATGACAGTTGAAACATCAACCCAAACACTTGAACCTGTATGTAATCCCCAAACCAGTGGTTGCTTTTTAATACTTCTCTTCAAAGCTACAGCCAGTGAAAAGCAGCTGCTAACTCTCAGTGACATTTAGTGACAGCACTTCCATCTTTAGGGAATTGAGATTGATTTTCCACAACTACCTGTAAAGACCTTTTGCCTGGGAGCATACAACAATACCAAGGTCAGAGGATTTGAAGGCAGCAATTTTTACAGGGTTGGACTTCAGCCATGTGGTGATTACTACTACCAATTAATGTCTCCCATTTTACACCTCGAAGCCACCTGCAATTTCAAAAGAGATTAAGCAAACTGGTCCCTGCAAATTCATGGGGGCAAGTCTCTAAAGTCAAGTATCAGACTCAAAAGAGTCTGGCAGGAGGCAATACATAAATCAAAACTAATAAAAAATTACCACTGCATTTAGTGCTGGATCTGCAGCTATCGCATGGTACAGCCAAAGTATATGTTCTATTTAATCCTGCTGCTGTTGCTTTTTGGGGAAAGTGGGCTTATGCAAACAAGAAAAGGAAGTTGACCCGCTTGGTGGATAGGCTTCTGGCAGGGTCATATTGGTATTTTCTTTTTTAAGAATATTTTAGAGTCCCATTTCTCATTTTTTTTCTCAGGGTCCCACCTTGTCTGAAGAAATACCTACTCTTAGGTAGACAATTTACATACACCATGCACGTCCTCTCCATCACTATTTTCTCCACATATCTTTGAAATGCTGAGCCTCTTCTACTGGGAGCCTTGAGTGTCATTCAGCCAGACAAGAAGGCAGCAGAAGGAAAATTTTGTATGGCACTACACAAACCAATGCAGAGAAAGTGCTGCTCACACACAATATAATGAAACACCCAAGCACACACAGAAACGATTTACTCCTGTACCATCCTTGTCTTGAAGTATAACCCTTTGGATTTGAGACAGAGCTCCAAACACGATTACTGTATGTGGGGAGGTGACCCTGACTGGACACCAGGTGCCCACCAAAGCTTCTTTATCATTCACTTCTGTAACTGGACAGGAGGCTTAAAATAAGAACAGAGAGAGATCACTCACCAGTTACTGTCATGGGCTAAACAGACTTGACTTAGGGAAATTACTTGAATTTATTACTAATCAAAATCAGGATAGAATCAATCGAATTAAAGCAAATTTTAAAAACACCTTTCCACCACCCCTTCCTGGGCTTCACATAATTCCCATTTCTCCATCTCCTTCCCTCCAGTGGCGCAGGGAGACAAGAATGGGGTTTATGGTCAGTTCGTACCATGTTGTTTCTTCTGCTGCTTCTTCCTCAAGGGAGGATTCCTTCCCCTGCTCCAGTGTGGGATCTCTCCCTCAGGTGAAAGTCCACTGTGAACTTCTCCAGTGTGATTCCTTCCCATGGGCTACAGTTCTTCATGAACTGCTCTTGCATGCATCCCTTCCCCAGGGTGCATTCCTCCAGGAACAGGGTGCTCCAACCTGGGGTCCATCACAGGATCACAAGTCCTGCCAGCAAACCTCCTCCAGTGTGGGCTCCTCTCTCTGTGGGGCCACAGGTACTGCTAGGGGCCTTCCCAATGTGGGCTTCCCACAGGGTCATAGCCTTCTTTTGGGCATGCACCTGCTCCAGTGTGGGGCTACTCCAGGGGCTTAAGGTGGATCTCTGCTCCATCATGCATTTCCATGGGGAAAGGGGCACAGCTGCCTCACCATGTTCTGAACCAGGGGCTGCAAGGGAATCTCAGCTCTGGTGCCTGGAGCACCTCCTTGCCTTCTTTCTCCACTGACCCTGGGCTCTACAAGGCTTTTCCTCTCACATATTCTCACTCCTCTCTCTTTTGGCGACAATTACATCAGTGCAATGACTCTTTTTTCCTTCTTAAAATCTGTTATCCCAAAGGCACTACCACCGTTGCTAATTGGCTTGGCCTTGGCCCATGGCCGTATGTCCATCTTGGAGCCAGCTGTCATTGGCTCTCTCAGACATGGGGAAAGCTTCTGGCAGCTTCTCACAGAAGCCACCTCTGTAGTCCCTCCCAATCCCAAAACCTGTCAATGAAAACCCAATACACTAATACACTTTGGAGAATTAGCCCTATTTTTCCTTCATTTCCTTCCCATCCTGTGCTGAATTCCAGGCTGTCTGAAAGGGTGCATTGCCTCATGACTGAGGGCTAACATTGAGACCTTTCTATAAAATATTAGATACTAAATTGAAGATAGGACTGAATACCTTCAGGGTCTCTCTATTGTCAGTGGAAAGAAATTTTATTGAAAGAGAATCAGAATGTAATTTATCATATTCATGCTACCACAAAATGTAGAACCCTGTAGGCACAGGAGTTATATGACTGATATAAATGAATAAATTAATTTACATATGAAATGTGGCTTCTTTAATTTTGTGAAGATGCGGTGACTTAATGCCTTTATTATTCTTCTGAAAATGTTGCACTGGGTAAGATGTTTATCCAAAGTTATTGACTGCCCAGTAAAAGACTTCGAATTCAGAAGTGTTAAGGGGGCAGAAAAATCCACATAGATGTATTTTTGAAAATGAGTCTGCCAGATGTTAAAAAGATGTTAAGTGGAAAGGCTCAGAACTGCTAATTATTTGAACCATTTAAATGGGAAGTGCTGGTTTCGTATTTAACATTTTTGCATTGCACTAATCTGTGCTGGCAGCAGAGTCAATAAAAGCTTCACAGGGAGTCTAAACACAATGTGATTTTTCCTAGCCAGATAAATCTTCCCTGTCCCCACTATCCTTATTATCCTACTGACAATGCATCTAACAATTGGAATAAATGTGTAATTGAGATATATGCTGCAAGAATGGATTTGCTCTGAAAACATTTTGCAGGAAACAGCCACAAGCGAAGGCTCAAGTTTTGTATGAGTTGTGTGTAGTTCTCATTGCTCTGGGGGACAGGAGTCTCATCTAGAAAACAGGAATGTGCATCAGTCAGGAAACTGTTTGACTTCCAAATTCATTTCTGATTCCAATTCAGTAGCTGTAAGGCTTTCCTAAAAAAAAAAGAAATCCAATTGGTAACAGCTGTGGGATTATCTCAGGTGTTTATTGCCTCTGTTCATCCTGATTGAAAACAAGAACAACGAAACCTGATCACAGGTATCACTTTGGATGAAAAGTGGAAATGAAATGGCAGAAACACGAGACAAAATTGACTGGATGTAAAATAGCAATTCCCTCATAATCTTCTCATGTAGGCTGCCAACTCTTGCCCCAAAGGTACTTGATAAAATGATAGCTATAAGAATATAAACCAAAAAGTCTTCCTGATTCACTCAGTCCAGTCTCTTGATGTTACATTCAGCCAAGTTATAAGTTTCTCTTCATTATCTTTAACAAACTCTGCCGTAAAGAGTGTTGACTTTCTTTCCCCAGTTGGAAGAGCTTTGGAAAAGTCTAACAAAGATTCAGTCTTTAGAAGTTTAGGAAATGTCTCGTAAATTCTGACCTATTTTTATTTATAAGCTATTTATACCAATTAATTTTCCTGCCAGAGAAGTCCTAGAGTTCAAACGACTCTTACCCACCTTGGAGAAATATTTCCCATGTTTTTACAATGAGCCAGTATCAATTTATTTGCAACCTACCTTTAAACCCTTTCTATACACAATAGCACCTTTAACAGTTCAAAATGTCCTCAGAAGATGTCTGCTTTGGAAGACTACTTATCAACCAGATTGCTGCCTAGGAAAAAGAAATTTGGGATTTTTCTCCTTCTCAGCCTTTGCGGGTTTGACTTCCTAGTTCTTGGTTCCATTCCCTTCCCAGAATGTGCCCAAAGTTCACAAAAAAAGACACAGCACTGGCAGAACTGGGGGTATTACACAAGAAGGCAAGTCAAATTCCTGCTGACAGGACAGGATATGTCTGGGAGGGATCCTGACTCCTGCTTGTATCCAGTGACCTGAACATCAAACCTTTCTCTTCCCCACTGACAGAGAAGACTGTTGCTCAAAGTCAGGACAACCACCTGTGTCTAACAGCAGCTGTGAAGAGTTAACACCCCTCTCTCTATTCCCCTTGAAGGCCACTGTAGTTCTATGACTGATATCCTATGAGCTGGGGAGGTGTGAGATGAACACTTCAGTATAAGGTGGTCACAGAAGTGTGGGACAGAGGCATGTCATCCTCAAAGCACCTCTCCAAGCACCTGTTTCTCAGCTGCTGATGCAGATACTGAGGGCTATGTACCCTTGTTACTCTTCCAGCTCTCTGGGAAGATGGCCATTTCTTTCAGCAGCACTACAGAGGGAAGTTTTACGTTTCTTTCTGAAATAGGAATACTCTTCTGTCTATGCCTTTTGGAAATACTACAAGTAATGGGAGAAGTGCCAGTAGACGTGAGTGAGTGCAAAGGAGTAAGTCATGCTGGTCAGTGGAGACAGAGGTCCTTTTCCTTGTGGGAATTAGGAATTCTTGTCTTAAACTACTTATAAACTAGGTTTCTCCATCCCAGATATTGGCCAGTTCTCATCTAGTAGCCTGCTTTTTGTTCCTTCAGTTGGATTAATTACTATATAAGATACAAGAGTAGAGAATCAAATTTGGTCTGTACCGACCCCCTTCCAGCCACCTGACCCCCACTCTATTTCAAGGCTTATATAGGAAGATCCTGTCAGCAACACAGGTTTTCATCAAAGGTCACTTCATTTCAGTGCACCAGATGTAATGCTGCATTGCAAGCTATCTCATTTGGTGAAATTAGAGCACAATTAATGGCTGCATTAAAATAGAATTTGCATTGGGGTACTTATGACATTCCCATTAAAATCACATTAGTTCATAATGATTAACACCCTTTTACTGAGCACGGAACAAATTAATCTGTGGATGCTTTGTTTTACCTGTGCCCAGGAAAGCAACTTGCAGAAGTAGATAGGGGACATGCATTGTCTTTGTTGTAGGTAATTATTCATCGCCTGTTTCAAATCAGAGCGGGTGGAAAGTGAACTTTAACAGGTCTCTGTGTAACCGAGAACATAAGAAATTCATAATTCACAGGAATGGATAAGTGACTCAAAACTACACTTGCTTTCTCTATAACCAAAAGAGACCCAAGACCATTTTCAAATTAGTTTCATTAGATTTTATTTTCTTCAAACAGGGATGCTAATAATTTTGAATTTGAATAAATTATGGCTTTTCAGGCCTATAACAGTGTAGATCCATGCTGAACACACAAATCCTTCACTTCTTCAGCCCATCTTAGATCCATTGTCGTGGTAGTTCTGACTAAGCTTTGCAGAGTGCAGCTCTTGAAAGTGAGGGGAAATTAAGCTGGTTTATGTTTCAGAGTATCTGTCATACTGGAAGAAGCTGAGTGAGCTGGCACTGTTTGCCCTGGAAAAAAAGACTGGAAAACAGGTGGTGTCGTCCACAGTTGTCTGATGGGATATTACAGAGAAGATGGAGCCAGACTATTCTCAGACCATCATGGTTTTTAATTTTCCAGTCCAGATCAACATTAGCTTGTTAAGTCTGAGCCAAAACAGACCCCAAAACAGCACGAAAAGCTCTGCTAGCAACTAGCCTACCCAAGAGCCTGATATCCTCTGCAGAACACAGTTCTTGGATGCCATTCTTTTGACCAAATGACTTTAAAGAAAGAGAATATTGTCTCAGTACTTTTCATTTTGTTAGCTACTTGGTGATAAAATATTCAAGGCTACTGGTGGGAAAGGGGTGTTTCCTAGCTGAGCTGTATTGTTTCTTCTCTGAACCAAAATCCTAAAGAACTGTTAAAGAATAACAAAAAAAACCCTCCGTCTGAGGCTAAAATAAGGAGCACAGAGCTCTACAACTCAACACTTCAGGAAATCAATAGTGTTAAATAAAGGGTAGTTTGTTCATCTCCATATTTTTTAGTAAACTTACTATTTCCTCTCACATATACTTTAGAGGCGATTTCTTAACTGGTCAGCAAGAGCGATCCTGGAAGATTTACTCCCTGAACATGGAGCAGAATACACTTTGATTAACAGGTTGCCTTGTTAACAAAATAATTAGAGACAAAATATTCATAGATGCTACAATAGCCCATTGAAAAGACACAAATGTCAGCAGTAGCATAAAAAACAGATCTCCTTGATCATACTTCGAGATACACTTCTAAGGAAATCATGATCGATTTATTCATGGCAGGCATAAATAATTTGCATGGGTTCCTTGTACGGAACTAATTTCACCTTCTGTCTTTTTCAGTAGTGAAACAAGCATCATGATGGCTTAAAACTGTCACACAGTTGAAGAAATAGTGCAGAGAAGCATTCAAAAATTACCCATAACCTAATATGTATTTGATAAAGACTAATTGACTTCAGGAATCACCTTAATAAAAAGGTCATTATATTCATAGGAGTTATGAATGCAAAGATGCAAAGGCAAATCTGTATTTTCAAAATAAAAACAGTCCAAATTTCTTGAGAAAGCCACTATAATTCTGGTTATGAATTTGGGCAAACAATTATCATGCACTCCTCATTTTTTCTCAAAAAGCTGTCTATAAACCCGGTGTTTCCTCTATTTATCTCTGACAAGAGGAGCATTTAGAGAGAATTTGAGCTAAATCACTTCAAGGTCATTAAACAGCTGTTGCTATTTGTTTTGGTTTATTATTAAAATATTCCATTCATATAAAACACTTTTAAAGAGATCAACATTTCTAGGCATGATTTTTCATTTGTTTCATGACAAAGTTTAAAAGACCGTATAGACTATAGACCAGTTAAATTCCTCTCCACAATAACTTCTGATTCATCAGAAATTTAGAAGCCAGCCAGGCAGCTGTTGTCTCTTTCTTTTCTCTATTGTCTTTATGTTTACACTAAAATTTGGTATACCTAATTTGTATATATATAATGTAACCATATATTGGCATATATAATACTGCCAGACTCTTTCCTTTCTTTAGTTTTCTGCTTAGCTATTCTTGTGTTAAAATAAATGAGGGTGTTTTTGTTACATATGTCCTCATGAATTTGCTAAACACTGGCTGCAGTGTTCATGGTAAAATTTTCTGATTCTTTCTTCGGATCACTATGTAGTTTATGTGAGCTCTTTAAAAGCAGTTTCAGTACTTCAGTGCAGGTTCTGAAAGCTCTTTTATTTATTTGTCATAATGAAATCAACTTTGCAAAAGTCTGCCACGTAATTCAGTTCCCATTTCTTAAATAGCATCTTCTGTTAATATTTCTGAAGGTATTTTGGAGATTTTCCTCTGTGTATGCATAGAAAACTAGCAGATTTTTCTCCCAAGTAACACTATATATGTGTTAGTGTACAACTATACAGTAAAGCAGTGGTCAACCTTCACTTAATCTTATCTACAATGCATTTCTAGATGATTTGGATGTGTAGAAAGTGGAAGGATAGATTCTCAGGACAGATTTAAAGGACAAGCTACGGGATATTTTGTCTGAGAGCAATTTATTAGATGGTCCTTTCGCACCTGTAACTACTAATAGCCTGCAGTGGCATGCCCTAGGGAGGAAAAACTTCCAGTTCTTGGAATTAGCACACATTTATGTATAAGGAAATAGTGCAAAGCAAAAGGTGCAGGTGCAGGTCACCTCACAGTCTGAAAGGTGTTGCAAAATGTGATTACTGTGCTTAGGTCTGCATGGCTGCTTGAGCACCCATCAGACTTGGCCTATCTTACTTACCACCACCACCCTTAATGCACTGGCCAGTGGGAGAGTCCAGGACAGCTGAGTTAACAGGGGGTTCCCAAATTGCCTGCAAAGGCATAGGCTGTAGTTTTTTACTCATGGGAGTAGGTCTAGCTCTCATATTTTCTCTGCTGCAAGCATCCTCAATTACAAGGCAGAACACGGAAAACTATTACAGCAATGACAACTATCCAGTGAAATTTCCATTTGTTGTAGAGGAACAGCTGATATTTAACAGAAAACAAATGCCCAGCTCAGGTTTTTATGACTGTAAAAATCCTCACAGAAAAGGTATTATCATCCTAAAATATTGTGGCTTTATAACTCTTGCTGTTGGATTTTGCTTTAAACCAGGGTATAACTCCTGCAACAGGCTCATCACATCATTCTCTGTCCCCAGTGGGATGTGCCATCAGACAAAAAAGTGCACTGTAACAGATAGAGGATTATCTCACCAACATCTACAAACAGCAGAGTGATAATATTTTGCAAATAACAGAAGTGAAAGAAATGCATTTGAGTGCTCATTATACTAGCATCCCTGTTAGAAACACGCCTCAGCTCCTAAAAAATCCCCCAGTGTATGCATGATTACAAAATATGACACGGTGTCAGTCTGTGTTCCACGGCGTAGTGTATTGCTTGACAGCTAATGTGCTCTGCTGCACTGTTATTAGCTGCCTTGCTGCAATGCAGTATGTTACACAGAGTAACTCTGGCCCACGGCACTCTGCCCTGCTCAGCCTCTGAATTCTCAAAGTTAATGCTGATTATCTTGGAATGGTAATAACATGATTTTCCAGTACACGCCACAACAGCGATCATATAGTTAACAGGAGCTGTGACTTTCAGCCAAATCGCATACTGAGCACAATTATTTGAGCCATTAATTGCAGTATAGCATTTCCTCCTGAGATAACAATGATTAAAATTTATGCTGATAGATAACTCTAGAGTAGGACTGAAAAAAGAGATTTCTGAATGCACATGCAAGTCACACCTTCAACAAGAACTTGCTGATAACCCTGACAGTTTATCACTGCTGTAATAGGAAGCAGCAAAAGCAGCATTGATGGGAAACAGCAACATCCAAGGGACTGAACACCAACCCTGACTTTTCTAGGCAGCTCCAGAAAGATTTGTGCTGCTGGCCATCTGCAGATGGTCTGAGCACCTTTTATGTAAAACCAGCAGGAATAATGAGGCATTATTAGACACTCAGCAGGTGCTTCTGCCCTTGTTTTTCAGAGCAAAAGCTGTGCTTGCTGAGCTGATGAAGCTTTAGAGTCTATTGGCCCTGAACTTCAGAGCTGGTCAGATAACTAACAGGTATTGATCTCAGTGAGCTCTATGCATTTGGACATCCAGGCACTAAATCATTGTCATTGTATAGTCTCTCTGTCTCTAAGGGTTGTATACTATCATCTAATAATGAATCTGAGAGTGCCCATCGTGGCAATGTCAATACTGTGAGCTAAGATTTTGTGACTACATAAGTGTCATCCCCATCAGCCACCGGTGCAAAGCAGCCCCTGCCTCTCCATAAGAGGTGTTCTAAACCCAAGAATATCACAATCTGAATTTGCACAGCTTGCCCTGCTCTTAACCAGATGTGAGTTCAGTTGTGGCAGTGCAAGCTCAGCTGCAGAGGCCTTGTTGGTGCCCGCAGTGCCCACTGCCCCTGCTACTGCCTGTGGGTGGCCAAACCATGGGGCTGGAGCCAGCACTGTGGGGGCTGGAGGGACTGGTGGTGTCCACAGAGGGCAACCCTCCTCACCTGAAATACTGAGAATATCATGGAAACTCCCCCAACCTGAAAAAGCTGCAGAATTAACATATCATTATCATTATCATTATCATTGTACCCTTGCACTGTACATGCATGCAATGTACAATTCCCAAAGTGCATCAGCATGGACCCACGCAAGTGGCAGCAGTCAGCAATACTCAGCACAGTTAGTCCAATCGCTCTGCTGCAGGATGGGGATTGGGAGATTAACCTTGTGCCATTTTTGCTAACCCATTTTAACCTTCTAAACTCAAAAATCTGGCAGTCATGAGGAGTCATCATGAGGAAAAACACTGCTGAAATTCACTTCATATTCCCCTTTGAGATAAAAAACCACAAAAAGCAAAGACTCTGAGACTGATTTATTCTTTTTTTTTTTCCTGTGAATGGTATTTTGGACCCAAACTCCTATCCTGTAACACAGCTCTGCGTGAGTGCTAATACCCAAAGCCTTTAGGTGCTGTAACCTCTATATTGTTTTTAGGCTTGAGTTGCTGACACCACCACGCTGCCAGAGAAGAGAGAGTTTTGCTGACCTGCTCCCATGGAATGTGCAGATACTGGGAAGTCAGGACAAGGATGGGAAAGCATGGCTGTGCTCTGCAGCAAAGAATTTTTCTTAAAGACATTGCATTAAAAACCTTAAAATTGCTTTAAGTTTTAGATGTTAAAGTCCATCTTATAAAGTGTGTTGTCTACATGAGGGTCCTTGGCTCCCGTGCATTCCCTGGCCTATGCCTATAACTGAACCTCTATATGGTATTGCACCTCTATATGGTAAGTTCACTGGGTCCATGAAACACCCACAGCTCCCACACCTTTTCTATTTTTGGGCTTGCCCAAGCAGCATGCGGCATGAACTGCGTGGAAAGGCCAAGTGCCTTGCCCACAAACAACATCCTACTTACCAATAAGCTGATTATATTGCTTATTTGACCCTTACTGTCTTCAAAAGGGTCTATCAACCAGCCCCTTCATCTTTATTCAGTTCATAGTTTAGAATGAAGAACAAAGGTTTCATGGGTTTGGATTTTTCTGGGCTCTGTAATTAAATAAGCAAACCACAATAGAATAATCAAATGGCATGTCTAAGCATATTGTTACAAGTTTGAAAAATAGTGCCTGTGAGAGATACAGAGAAATAATTAAGAATATGGAATGTCAAAGAGATGCTGTATCATCAGGATTTTCTCATTATGGGGGACAGAAATTATCTTTGAGTCTTACAAGAAACATGAGGATTACAAAGGTCATCACTGAATGTCCACTGCCCATTAGACACCAATTACCAAATTAAACCAGAATCCATGGGCCAAATCTCACGTGTAACTTCTTGCTATGTTTTTCTGCAACCTGGCTTCACTGGGAAAGAGATGTGTCAAGTCTTTAAACAAGCACCAAACAATGCATAAAACGTGCCTATAAAATGACCCTCTAGAGCTTCTGTTTGGTGTTTGACAAACACTTCTCGTAGATGTATACCAGCCATCTGCTGGTTCCTGCTCTATTTGTTTTCTCTCTCTTTGTAGTTTGTTGGTATTCTCCCCACATTGGCTCTGTTGCTCAAGCAATCCATCACAGCAATCCATCTCAGCAATCCAGCTCGCATGTCAGAAATGTTGTTGCCGTTCAGGCAGCAAGACATGGGTGGAAATATGAAACAGAAAATGACCCTCTTATGTCAAGGAAAAAGAAACTGAAAATTGGTCATTGTCTAAGTCTGGTGTTTTCAGTCCCAGGAATCGTTCCCTATTGTCTGGTGCAGAGGAAGTTGTCACATCAGTACAGCTTGGGTACAGGACAGAAAAAACATCTTTGATAAAGGTCAAAGCTGCATTGACCCAAGAGTCACCATCTAAGATTTCAGCTTTGTTTCTCAGCAATTATGGTAATTCTCAAGACAACTATTTTCACTGGCTCATGAAACAAAATCACAACACAGATAAGGAAATTAATGCAACTTAGGTTTTCAATTTGTATTAAAAAGTCTAGGGTCCAATAGCCATAACTTCCTCATGGTTCAGTCTCTACCTGAGTTTCCAAGAGATTTCATTGAGATTGGCTCTGCACTCCGATTCCTGGGAACTAGGTAATTTCCTTATTCACCTGAACTTCACCTGAACTGCCTGACCTCACATCTCAGCTCAGACCAGAGACCTTACAATCACAGAATCATGTTTTGAGTCCTTTGAACACCAGATTTTTGCTCTAAGTAAAAAGTTGTTTAAGGAAAACTCACTTAATTTGAACTTTGTATGTGAGAGGACAGAGGACTGCCTTGCTACTGACACTTATAGGCAGGTGGAGCCACATGTGGTGTTAGAGGATTGCTAAATCCTGTGGCCTGACAGAGATAAGGCTGCCACACCTCCAAAACCCCAGATCCAGCCATCAGTGAGGGTGCACATGTGCATGGAGCACACATATACAACACATGTATATGTCATATGTACATATATACCTAGCTGGCCGCACAGATCAACAGAGACAGAGAATATGGCACTCTAAATAACACAAAATGCACCAATGGCCTCATCCTCTCAGTTCTGGCAGAATGTCGCTTGCTGGGAAATGTGATCCTGCACGGTGAATTCCTTCGGCAGCTGGGCTCAGACACTCAGCTGTCTCAGTGGTTGCCCTGGGTCCCCAGTCTCCCCAGCTGCTGGCACTTGGACATATGAGCCTCTGAGGCTGCAACCCTGCAGCTGCTGCTGTGGACAACTCTCTGATATGCAAAAACACACACACATAGAGGTGGGTCTCAGTTGACATCCAGATCCCAGAGTCTCTGATCTGGACCCTCTGGTCCCTCCAGCAGCCAACTTGGTCTTTCCAGACACCAGAGTCTGTCACCAGAGACACAAGGGCCTCCAGCACCTGGTCTCAGTCCAGAGGCTGTCACTGAGACACTCTGCACAGAGGACAAGGCCCTTGGCCTGGGAAAATGGCTAGAAATGGGGTCTAGTCAGAGTCCAGGACAGACTACACTGGTCACACACAGGGCACAGCCAGGCAGGTGCGCAGCTCATACTTGTACATTGCATCCCCTTATCTTACTGTTTTCCCACTTACCTCTGTCTGAAACACCTTGGTCCCCCTTTTCCCCATCTTTCACAGAACATCCCATAAATCCTGTGCAGTCCTAAAATTCCCTTTCCCTGCCTCCACAAAGGTGATCCTCACATCCCTGGCAGTGATGCCTTTGTCTGCAGGGTGATGGCCACTCTCCATCTGGCTTATGGTGATGGGGTGCTCCAGCCCAGGGCCTGAGGCTCCCCAGGACAGCCCAGTGGAGTAACTTGGGCCTCGTGTCAGGGATGGGGACACTGGGAGTCTACATTTCTCTGTGCCTTAGGGTCCTTCATCATAGGGAGCAAGCCTTCGGGGAGTTAGCCACTTTCCTTTGATGCCCAAAGAGCAGCCACTTGGGATGTATTTGGGCTTCCCCACACTGATTCTGAGGGCTTCTCTATGTGTTGGGACCAGCTTCATGCTACATAACCTAGCACAAATACTATTACATGATTTGCCAAAGGCTACACAATTACAGTGGGTCAAATTCTTCACTTTAAATCTTTGCCATGCTTAAGTTCTTTTAAAAACTTAGCCCTATTTTCAGTCACCAAAATGTTGATTAAAAAAATATCTGGGTTTGAAAATACTCATCTGAAGAAAGTCACTTAGGTTGTCATTTCCTAAAACCTGCTCTCAGGCCTAAGTGGGTTTCTTCACAAAAAGGCTGCTACAGAGTACATATATTTCCTGTGGTACCATGTCTCTACCTACAGGACTGATATGAAGTATCTGAAAAGCTCACCTGTGCATGAGCCCTCTAAACAGCCAAATTAATTGTTCAGGAACAAGTTGTCAAAAATTAATCTGTTCTGATGCAGCTGAACTCCTAAGCAAACCATTTTTTAAAAATTCTTTTAAGCTCATTTTAATAGGAACCTATTCTTTTTATAAAAATAGAACAGGAAGCTGCTAGCAGAATTGTAATTTAGTCACTGAAAAAAGCTTTATTGCAAATGATTCAGTGAAAAAAGTTTTACTAAAACTGAAATGCTGTACTCCAAAGATTATATCATAGTATATAATCCTGCCGGTGAGAAATAAAACACATCACAGCCTTGCAAAGAAGAATGATTACAATGTGTGAATCAGTCATATAGAAAGGGATAGGCTCCCCATGGTCTGAGGAACTTTAGTTGCTTTGCTGAACAGCAAGGCTATTTTCAGCAACTCAGATACATTATTTATAGTGTAAAGAATAATTACAAAAAGTCTTTTTCTCACATGTAATCTAAACCTACTCATCCAGTTTGAATCCATTCCCCCTTGTCCTGTCACTACATGCCCTTGTAAATAGTCTCTCTCTGTCTTTCTTGAAGGTACTGGAAGGCTGCACTTAGGCCACCCCAAAGCCTTCTCTTTTCCAGGCAGAACAATAACAATTCTCTCAGCCTTTTCTCATAAAAGAGGTCCATCCCTCTGATCATCTTTGTGGCTTCACCTGTACTCTCTCCAACAGCTTCACGTCCTTCCTGTGCAGGGACCCCAGAGCTGGATGCAGCCCTGCAGGTGTTATGCTCACCCTGTCAGTGCTTCTGGGTGCTAATGGTGATAGTCACTCTTTGGGGTGTCAGCATTCTGGGGTCTTTGCACAGAGAAGGGCTGGGAGCAGATGTGTCTCTCTCCTTTGCTCCAGGACAGGTTGGATGGTTATCCTCATTGTCTTAGGGTTCACATGGCACTATTTTCTTATCCTTTTTTCTTAACTGCAAGTTATTTAGCTTTGTTCAGTTCTCTTTGGGACCTAAAAAACTTATTTTCCTGAACAAGTTCCTTAGAGCAAGCCAGAAGTTTTGTCTCACTCCATCTTGTCCATATAATGAGCTGTCCAGATGCCACCTTTTTTAGGTAAACCATATTTTTATGCTTATGCTTCTAAAAATGAATATGGATTATGGGATGCATACTTTTTTTCCAGGCCCAAATTATTGCTGGAGTTACATTTACATTCAAATCTCACCTTCTCTGCCCTTTTTTTTTTCCTTCTCCTGCCTTAGTTTTCTCAGTTTAATTAGGGAATAAATTAAATGCTAATATCATAAAATTACTGGATGTGCTGGCATTTAAATAAGTTATTAACATGTTGTTTGACACTCTGAATAAAACACTGCAATGTTCCAGTACCAGGAACTTGCATTGCACTATACAATATATAATTGGCAACTGGACTTCATGCAAGTAAGATATTTGGCTTAGGCCAGGAAGGGTAACAGCCTTTGCTACTTAAATTTTAATATTATTTTAAATTTTATTTTTTAGTTTTAAATTTTAGTTCATTTTAAATCAATAAGGATAAATGTTCCTTATCCCTTTTGTTGAATTATACATAAAAGAGCCCTACAGCATGGTGAACTTATTGTTTAAAATACA
The DNA here is from genome assembly GCA_013400515.1 of Erpornis zantholeuca. Taxonomy (NCBI): domain Eukaryota; kingdom Metazoa; phylum Chordata; class Aves; order Passeriformes; family Timaliidae; genus Erpornis; species Erpornis zantholeuca. Next base: position 38,278 of record VZTN01030180.1, on the reverse strand, counting down.
AGTAGTTTTTACACAGCATCCTAGTACTTGTTTAAGCTCCCGTGCCTCCATGTTAGAGCGTTTTAACAGACTTACACAGTAATGAAATGTGCAATCAGAAATACATTATATATGGTCAGCAGGCTGCACAGCCTTGCCTAAACTGAACAAGCTGTTCAACTTATTCATCATTGACCTGGATGTGAGGACAGAGTGCCCCCCCAGCAACGTTGCTGATGAGAACTGGGAGGAGGGATGAATACCCAAAGGCAAATGCAGGGTCCTGCACCTGGGGAGGAATAATCCCAGGCACCAGCAAAGCTGGAGGCCAAACTGCTGGAAAGCAGCTCTGCAGAGAAGGACCTGGGGCTCCTGGTGGCCAACAAGCTGTCCCCGAGCCAGCAGTGTTCCTGTGTCCAAGAAGGCCAATGGGACCCTGGGTGCATTAGGAAGAGCTTTGCCAGCAGGATGAGGGAGGTGATCCTGCCCCTCTGCTCAGCCCTGGTGAGGCACATCTGGAGTGCTGGGTCCAGTGCTGGGCTCCTCAGTACAAGAAAGACAAGCCTGCAACTGGCAATCCTGCCTAGCAATAGGGCCTGGCTTCAGCTTCCCAGAAAGCTGACAAGCTGGGGAAATGCTTAGCTGGCTTACTTCCTGCCAATGAGCAATGACTAAGATTGTGCACAGAGAATATCCTGAAATACTTTCCCTTGTTTGTTGGCACCTTGTATAGATTCAGAAGGAGACCTATAAAGGAGGTACACAATATATGTACTTTTGTGTTGGGGTGGTGTGTGTTGTAACAGATTTGCTACCGTGTAATTCAGCAGAAAAAAGTTCTCTGGATCCAGATTACCCCCATTTTTGTCCATCTGTGTCTCAGCAGGTTTCATCTATCCTCATATGTGCTTTCGGTCACTATCAGGTGTCTCATAATCATTAGAAGGCATTATCCTGACAGCGTTCTCTAAAACAGAGGTACTGCAATCCATATTTATAAACGAGGAAATGAGATACAATAGCTGACACAGACCATCTACAATGTCCACAACGAAGCTACAAAATGAGCCAGGTTTTTTGAGTCCCAGCAGGTGTCCCAGGCCCTGGATACAATCACTCCCATGGCATTGTTTTTCACACTTGTGAGGATACAGGTAACAGTTCAGAGTGAAAAATAGTGCCAACATCTTAATTTATATCAGAGAGGTAAACATTCTCTTTTGGCGAAATCTGTAAATTGCAAAACATGTGCTGGGTTTGGCAAAATTTGCATTAAATCCACTCGCAAACTTACTCTGACTCATTTTGCTTCTGTTGAATCATTCCTGTTAAGGAGCAGAACTCTTGCTTTTCCCATTACTTTGCTGAATTTTGAGCTGTCATCGCTCTGTTGCCACACAGGCTTTGAAACACGGTCACTGTGAGCTCCCAGTGGATTCAGCAAAGCTTTTAAATACTTGCCTGAAGTCAGTGGGATAACTTGAGGTGCAAAGCCGGTCAAGATGGGTACCCTGAGGAGCTGTAGGTCTCGGGGCCAGTTTCCAGTATCCCCTGAAATAGGCAGGAATTTTTTCACGGACCGCAGTGGGATTTGGTTCAAGTTAATTTTCACTTCAACTTGCAAAAGACATGAAAGGAGTAATAAATAAGGAAAATAGTCCAACCCTTTTTGCTCAAGCCAGTCACCTCACCAGGTCCATGCTTGCAGTGCATGGTCACCCACGATTGCATGAAGACTCTCCTGTGCTAAGGGGGTGTCTGCACTTTCTGAGAAGCATTGAAAACCCATGAACCAGAAGTTAAGCTCAGAGTCTGCCAGCAGCTGCAGAGGCAGCAAAGGAACTGCAGAGTCTGAAGGACTGTGGTGGAGGTCTGCAGGGAGGCATAACAGGCTTGAAATGATAAAGTGAGTTGTCATCTATGAAGATGTATCATATCGATTATGGGAGAGAAAAAAGCTTGTCCCAGACCAGCAAAATATAAGACAAAATGAAAGAAGAAAAATGCATATCAGTTCAAATGAAAATGAATGATCAAATGAAGGCAGGTGCCACTTTACATCTCCCAGACTCATATTAATCCATCAAAAATTACAACAGGTATTGGTTTTAGCTGGGGCAGAGTTAATGCTCCTCCTAGTACCCACTATGGGGCTGTATTTTGGGTTTGTGCTGGAAGCTGTTGATGACATAGGGATGTTTTTATTACTGCTGAGCAGGGTTTACACAGAGCCAAGGCTTTTCTGTTCCTCATCCCATCCCACCAGTGAGGAGGATGAGGGTGCACAAGGGGTTGGGAGGGGACAGAGCTGGGACATCTGACCCCAACTGATCCAAAGGACATTCCAGACCTTATGGAATCATGCTCAGCATATGGAGCTGGGGAAGAAGAAACAATGGGGACACATTCAGAGGGATGGAGTTTGTCTTCCGAAAAACAGTTACATGTGATGGGGCCCTGCTTTCCTGGGGATGGCTGAACACCTGCCTGACATAGCAAGGGATGAATTAATTCATTGTTTTGTTTTGTTTGCATGCACAGCTTTTGCTTTACCTATTAAACTGTCTTTAATCTCGATGTTGCAGGTTTCTCACTCTTACCCTTCTGATTCTCTCCCCCATTCCTCTGGAGGCAGTGAGCAAGCAGCTGTGTGGGGATTAGTTGCTGGTGGGGGTTAGACCACAACATTGGGGAGCACAGGGCTTCTTTCTCTTTGTCACACATCTGTCTTTCTTTGCTCATGTAGTGCAAGAGAAAAAAAAAAAAAAGGAAAGCCTAGCAAAGTTTTCATTTTCTTAACAAGAAAACAAGGTCTGTTGCCCAAAGAAATGGTGGAGTCACTATCCTTGGAGGTATTTAAAAGACTTGTGGATGCAGCACTTAGGGACATGCTTAAGTAGAGGATTTGGCAGTGCTGGGTTAATGAATGGACTCAGTGATCTCAGAGGTCTTTCCCAGCCTAAACAACTCCATGATTCTCTGAAGCCATCACCTCTCCATCGCTGTTAGCAGACTTCCCCATGCTGCTTGAGGTCACTCTTTGGCAGCACATGGAGGACCAGCATGGCATTTGCCTGTGTCCAGGACAGAGCACTGGGGGGGACGCTGTGGAGACAAGGGAAGCAGCACAGACAGTGTTAGTCATGCTGGGAGGCAGGCAGAGGAAATGAAGCAGGAACGGAAACAAACAAGCAAACCCAGCTCAAGGCTAAGCTGCGCCCAGAACAAAGGTTCAACTAAAAAATAATTTATAGCACTGTAAACAAGAAGGGAAAACATTCGGCACATGGAATGAGGAAAACAGCTGTGTCTATTGCTCTATTCTCACACCCTCCCAGCCAGCGACATCCCCTAGGAAAAGTTTCACAAGCATACATGGAATTCCCCTGGGAGGGCAGTGGTGATTAGGACTGCGTCTGCACTGCTTCCCAACCTGTGCAGAACCTGGAGCAGGCTGACATGCACTACTGCACTTGACATGTCTCAGCAACTGTGCCAGGCTGTCTTGGGGCTCTGCATACTCTGTATTTCCCTGTCCAACTCATGTTAAATGCTAAATGGAAAGAAGAAAACATCATATTGCTCTGGTTATCTTGTGGGTTTTGATGATGAGTCCTTGGGGTTTGGAAGGGAGAAGCTGTTTGATTCAGAAGGCTAAACTGTAGAACTGTAGTCTGGACCATGAAAAAATGCATCTGCTCCAAAGAGGGCACAAATTGTCACTTGAATCCCACTGAAAAAGAAATTGAAATGTGAAAGTATTTTGTCTCCAAGGCTGAGGATGTGGCTTTTCCATGTCCAAAGAATCCATGTAATATCTCATGCAATGAGATAAACATATCTAAATAATCTAAAATCGTGGTTAAGGACAAAAAGCAGTGATGATATCTTGGCTACAAGATACTGGCCTAAGAATTGAGTATTTTACACTTAGCATATTCTTCTGAAGTACTTGTAACTAAGCACCCACCTGTCAGAGATTCAGAAGCAGACAGGACAGAAAGCAGACCTGATCCTGCTCACTGGTTCCCACATTCAAGCCTTCTCATCCTCTGGGATCTTTGGAGTTTTCCCACTGACTTCACAAAGGCCAGGTGTCACCACAGACAGTGCTGTTTTGCTGCAAAATCTTCTTCAGCTCCAAGAATAAATCTGTACCATGTAGAGTCACACAACCTTCTCACCTCTGCCAAAGCCTACTCAGCTATTGTGTTTCAGACCTTTCGGGGGAAAAAAGAAAAAAAAGTAATTTAAAGTTCTTGTGTCATTTTTAATCCCCCTTTTTCCCTAAAAATGTGTGTTTTTCTTTCTGCTCAAGGAACATTTTCTCAGTTCCAGGGAACCAAACACCCACAGCACAACAGATACAGGTTTTGGGTCTCCCCAGAGACACCATGGACTGTCTGAGTACCATTTCAGTTCTCAAGCCCTCTGCCCAACTACAGCCTAACTTTACAGTAGCTGAGAGCCTAAACAGACAGCAACTCCCATTAGGTGCTTATATTCATGTCTGCATGCTTGTTCCAGCCCACCAGCGATGTATCCCTGCTGAACTGCTCAGAGCTCCCATCACAGCCTCTGCTACTGACCCCACCTGAGGTTTGACATTGTCATTGCCCTTCCTGTCCTCACAAAACACAGACAAGTACATTTCTTGGAGCAGGCTAAATCCCAGACCTCACAGACATGACAATTGCTTCTGTCTGGAAGAAAACACAGGAGCATGACAGAGAGTGAGCTGTGAGTTATCCAACTACACTCCACAGAAATGATGGGAAAGAAGAGAGGACACAGACCTCATCTGTGGAGCACATTGGCAACAGTCTCTGAGGTCCTTCATGGCAAAGGGTTGACCTGGATACACTGGGAATGCCAAGTGCAGGTGAATATCCACTGCTTTCAAATGGCAGGGATTCATGAGGGGCCCACTCCTATTAGACACGTCATATTTAGTTCATTGTGTTTTCTGAAAATTCCCTGCTTACATGGCTATGTCTCCCTGCATTGCACAGAGGAGTCCACAGGCTGCACTGAAGGTAGAGAGGTTTCCTGGCTGGCAGTAATAGCTGGTCACTACAGCAGCTAAGGTCCTGATTGATTCTGTCAAAGGAAATACACTAGAAATTATTATAACTTAACCCAAAAGGCTCAAAAATCAAGAAAAAGGTAACTAAGCGTCAGAAGTTGAAGGGTTTATACATCAGTGATGATGACTGTAACAGTATTTGGCATTAATTGAAAGAGGAGGAAGATAGATTTTTAAAATTTTAAAAAGGAAAAAAATAGACTGGATCTCAATCTGACATTTTAGTGTGATTTTCCTTGTAGTGAGGTCTACCAGACAGTAGATCTACCAGACTGAAAAGCCTCCCAAAGGAAGGGATGGCAGCTCCTTTAATTGGGTGATATAATTGCTGCATTTTGTGCCTTGGTAAAGCCTGAGAACCTCTCTCTGAACTGAATCCAGTCCAGGATATTCTTTTCTAGAGAAAGCAGAGTGCCTAATAAAGCTGCCAGAATATTTACTTAATTTTTGCAGATTTAATGACTGTGAGTTGAACAAGCATGCCATATGCTTGTGAGTCAAAGCATCCCTTTTGTGTTTTGAACTAAACCTGTTCCTTGGAGTACATGCAAACTTGTGAAACACTTTCTTTATTTTCAGCCTCATAGCTGTTTTATTCTACCTCTTTCCAGTCCCTTATTTATTTAGGTGGTGGACTCATAAGTAAATATTTGCTAGGTTTGTTCTTCACGCTGCCAAGATTATGGCAGCCAGTGCTCAGCAGTCAGCTTCTGAGTTATACATTCAAGGTGGTGATGAAACAAATAATGCACAATGGTTACTAATTTTGATCATACAGATATTGTAGTCAACATCTGGTACCTGTCTCTTCACATGTGCACACAGGAATATTAAGTGAAAACCACCCAAAAGTAATATATAGTCATTTCAGCAAACTTCTTGGGGGATTAAGGAATAGTAGTGAGGATAATCATCCCTGGATCTTTTCTCCATAGAGCTTAAAGTATATTACAAAGTTGGTATCGGAAGCTCACGATTTAAAATAGGGAATCAAATGAATAGAATACTCTGTGATGTGCAGGGGATGTGAAGAGTGTGTGTTTTGGGGCCTTGTGGAAAAGTTGTTCATGTGAAAAAAGATTTTACTTTTGAAACCCATTTTTCAAATCTCCTTTTCCAGAAGTTAGAAATTTCTACCAGCTCTGGTAAACTCTTAGCACAATGGCTTTACCATCCTCACTCAAAACAGCACTGACTCACTCATTTTGAGCACCAACCATGTTGTAGGAGTCTGGGCTGACCAGCTTTTGTGCACCTGTGGAAACTTGCTTTTGAACTGGTAGAAGTGTCTCACTGTAGGCTGACATGGAGAGCTAGTTTTGTCACAAATCCACTTTTACACAGAAATATTGGAGCTCCTGATGATAGCTGCAAGCCTGGTGTGGCCCATGTAACTGTCATCCTCTTTGACTGGCAGGCTTCTGGTATGCTTTGAGGTACTAAAGATATGATTTACCTAATTCCATGCATCTTGAGTTCAGTGTCTGGTCCAATCTGGTTGTCTGAGTTCCTTTAGTCAGTGAAAAAGAAAAGTGCATCCAGAGAGCAATTTGTGGTATTTTTAAACAGTCCTCCATCCCTGTAATCGTCCCAAGGGAAACTGAGATTACCAGAAAGAAGACACTTTGGACACCTGGAGTTAAGGGAGCTGATTCCACCCTCCGAGATGACTGCCAACACAGTTTGCTCATGTCTGCACAATTCTTTGTTGTGACATCTCAGCTGAGAGAGCCCCTTAAAATTCCCAGCTTATTTTGCTTTTTCAACACCAACCCTGAAAACTTCAAATGTTTCCAAAGAGCAGAAGGGCACTTGGTTCCTGTACCATGTTTGGGTCTTTGCTCCACAACCACCTTGTGCTGAAGCTTGCTTACTGCCCTTGAGCCAGGCAGGACCCCAACACTCTGGTCAGGTTTTTGAAGACATTCCAATTAACTTCTGGAGGATGAGGGAGGAAATTCATTTCCTTCACTGTTAGCATTTTGAATCCTGACCTCTATCTCCTGACTTCTACTGAGATTAATCCACGGACAAAAGCAGCTGACCATACTGTGTCAAGCAGCTTTTCACAGAAAAAGTATGGTTTCACCCTGGGAAAATCACTCTTCTCTGTTTTATCATTTCTCCCAGATAGTTTCTTCCTTGCTGTTGTCTGAGGTCCAGATTCTGTTTACACAAATGGAGGTAAGGCAGGACGGTCTATGGTCTGCCTTACCTCCATTTTTAAGATATTGATGCTGTTGTTGTTTATATGTAAAGTAAATATGAATATGATCAGAACTAAAGAGGAAAGACAAATAGGTGACTCAGATATGGTTTCTTTCACTAGCTTTCAATATTTGTGAGAGTTTATAATTCTTCTTTATAACTAATTCTGCAGGATCAGGCTACAATTTTGATGCATCAAAGCTTCTTCACTTTCAACTCCACTGCATTTCTCTATCTTTACTCAGAGACCCACACAAGAGTAATAAATTATTTTTTTTTATGAGAACTTCAGCATCTCCAGGCAATTGATTTAACCACTGTCCCTGCTTCTAACTATATTACTCTGGCTCTACACCAGCACTCCTGCACTGGTGACTTAGACACAAGCTTTCTATGTCCCTGACTTGTTTTGGGTGTTGAGATAATTTAGTATTCAATGCAAAATTATGACAAATACATGGCTGTGCTCATTGCCATCTATGTCTGCACTATGCTATTAGTTTGAAGCAATATATTTTGGGTGCAAAAAGTATTTTGATTGCCTGATTTTTTTACTATTATATTACCTCTTAACTGAACTCAGAATGTTTTCCTCCATATTTTACATCCTTGTCATTTCATGTCCTTCTACACACCTGTGCTTTTCCTAGGTAAATTAAATTCTGTGCACCACATGGGCCCATTTCTGTGGAAGCAGAATCACTGCTAATGCACTTTTTTTTGGGTCCCTATCCTTAGTCCCATAAAACAAACCCAGTTAATTACATACAGTATAAATTCCCTCATCACTGATTATCTTGAAAAAAGGCCTTCAGAGCTGGCAATTACTTATAATGTAAGAGGGAACTACATGTCATTTTTTAAAATCTCTACTTTTTTGCCAATTTCCAGATGTCAGAAACATCCAGATGCTGGTTGAAGCTGTTTCAGCTGAGAGAATGAAACTCATCTGGGAGGAATGGGGAATCATTAGGAGGATACATTTGAAAAAGCAAGCAAACAGAATGAAAGGAAGTACAGATGAGCCTGGATATCTGTAAATTTAGAATCTAATGTAAGCTAACTACCTAGGACTCCTGTAAGAAATGAGAGAACTTCATCCTTTAAATGAAATAACATTTAAAGCTTGATCTTTGCTTACTTAATGAGTCTTGCCACAGGAATACAAGATTCCCTGATCGGCTCCAGATAAGGGATCCCATAGGCAGGCCAAATGCACAAATTGCAATGGAAAATTATGGTTGTAAGTAATCCTATAGAGATAGTTTGTAATTAAGAGTATTTAGCATGTACAGGGTATTCTGTATTACATAGGCTTGATTTCATATTATCTTATCAAGTCTTTTTGCCAATATCATGTGTATAAGAAGAAGGAAAACTTTAAAGCAAGCCAAAAAATGACTTGTTGGACTAGGATTGTAAATAGGTGCTTATTTGTGATGCTGTACTGAATTAATGGGTTTTAGATTTTACTATCTGTCTGTTCAAGAAAAAATCTGAGCATAAAAAAAAAATCTTGCTTTTCTGAATGGAGATGAGTTTCCATGGTATTGAGATCCTCACACTAAACACTGTAAGAATACTTAGTGCTGTTCACTTCTAGACATCAATTTACTTCATATTTTTGTGCTTCTACAAATCTTGTAAAGATTGTCTGAAACTGGAGATGCTTAGGGGTCTGTCCATGCACCAAGGCCCTGATGAAATCATGAACTGAAGCAATCTGGTCCTGTCATGGTGAGCTGCCTCTTATATCCATATTGTGCTTCTGCTGGAGGGGACAGCAGTAGCTGCAGTATTCTCCAGCTCCATCCTGCCTGTCTGGTGCAGCCCTGTGCTATCATGCAGTGCCCCATCAATGTCACAGCTGCATTCCTTTCTGTGTATCACAGTGTGGCATTTTGCTTGACCTCCCCCAGCTTTTTCCAGAATTACTCCTTGTATGCCTGGTTTTGCACTGCTTTCCAACAATTTTTGTCTAATTTCCCCTTTAACAAGATTAATGAACTCAATATCATCTTTCACAAAACATTTTGCTCCTCACCTTTTCATTGATCTGTGCTAATTTGGTGATGATCAGGAGCTTTGTTCCCTGTTTTCATTACTCTTACACAATCATGTCATGACAGTGGGACTGACAAAAACAACACTCCCTAATGAGGGAATACAGAGGCAGGTGAGGATCCCACTTATGTGCAGAGCACCCTCATTGCCAAAGCCACCTGGGGCTGGGAGAACCAGGGTGACAGTCCTCTCCATCTTGAGTTCCATCCTCCCCAACTTGAGAGGTTGCAGAGGGACACGACTCACTAATGTGCCAGTTAAGCACAGAGTGTGCACACGTATGAGTAAATTAAATGTGCCCAGGGTCTTTCTTTGGCCCTGAGACCCACAGGGCTGAACTAACTTGTGCCCACTGAGTGACCTCTCTGAGCTTCCAACATTGGGTGGCTGTATCTAGGTAGCCCCTTGGAAACAGCCCTTGTGTCATATCCAGGACTAGTGTGGGTGAGGGTACTGGCAAGAATGAAAAGCATATAGGGAACGTTACTAATAGGTTAATTTAAATGTGCCCATGAACATCTTTTCATCACTGTTTAATCCACAATCATCTGTGGTGGAGGAAGGGAAGAGAGACATCTATATTTTTGTAATATTCCATTACACTGGAGGTTCCTTCATCTTTACCCTGGAAGCTGTAAGAATTTACAACACTGTGGAAGCTGTTTAAGGCAAAATAGACTCCTACACATGGCTTAGCTACACTGGAAATTTCTGAAAAGCCATTTCTATCACCTCTTCTCCATCTTTCAGTCTTCTGAGTAAAATTCTACCAAGTGTGCTGGCCAGTGCTGCATTAGCATCCCTAATGTGGCTTTGGAGGGCCCTGGAAACCCTTGTCCAAGATGTGACACCCTCAGCAGCAGCAGTGCTGGCAGTGTGAGTCTGCCTGAGCCTGGCCACAGGTTGGACAATAGGCACCTTCAGAGGCAGCTGCCTGACTCTGACTCACAGCAAATCATATGTGAGTCCCTAAATGTCATATTGAAGAATTATCTGTAGTCCTTAATAAGAAGACCTATCCCTTCCTATTTACTCCCAGTGTGCAAGGAATTAAACTTTCTTTTTAATCCTGTGCCTTCTGTCTCAGTCGGGAAGGGTGCAGAGATGGCCTTTAATTCCTGAAGGAAATGTAAGAAATACTTAATATTCTGCAATCATAGTAGAATTCTTCTTTATTGTTCAGATTCTGTGAATAAATCTGGAAGGACTTGGACATCCAGCTCCCTAAAACACTTAGTAGACAAGACAGGTGAATCACAGTTTCCAAGCTCCAGGAGCTAATGCCTGTTCACACTAGTCCATTTTGGGCATTGCTCACAAATACAGTTTTTTCACTCCTCACTGCTCAGAGCTTATGATCAGGCTCCTCCATAGGAAAAGCTTTTCTGATTCCTGTAATTTGTATGAGATGGATTCAGTGGGACTGTTTTTTCCTGTCTTTAATTGCTTCCTCATCAGCTCAGTTCACAAAACTCCCAAAACACAGCAATACTGTCCTTCAGCATTTTACTTTATCTTCATGTGAAAAGAAAAACTCTGATCTGATTCTACCCATGTCTGAAAAGGATGGTAGTTTATTTTACTGCAGAATAATGAGAGCATATGAATATAGAGACTTATCAAATAGTATTCACACATGAACAAGCAACTGCAAGTATTGGCACTGTCAAAGGAAAGCTGTCAAGAAAAGATCATGTTGTCATAAACCAAGAGAAGCTAAAAATTAAATCAGATGCTGAACATATTGAACATACGACCAATAACTAAATGATTCTTTCCTTTTATGAAATCTGAAATGGCTATTTTCATATGCTAAAGCCCACACATCATTAAAATATTAAAATTAAAAAATATTTATAATAATTAAGAGATGTGAAGAGCATACAACAGGTCTATGCTGGACAAATGGTTATAAATGTATCATGTACATAAATACATGAAATTGGCAAAATAATGACCTGATAAACTCTGTAATGATTTGTTATTTATTGAAATATCTATTAACCATCTATTAAACCCCTATAAATAAATTTATATATGAAAGTTTAAAAAAAATGCCTCCTTTCCTACTCATGCAGTAATAACACAGCCTGAAATACTATTTAATAATGTTTGCTATGCATCAGTGTTATGATGTTGTGAGAGGTTATGAGATGATCTGAAAACAGTCTATTACTAAGGATTTGTTTTACAGAACTGAAAAAGAAAACACAATGTGGTGGTATTTCTGTTGATTTTCCATTCCTAAGAACTACACTGTGAAACTGGAGGAAAGCTAGGAGAAAGAAGGTGGGCTTTGTCCTTTTTGATAATCCAATAACCCACTAGCAGAAACAACACAAGACCTGGTCACCTCGTTGTTTCTTACACCTCTCCAAGGGATTTTAAAACAATAAATACTCCTGTAAAACACACATAGAAATGAGTATTTGGAAGCACTATGCATTCTACAGCAAGGCTCTTTCCCTTACCCAGCCTGAGTATAATTCAACCTCAGAGCCATCATATATTTTGTGTTTGCTGGGGCACCTTGTGTTCTGGAAGCCCAGAGCCCATCACAAACAGAACTACCCTTTCACAGCAAGCAGGGTGAATATATATTGGCATTAATATTTCACACAGTGGTGAAGGAATCCACCACCTTGCTTAGAGTCACACAGACAGCAGAGTGCTCTGTGCCACTGAAGATCGGTAGGATGCACCCTGCTCACCAAGTCTACTGAGCAGACTCCTGCCCAGCCTAAGGGCTGTCATGCCTCCTTCTTTTCTCAGATGTGATGCAAACATCAAAAGAAAGAAGTTTTGTCTCTCAGTTCCTGGTCCTGCTACATATTATTCCCCTTAATGATATATTAGGCACACTTGTATCCTGAGGTCCCCCAGAAAACACCCAGCATGTCACTCACAGGCATATAAAAGGAGAAATACTATCTGTCTGCAGAAAGAAAAAGGGTTAACTACAGTAATTTACATCTCATCCCTACACCCAACAGACTATAAATGAGATAATGAAATTGCAAAATGTGTTTGCATGGTTTAAGAAAAAGCAAATATACAAGAGCTGCCTAATTAGGCAAGAAGCGAGGACTGCACAGATGTTTTCATCTGTTCTCATGCTATCACAAAACATTGAACAACCTCTCCACAGAAACTGGGAGGTCATTTTTCAGAGTTCTTTGTAATTATATAACAGATAGCTCTTTGAAAAACAGCCCTTATTAATGAACCACAAATAGACACCTCCCTGAGGCCATGTTAAAGCACATTGTATTCACTGTGACTAGGACACTGGTAAGATGGGATTAAAAAATTATCTTCTAGGACACTGGTAAAATGGGATTAAAAAACTATCTTATCAGCTCATACAAGTCCCCCCTAAAATGCATATATATTATTCAATCTTTATTATATCAATGCTTATGAGGGATGCATTGAGACACTTGTAAACTATTAAGTAAACCTGTATTCTAGACATGTGCAAGATTGTGTTCTAGATTCTGTGGAAGACAAGGGGTCTGCAAAATTCAGCTGTAAACCATTTGCATTTTTTAAGTTTTGTATTAGTCCAGGAAAGCTCTTCAATTCTTTTTTGCCGAACTTCAGGTTAAAGTTAGATTTTATTAATTTTTTTTATATCTTACAATAGGATATTACATGTGTGTTAGCCTTTAGAGTTCCATGGTTACAGCTCTTACAGATTCTTAGTTCTGGTCTTAGAGACATTTATGCTAAAATATGTGAATAAGAGTTTCCACTGTCAAAAGGCCAGAAAGCTGACCAAGTCACTCGGAAAGCCCTGGATTTTATCATTGGCTCTGATTATGGTCATTTAATATCTCTCACCCTACATAACTATATTAGTTTAGAAATGCTACAAATTCTCATGGCCCAGGCTCTGTCTTCTGTGCCTTAAGTTAGTCCTTAAATCTCTTCTTTGCCTGGCTATTAGAGATTCTGGCTAAAAAGAACCATTGAAATGTGAAGAAGCTTTAGGTGCTTGGCATATTTCAAAATGTCAGGCCACTTTCACGTAAATGCTAATTAGATATGTCAGATAAGGTAATGGAAATTCACAGCACCTTGAAAATTATGGTTATCCTTATTTTGGGTTGCTGAAGAATATCCAAAGCCAAGAAAAAGTATGGCTAGCTGACAATTTGCTCACACATATAGCAAGAAATGACATTTGCATCTTTTGCTTTAACAGTTCTCCAACCAAAACCTTCTCTCAGCCTTCCTTCTCAGTCAAACCCAATACATCTATGGCTCTGAAAGTGTTGTATGCTGTGTGGGACATTTGCCCATCTGCTGAAGGTGTTCATCCTGAGTACCACTTTGCTCTACCCTAAGCAGCAGAACAAATTATTGGCTGACAACATGCACCGAGGGACTAATAAGTTATCTGAGTGAATGCCAATATCTTGAATTCAGGTATGTAGAGGCCTTAGACTCTTCTCATAATCGGTGAAGAAATTAGTGTGCCTAGTGTTTCTCTGATGGATTTCATCCTGAGTAGATGTCTAGAATGGACCAGCTGATGCACACCACAGATTTCCATTTCCCTCCAGTCATTATGAACACACTAGAGACACAAACTCAGCTATAGCTATTAGTACAGATGTCTACAGCTAGTTAGGATCAATCCCTCCTGTGCTTCTAATGAATGACATAGAGTAGGCCAGGCAGCTCTCCTACAATGAATTGAAGCCTGGCAAGAGAAAGCTCCTTTGATCTTCTGCCTTTTAATTGATAACAATGGATATTCAGATAAAAGAAGGAAGAAGACACAGTGTATAGCAATGTTATAAATATACACAAGAATATGCTGGAGCATTGCAGAATAAGAGGGCAACAATTAGTGCATATTTTAAGTATTACTGCAAATTTTGTTGGAAAACGTTTGTGATCATCACAGATGCACTTAGACTGAATAATCTACCTCTTCCTCAATAACACCACCCTTGATCGCAAAATACAGAGGGCAAAAATGGGTTAACACTGGAAGTCCTGCATTAAATAGTCAGGGAAATGCAAGTCAGGCTAAATATTTTGTATGATACTCTCTTAATAATCTCAAACACCCTGGTGTTTAAAAAGCATCACTTAAGCCTACATATTCGGAAAGAGCTCTTTGAGGAAACAAATATTTCTCTTTTACTTTTTAAACTACATTTGTCTCTTGAGTTGATATCTTTGTAATAGTAAAGTCTAAGAAAAATTTTATATAAAACCAATACATTTATATGTAATCACTTGATTTTACCAACCGGGTCCTTATACAGCAATGCAGAATTATTTCAAATCCTCAGGTGTTAATATCTAAATCTTTTTTTTTTTGGTCTTGGAGTCAGAATGACCGTGAATTGAGGCATTTTGGAAAGCATCTAACATGTTTTTTGGTGCTAAAAGATCACAAATATAACACATCCTACACTGTATGAGCAGCCAAAGCAGGAAAGAAATTTTTGGCATGAGCATTTTCACTATATTCATATAAACATTATTTTTCAGTGGCCACAACTTTTCTGTGAAATATAAGAACTTGTTTTGTTTATTTTGAAGCTGAGGGAAACTTAGCCAACAAAGTAACAGTCAATGACAATATGGGAAAATTCCATGGACATTGAGGACTTCTCAAAAACTGGCCTTCATCTTCTTATGGCTATAGCAGGATCATAAGATATTTAGCAATATGATGTAAGTAAACATAATGTAAATCTGTACATGCAAATTCACCTTTTCTAATATAATAAACTGGTAGGATCTTGCCAAAATTTATGCTGGAGGGAATGTTTGGGTATATGCTTTCCAGTAATGTGCATGAAACTTACACAATTTGTTCCCAAAACCAAAAACTATCTATGCTTTAAATAGCCGCTCCTTGAAAGAAATTCCTCACATATGTAGTTTTTACTTACTGGTAATGACTGAAACAAGGGAAGTAAAAAGAATTTCATAGCTGAGTGTGGTTTACGAGCATTACTTGAGGTGGCTGATAGGGCTTGCTGAAGTAATCAAAAATCTCTGCAGAGCTGGAGCTTTCGAAAACCTTGATGGTGTTGTGTAAGAGACAACATGGACTCAAAACCTTTTTAGTGAAAAACAAAAGAATATAAAAAAGATTTTGAACACTCTCAAACTGGATTTTGGTACTAGAAAACCATCCACAATAATTTCTGAATCTTCACGTAAGGAACTGAATTTTCATTTTAATTACTGTTGGGCTATTATTTTACTGGAAAGGTCTGTTCTAAATATACCAGCACAGAACTCTGTCTCAAAACTGAACAAAGGTTTCTTGTCTAGGACAGTTTTAGCGTGATGCTCTGAAATCCAGGTTGGCTCACTGGCTCACTGTGCTGAAGGTCATCAAATCTGTTACAAATGCTCAGATCTTTAGATGTGGCCTTGGATATGCTTCCAGAAAATGGTGCTTGTCTTTCTGAACTTTATCTGCATGACACTGCAATTTCAGAAGCCTTTTTTTTCCACAAGAGCACCACTGGGACATCTAAGAGAAGACCAAGCCAGCTACTGTCAGGTTCTCCTCTTCCTTATAGTCTTTGATGTGACTTACAGTGTACAAAGTCTAAACCCACAACATTCATCATCATCAATCAGATAGAGAAGTTAATGAAGTCATGTAGTTGGGAGACTGCTGCCTGGATCTAATCTCTAGGCATTGTTCCAGGTTATCACAGAGATGCTGAGCCCCGTTTATCCTAGCTTGTTTAAAATGGCAACAGACTCCTCAAATTCATGCACTGTTTGGCAGTCACATCAACACCAAAACAAGCATGTAAACTTAAGAATCGACATATGTCTTCACAGTCCTTGGTCTGTGGCCTTGACTAGTTCCCTATGACCTCTCAGGAATATCTAGATAATGCAATATTAACACTATAGTTTTTGCAGGCAGATCATCAATTTAGATCCCCAGCAGAGTGATACTGGTCTGGATATTTNTCCCACTGCACCTACCATCATGTTATTGTGTTCCTGCTGACCTTCTTCAGCTATTCCCTGTTCCATGCTTCCAGAAAGACATTTGGTAATGTCAAAGTCAGCAACTCCAGCTAATGGACTCCCTCCTGTCTCAACAGCATGGCCCCTGAGCTCCAGCCATAAGAGCTTTGGAAGAGTAGCCATCTATTTCCAAGTGCAGAAGAAGCAGCTCTCTCTCTCAGGGGACATTGGACACTGTCTTTTTTTCTTATGCCATAGGTCTCTTTATCAGTAGCATGCTTGTTCTTGATGGGTTTTTGTTGATTGTGATCTGTATTCCACGTATCTTATCCTGTGACCAGTAAATGACCAGTCTTAATAAGATGATGACCTTACAGATGCAGACTGCTTTAGCATTGGAATACATGAGCCCTTTGCATAAAAGACAGAAAATGGGGAGATGTGGCATTTAGGTAAAAAACTTATAAAATGAAGGCCTTGTTGCCTTTGTAAAATCATGGCTCAGGCCTGTTACTTCGGCTAAGTAGAAAAGGACTGTGGGAAAGAGACACAGCTAAATTACAGTCAGAAAAACATGCTGCATGATAATCACGTGCCCAGTTATGGGTGTGTGGTGATTGGTTATATTTAATCTGTTGTACCTTGAAATTGTGTAAACATTAGAACTGTATAAAAGAGGTGATGTGATAATTAAAATAGAGCTTTCCTTCCACTGCCTGAAGTTGTCCAGTGTATATATGTTTCGTGACCTCAGCAGCGACAGTTCCCTACAACCAGACTTTTTCCAGAAACTGCCTCCACCTGTGCATTTAGGGTTATTGTCAGGCTATACATATGATTCATCAGCCTTGACACAAAACTGTGGGCTTTTCGTACAAAGTAACCAGTTTTTGGCTCAACAATAAACTTTCACAAGAGCCATCTTGTTGCTGATTCATCTACAATACCTAACACGATCTATGCTTCCTATTTAAGTAACTGTTAAACTGAAACAACTTTTGTGTAATTTAAACTAGGAATTTGATTGAAGCAAGAAGAAAAAGTAATATGAAGTTTGCTGTACTTCCTAATACAATAATTCTTGGAAAGAGTTTCAGAAGCAGGTGCAACAGCTGTGAGCATCAGACCAGCTCTTTATGATTTCCTGTCCTGTAATTTTTGCCAAAACTAGCCTCACCATTTGCTTTGCAGCTGTTAGGCAGTATTGGGTTGAATTTTCAGATGCAGATTTGTGTTAAGTGCTTCAGTGACCCATCCAACAGCAATAATCACATGTGCCAGAGGTTATTCCGACATAGATTATATTGCTAATGTAGCTTTGAAAAAAGGTTAGGTGTATTAAAAATCCCTTTTTGATCTTCATCTGTTGAAAAAAATAACCAAGTTCACAAAAGACTATGCAGTACTGCTGTGGTGCTGTCCATCCCATGATGTCAGGGAGTTTTATCTCAATTTATGTGTGTAGCCAAATATAAAAGTCAAACAAGCTTTCAGCTTACAGCTGATGAGGTCACTCAGCTCAAGGTAGTATATTTTGATTTACTCTGAGAGTTCTATCATAAATGACATCTAAATGCTTATGAAGGTTGCACAATGTTCTTGTAGCAAGAAGGAAACCTGCATCAGGCAATGCTTTCTGCTTCTCAGTAGGTTGCCCAATTTAGGAGAAATTTCAGTATTTATGACAAAGCTAACATTAACTGGATGCCATTTCTCATCAGAACAGGTTTTTCATGAGATAGTTATATACCACACCGTATTGTCCTCTGCTTTTTGCTCTTGTGAGTACATACTCTCAGTCAAAAAGTCTTGTACATTTTCTGCTTTTAATTCTATTTCATCTTTACAGTTCAATTTAAGTTCACCCTCACTCTTCTAAGCATAAAAAAAAATCAGGAATGCAGATTTCTATTAAAGGTCTAAAAGCAAGGAAGACTTTTTCAGAAACAAGGGGGTGTTTTAAGTTGATAATGTCTGATAAGACTTTCTGAATGAGTATAATTTTACTGCCAATCTTCGTCCAAGAGAGATTTTTATCCATAGAGCCATTTAAAAACTTGTCCAAGTAATGGTCCATGAAAAAAATGTAGGGAAATAAATGGAAAATTCTGAAATGTGGATCAGTGAAATTTAAAACTATAAAGATCACAGAAGAAAAATAGAAAACAGTGGAATGAGACATAGACAGCTGGAGATACAGAAGAATGTCAGCTGACAGAGACAAACTAATAAAGGACAAGAGCAACAGTGACTAATAATGCAGTATTGATCAAGAAAATTTCCTAATGAAGATTCACCAAGAGCTATCAGATCAACTTAAGATCAACAGCTGGGGGCAAAATGTCAGAATCTGACCTTGCATGACATTTTTAAAATAGAATGGAATAGAATAGTTCCAGTTGCAAGAGACCTACAACAGTCATCTGATCCAACTGCCCAATCACTTCAGGGCTGATCAAAAATAAAAGCACAATATTATCGCCATCATTCAAATGCTTCTTGATGGGTGACAGGCTTGGCGATCTATTGCCTCTCCAGGAAGTTTGTTCCAGTGTTTGTTGACCCTCTCAGTAAAAAAATGTTTCCCAATGTCACATTTGAACCTCCCCTTATTTTTTTGGGCTTTGGTTGGTTGGGGATTTTTATTAAATGAGGGCCATCACTATGCTTAATTTTTTAGGATTTCAAGACAATATGCATAATGATGACATTGTATATGAAAGTTTACTGAAGAATAAATTCTTTAAACAGCACTGTGCAGTACAAACACGAAAAACATGCAGGTATTTTTAGGCAGGTAAGCTGAGTTACTTGCTGTGTGTCTCTCAACATATCAGTGAAAGATACTTAGATACCAAGATCCTTATGATATCCTACTTTAAGTTTAAATTGACAATTCCAGGCTCTTAGAAACAAGGTAGAGAGAAGATATACTGGGACAGGTACAGAAAATTATATTTTCACTGGAAAAAATGGATAAGAGAGTTTACAGAAGACATGGGGGCATACTCAACATGATTTAGTGTCCCATCACACCCTATTGGCTTAACCTGGGTTACATAGGATATCTGTTTACAGTTAGTGTGTTTCTGGTTTTCCACAGGCATACTAGACTTCCTCTGAGTGAAGCAAAAAGGTGTCTCTTAATGTAATACAACTTTTACTTCTGGTGCTTAAGACTTTCTAGCTACATCCACTTTTCAAACCATCACTGCAGGTATTAGCCACTCAACAGCTTTCATTTGCATTGATCAGTTGACACAGTCTATTCTCAGGAGAATTAATCATTAAATTACATCCTAAGATATACAGGAACAGCAAGCTCTGTGTTAATTTTATGCCATTCTTAATTTTTCATATCTCCTAGGTGCTGCAGGCTGTGCACAGGAGAGTGTTCATGCATCACTTAGTAATGAGACCTATTTGAGTTTCAGAAACTTCTTTCTCATTTTCTGTATTCAGGTAGTGTGAGAGCTGCAAAATGCCAGATGATTGCTGCACAACCAATTCTGCCTATGAATATACAAGCGTGTCCCATCAAAATCAAAGAAAATCTCTTTGATTCATAAAAACTTTTGACTCATTCTGGTTTCCTTTTTCACCAGCTTAAATTGAGAGTAATTCCAGGAAAATTAGCATGTCTTGAAATCAAAATTCACACCCCAAAAGATGACATCAAGTTACATTAATAATCATTCACTGGAAGATTAACCTGACCTATGTGATGAAAGCATTTAAAATAGTGTAGAAAGTACAAGATATCAACTGATACAAGTACAAGGTATCAGCTATTCCGATTCTTTGATAACAACAAACACTTCTGAAATGTTACCATCAAAGAAACTCTGATCATTTCATAAAAGTTAATACATCTAATTTCCCTTTCTGTGAAGGTTTAAAAAGAAATTTCCACAGTCATCAAAATGACTTTCTGAGGCATGATCAAACCATCTGGTTTTTCATATACTACAGTGGACCCCACAAATACTGCCCAGACTCTTTCAAGTTCCTAAGAGTTCCATGAGCCAAAAAGATGTTTGAGATACTGGACTAGAGTTAAAGGTGATGGGGAAGCTATATGGTTGAAGAAAAGAGGACACAGGAAGTGTGTGAACTGGAGTTCTTGGTCCTGCATCATGCTGCTGAGCCACCATATGGCCATACACAACTTACAGGGAGAGGTTCACAAGTGCAGAGTTTCTAGTTATCCACTGATATTTTTTAAATGAGAGTAGAGGTCTCATGAATTTCTCTTGCAAATTCAGTTTGCTCTGGCTGAGTAACTGTACAAACAGAGGGGATTTGCCTGTGACAAACACTATTCAGAAGTGAATGAATTTTGCCTCTTCAAAACAAATAACATGGGGTTGTGTAACCTTGTGCTCTTGGTGCACAACATTTTCGTTGCCATTAGCCATAAGAATCTCTTTAAATCAAGCTGACAAAACTCTTTCTATCAAACTGGTTGGGTACCTCTACTCATCACTTAATAGGTTGAGTGCTCGTCACATGGTCAAAACATGAGAGCTCTTGCTTTACTCATTTACCTATGTCTGATGGCTTCTGAAATAAAAAGACAAAAGGGAATGGGCTTATGCAGATGAATTTTCCTGGAAGTCTGGATCCAGTACCCTGAACAGCAGTTGACAGCTTCTGAATGCATAAGTATTTCCATAATTGCTTTCTGGGTACTCTATTGTATGTGGTCTATATGAAAATGCTTGAAATTATTTGGGATCACTGAATATAAGGATGAAATATAGGAGATACTGAAAATGTCAAAATTTAACATCGGCATCCTTGTCTTTTCCTGGTTAGTCCAGTGATAATTTGTTATGGATTTCTTTGCAGCTGCCAACAGAAAGATCAGAGGGAGAGGAATGTAAATTATGCAAAGCTTTGAAGCAACGTCCTTTATGCAAAAATTCCACAGCTACAGATAGAGTTTTAAAGGAACTGAAGGTGAGAAAGGTAGTCTAAAAACACACATCTAAAGCTAAGCCCAGCCTACTCACCTTCCCCTCTTTGCCAGCTCCGCTTTTGCAAATTCATGGCTTACGGCAGTTCTCTATTCCAAAATTGTGTTTGTACCTTCAAGTTTTGATCTGTCAGAGCACAACAGATTAGCCTGGGCAAAGGAATAACCTTGGCTTTTTTTAATAGACTTTGTTTCTGTTTGATAAGTTCCCAGGAAGCATATGGCTGTAACTTTCGCCCTTCTTAGCTTTCCTTTCTCTGAATAACTGCATAATCTTTAGCACGCTCAAGCACAGTTTGAAGTGGGTTAGTGGTGGTTTGTAAATCCTAAAGGTATATATGCCAGTTAAGCAGTATTCAGCTGTATCTAGCTTGGCTATTAATTAAAAGTCAATTAAGAGTTTCCATAGCACCCAAACAAAACAAAAGAATAACAATTATGTTGTGAAGTTGGAGGGAAAAGCTACAATAATTGTTTCTGCTGATAGGTCTCTTTCATATTTCAGCAAAGAGGGACGACACAAAATTATCAGGAAAAAAAATGTACTGAACAAATTGCAAGGCAGGGAGCTATAACTAGATGGAAGAATGAATTTCAGGTGAATATTTTAGGAGACTGAATAAGGAAAAAGTGTTAAAACGTTGCCTATGATGGTTTCGTTGAAAAGGTACATTAACTCTTTGAGCACTTTTCAACATGCAGTATGGAGAAAAATAAAGTTGGCGCATCTCCAGTTAGTTAAGAGGGGGGTTTTTTCAGTCTCAGGTTTAATTTTATCCTCAAAATTTCTACTAACAATAACTCTTGAAAAGTTTCATTTTCCTTGTGACAAGACTTTGTTCAGCCATCCTGAAGGACCCACTGAAGAGAGAGCCAAGCAGCTATCACAGTATCATCTCTTCAGGCTTCCTGACCATAAGCCTGAAGTAAAAGTCATCACGTCAATGGAAGAAAAAGTGACAGACTGCCTCAGGGATAAGCTCTTCATTAGCCTAACTGATATATTTTTCTAGGATCTCAGAGGTGATAAAGATTCAGCCACAGTTCTACGCATCCTATTTTCTTGTGGCCTTATTGGCTCACTTGATTTGGGAAAAGAAGTATACTTCAGAGCAAACCTCAGGATGGTTTTACTTGCTTTTAAGTTGGATATCATAGTACAAATACTTTATATAATTGGCACCAATGGGAAACCCAAAGGTCACTGTTTTTATTAACAGAATACCTCAGCAAAGTAATCTGCAATACCCAGGTAGTCAGCAGAAGACACATACTAAGCAATTGGAATTTCTTCATATAGGAATGTATCTGAATTTTCCTATTTTTTTAGGGCTAATAGAGAGATGACTCTTCATATAGGGTCCAGTACCCAAAAAATTATTCCTATATTAACCACTTGCACAGTGTGTTTAAATGTTTTAATGGACTCCACAGTTTTCTAAACATATGAGGGAGCAGGACTTAAGATGGATGCCTGTATGTAAATGTATAGTGATTAGAAAGCTTGGGAAGTAGCTTCAAAGGAAAAGATTTAGCAAGTGTTAGTGTATCATGGGCAAAGTCTTGTTGGAAGCCAGTTCTGGATTTCAGGAACTGAGATCCATCCCAATCCCTGTGCATTGGTCTATCCTGGTTGAATACCTAGGCATTCACGTCTGGAATAGGGCATAGCCAGAACCCAGTGTCCTACCCTGCATAACAACAAAGTGAAACTTTTCCACTGAGTGAGCAGCAGACAATGTCTTTTAGTCCTTATTGTTCCCATTAACTGTCTTGGAAGACTTTGTTATAGTCATGATGAGTCATCGGTGCAATTATAATAGCAGAGCAATATTAAGGTGATAGATGAGCCTTAGGTTCCCTTGGAACTGAATGACACCTCAGTAACCACAAAGAGTGCCTGGGACACAGCCAGTAATGTCTGAGTGACAGCAAGTTAGGCCATTACTGGAGTCAGCTCCTATTGACAGTGACAAAAATGAAAAGGTGCATAAAACCTGCTCAATGGCTCATTGAAAGGAGTCTCATGGCTTCCCTTTACAGTAGGTAACACTAAAACCAGCTTTTACTGAAAAATAATTGGCAATTAATGTAGGGAACCAGTAAAGGAGCTTCTCAGAAAGGCTCACAGTGGGGTGGAGGGATTTTAAACAGTGCTCCACATGTTGTTTTATAGCCAGCAAGATGCTCTTGTCTTGAAGTTGCCAGTCAGGCAACTTCAATTGATTTTTAATTCAAGTACAAACAAGAATAGAATGTGCAAAAGAACATTTGTTTGTTCTTTGGGAAAGGGGAGGCAATGCTGTGCTGCTTTGCTGGGAAGGAAGGTGCTGCTGTGCACCAACACAAAAGCTTTGGGGTACTCACCTCCTCTGGCACGATGACCTGCAGTCATGCACAGTGCCACCTGTGCCCACTGAATCAGAGGGAAATTTAGTTTAATAGTTTGATTCATGTCTATCACCAGGCGAAGTAAGTTGAAAAGAAAAATATGTAAACATAATACATCAAAACAAAATTTGCTTTGGGTGTACTTTAGTAATAGCAGAAGTCACTTTAAACTTTCACTTTAAAGTTAGCAATTCTTGCATCTTTTTATCAAAACTGTTTCTGCATGGAATACCAAACACAGAATACCAAAGGAGCTTCAGTTGCTTCTTCACTCTTGTCTTATGGAACAATGCAGCTTGTATTATGGAGTGGGAAATACAAAGCTGGTAAAAAAAGATTAGTTTTGTTTGTAATAAAATGTCTGTTTATGAAATCCATTGCTATAAGCGGTTTCTAAAGCCTAGAATCAACCACTTATGGAGACCACTGAGTTACCAAAACACTGGGGGACACATGGATTTCCACACTTCAGGTGCTAGAACATCCTTTATGCTATTTGTCCTATATCCCTCTGCTAAAGATTTTTTAGACACAACTTTGGAACACCTGCTATTTCCAGTCTATTGTCAGTATTGAACACACTGAACATGCAAGTATGGACTTGGAAATGTGGATTTGTAATTTCCTTGCAGTTCCTCGGGTTATGGACATCAAAATGAAAAAAAGATCCTCTTTGTCTTACCTGCTGTTATCCCATGTTGGCTTCAAATTTTCTTCTTTCAGATTGTAAGCTGTTTCATTTTTCAGTTTCTATATATTTGACATGAAGTGAGTTTTACAGACAGAAGCAAACAAGGCACATACTAACCTGAAATTAGAGTAAAAGCTCAAAGAGATTAAAGAAAAGAAAAAAGGCCTGTAGTCTCAACATCGAGTGCTAATTAAACCTTCTACAACACAACCTGTATTTTATATTTACAGTGGCAACAAAATTAACAGAAATACAAAGTCTACACACAGATCTGTAAGGCGAACAAGTCAGCTAATATTTATTAATGCACACAGATATCTTTTGTTATAAAACTATTCTATTATGGTGTTAAGTGTGTTCTGTAACAAGTTGTTAATCATATTTTCTTTGAGTCACTTCTCTTAAAAGAAATTAAACTCTTCCATTCCCCTTGTAACTTCTTTCAGGGGAAAATGAAGTACTAGGGGTGTGTCCCACTGGAGGAAATCTCTATATGAAGTCAAGTTTTGCCTGTGCAAGCAGTTCTGAACTGAAAGCTTAATAGTGCTACATAAGGACCTGGAAAGGGAACTTGATAAAATAAAACTTGCATACAAGAAGACAAGCAAAGTAACAGCAAAGAAAAAATACACATGAATAGTAGAGGAGCCATAAGCTACAGCCAAATAGATTGATGATGAAACTTTACAGTCTTTGCTTCATTTACATATTATCCAGTTTATAGGAAAAAGAAGCAGCTGACTACAAAGCACACCATTGATGACTCATAGGTACTTTGTGCAACTACATAATTCATGAAAAAATATGCTGCTGCATAAAAGAATGACATTGGCCATTATACTCCATTTGAACCTGAAAAATGCATAGAGAAATCAATCACCAAGCAAGCCAGACCACAAATGTCTACCTATCTGATTTACCTCTCATTTTCCCATTTTTTTAAGCTCTCTTCTGGGCTCATGAGAAAACAAAATTAACACTGCTGGAGTTAATGTAAGTATCACTTAATAAAGTAAACTACTATTCCTTCACTATGACAGTGATGAGACACCAGCAGGGGTTGCCCAGAGAAGCTGTGGCTGTCCCATCCCTGGAATTGTTCAAGGCCAGGTTGGATGGTGCTTTGAGCAGGCTGGTCTAGTGGAAAGTGCCCCTGCTCATGGCAGAGAAGGTGGATGATCTGTAAGGTTCCTTCCAATCCCAAGCATTCTATAATTCTATCATTATGATGCCAAGCACTGATCTCAGTTAGCTTTCTGCTAAGGTAAGATGTTTTCTGCGTGAAGCCTGGGGAACAGTTAGTTTAAAAAGGTTCAGATCTTTAAAATGCTGATGTCAAGACTCTTAATTTCTTTCCAAACCGACCCTGTGGACTAGGATTCAAGAAAACAGAGGAAGTTGATGAGAGAGGAGAGAAACTTCTTTAACTTGTTCTTTTCCCAGGCCTATGAAAGATAGAGGATCTGAGAGTGAATGACATGTTTATTCAGACAGAGGAAGCTAGGAAACAAACCAAAGGAGTGATTTCACAGTTTCAAGTCTTTTTTTTGAAATTCATCTTTAAGAAAGCAGGAAACACTAGGATGTCTCTTTGCCTTTGCCTGTGTTCTCCCTGAGACTTGTATCAAACTTGAGGCCTTGTATCAAACCTGGAGCCTTGTAGCAAAGGCCCCAAGAGCACCCCCACAAGCACAGGGCTCAGCACCAAGGGAACCAATCCCATCTCCTCGCAGGGGACATCCAGGAGCAGAGTATCCCTGGATCTCATCATGCAGTTGTATATTTGACAAGGGTCTGCAGGATCTTTGTCCTGTTTTGTAAAGGGAAGCCCTGGGGGCCCATTCCAGGGTGGTGGGTCTGCATTTTGTGGGTGTCTGGGCTTTGGTGTTTCCTGGGGACGCATGCTCTGGTCTGCCTTGCAGCAATGGCCGTCGTGGGCCAGTGCTGCAATCCTGCCCTGCTCTTGGTCTTGTGCTTTATCCTCCAGAAGAGGAGCTGTGAGCCAGAGAGCAGTTGCCTGGAGAAGGACTCCAGCAGCAACATGGACAAGAGTGCGAATGATAAAGAAAACAGTGCTTTGGCAAAGAAAGAACTGGAAATCACCTTGGCAAATGTGGACAAAGACAACAATGCTGATGGCGATGGAAAAGGTGACAGCAATGATGGTGCAACTGGAAAAGACAATGTTGGAAATAAAGTAATAGAAGGCAGTGAGGACGCCAAAGTTGGAAACAGAAAGGATGATGTGAGTGCGGAGGAAGAGAAGGATGATGGAAATGAGAAAGAAGGCAGCAATGCTGTCACACATGAGAAAGACAATGTTGAAAATGAAGCAAAAGAAGGCATTGAGGGGGCAAAAGCTGGAGAAGGAGGTGATGATGTCCATGTGGGGAAGACAACAAGGAGGCCAGAAATGAGGCAGAAGGCAGCAATCCTGGCTCAAATGAAAAAGACAGTGTTGGAAATGAGGAAAAAGAAGCAATGGGGATGGAAACACTGGAAAAGTAAATGATGATGAGAATGTTGTCAAAGACAACCCTGAGGCCGGAAATGAGGAAGAAGACGACAATGTTGACACAAATGAAGATGACAAGGAGGCCGGCCATGGTGGGAAAAAAGGGCATAAATGAAGAAGTAAATGCCAGTGTGGATGTGAAGAAGAACTATGGTGCTGGAAAGGAAGGAGACAAATGTGACACAAATGAAGACAAAGGGTGGGATTTTGCAAGCAAGCTTGGAAGGCTTGTGGAGGAGCACGTGGAGTGGCCTGTCCTGGACCTGGACAGGGGTTGTGCCATGGTAACTCTCCTGATGGACAGCTTCATGTATGTCTTTGGACATGGCCCATCCAATCACTTCCACCCAGTTCTGCAACTAGCCACTGGGGTGGGCAGTGCCTTTGAAGGCTGGAGGCCCCATGCAGAGGGTGCATTGTACCAGGTGCTTGTACCCCTGAGTTCCCCTGCAGGGCACTCCTTCCACCTGGAAGCAGACACTGGAGCAAAAATGCCAGGGAGGAACTTCTGTGTCCCAGTGGAACTGGAGTGCATGTGCATGAGGGAGCACCTGGGCAACACCATCATACTATGCTTCCTCCACCACTCCAAGGAGGAGCTGAGTGGGAACCAGAAGCCCAGCCTCCTGGACACCCTCTGCACTGGACCCTACCTGAATGTGGAGAAAACTGCCTGCTGGCTGTACCGATTGGTGAGAGCAGACCAGTTGCTTTTCCCTCAGTCCTACCACCGGCATTTAATGTTGCTGCCCTCCAGCCGCTCCTGCAAGATGCAGCTGAGCAAGGGTGAGGAAAGCTTTGTGGTACAGGTACTGTTTGGGGTGCAGCAAGGCAACTCAGACATCTAAGTCAGCAGTCAGGCCACAGAAGTCCACTTCATGCCTAGCACAACTTGGCATGAGACCTACACAGTGGCTGAGGCCAACTTCTTCAGGCACATGGCCAGGCGGAGACGGCAGGACAGCTGGCACTGCAAATGCCTGCAGTTCCTCACCTGCAATGCAGTGGGCACAGGCTTTTCCGCCTACGCCTTGAACACAGTTGTCATGCACCTGCTGCACACCAGACTCCTGTCACAGTGGAGCAGCAGGGATTTCCTGGAGTGCTTGGTGGACATTGTGGACTACCTGTGCTGCTCTCTGGACAAGAAGCACCTCGACCACTTTGTCACAGGCAACCAGAGGCTTCCTGGGGAGATCGGTTTGCCACCAGACCTGCAAAGGGTTGAACTGCCCAACCTGTTCCAGCACCTGCCACATGATCCAGACACCCACAGAGAGCTTGTGCAGGAGTACATGCAAAGACTTAAGAAAGGGATGCAAAAAATGCTTGCAAGTATGTTTCATGTAATTCTGTTGATGGTGGAGGATTGATATATTCGCCAGATCTGCACTTCATTTCTCGTAGAGTGATAAACAAAGCTTTTGCCATGATGATTGACATTCTTATTTTAGTTTCTTTCCAGTTCTTGTTCCCATCTCCTTCCTTGGCAAGGAGATGCATCACATTTCACTTTTGAGGCTGTCTATCCTCAGTGTGACTCTTTCCCTGGCCAGTTACAGATACTGCTAGCTCTTTCCACAGTTTCTCCATTCCCACTGATGTTTAAAAATCTTCCTACATGCACAGACCTTTCCTGCCTCTTCTTTTCCCAACTCGAGTATCCATAATTTATACAGTGAAAAGGGTACCATTTTCATCTCTTTAGTCCCAGATCCTTATGCTGCTATTGACTTTTCCTCCAGCAAAAACTTAGAGCCATGGGGCTTCTTTGATAATATCTCTGTACCCAGTCATGCCCTCTCTGATGCACCACTTTTAAATCCATTGAGTTAACAGGAAGTCATCCCAGTTATATGATCTACAGTTTAAACTTCATACATAAGGTTTCCCATCCACTGCAGAAGTGTGAGGTTTCTTGCACTGCAGTATTCCTTTTGTTCTCTCTCAACCCGGCTTGTGTTCTTGCACCTTTTGAGACTGATAAAGATTTTTGAGACTTATTTTTTTAGACTGCCCCAACACTAACTGGAAGACAGAAATGGTACACTTTTAGAAGTGAAAAATTGATAGGAATTTATATCTTGATCCAAAGCTGGATGGCATAGAATGAGACAGTATTAAGTTGGGAGGGATCTGTGGAGGCTACATGGTCCAAATTCCTGTTCAAGGCATGGTGAACTTCAGAGTTGCATTAAGCTGCTCAGTGGCTTCTCCAGACCAGTTTGCAGCATTTCCAGAGATGGAGATTTCACAGCTCCTGTGGGCTCTGTCACATTCAGTTTGTAAAATTATTGCCCTATGCCTAGTGGGAATTTCCTTTATTATGACTTGCAGTTGTTGGTTCTTGTCTTTCCAGCATGCACCACTGAGAGAATCTGGTTCCATCTTTCCTCTAATTCTCTTCAGGTAAGTGAAGAGAACAGTCTGATCCCCTTTCTAGTCTCTTTTCCAGCTGAAAAAAGCCAGGTCCCTCGTTTCATACATCTTATGGTCTGGGCTCTTGAACATGTAGTTGGGTCCCAAACCTGACCATACTCAAAATAGAGACCAAAACCATGTCTAATTGGTATTTCCTCTCAAACTTTGTTATTGTGAAAGGAGCCCAGTATAGCCTGGCAAACAGTTCTTTCTTGGTAGCCTGTCCTCATTTCTATTTCCTGGCAAAGCTTCCATCTGAGATTCCTTTATGAATCTGACCTCCAACAAGAATCCCTGGTCAGCCAAATTGGTCTCCTACAGTGTCTGACTCTTTCTGATGATCAGGATAGAGGAAAGACACTCTAAGCAGGGAGTTAATATTCAGACTCCCCTGTAAGCAGAATATAGACAAAATTGCCACATCCATATTATATAGTGGTTGGTTTGGGCTCTCCTCTGGATTTCCTGTGGCTGCACATCTCTGGCATAAATGCTATTCCTGACAAATGTGAAGTATTTTCTCCAAAACAAGGAGGCTAATTCTGAGATATAGGTGAAGTTCTAAAGGACTTAAGCCTTTTTCCCCAAGTCTGCAACTGCTTATCCAGGATGAATGGGGGCATTTTGAACAGAATGATTACAATTTTGCTTTGCTCAAATTTTGCTTTAGCTTTGCCAAATTCATCTTTTAGTATGCTTCTGTTCATGCTTATCTTCCTAAACATATTTTCCCATGCATCATATTTCCCATACTTGTATTTCATTCACAATCATTGAATCTTTTCCATAAGCAAAGCCCCAGAAAGTATGGCTATAGAGAAATTAATAAAGAAAATAAATTTAAAAGTAATGGTAAGTGTGACATATAAATAAAAAATTATTGTGAAATCTTTAGTACTATTACACATAGGAAGCATATTTTCTTGACTGAAACCAGCTGAAATTATCTCTGTTCTTTCAGTTCATGAGTGATGGTTATTAACAGGTCCTGGGAATTCATTTCTATAGTCATGATATTTCACTCATACCTAATTCATAACAATGAACTTTATCAAATCTAATGCTGCCTTTATAGAAAAGGAGGGCCATTAAAACCATTCAGTGTTTTCAATTTCACCTCTTCTTCTGAATTTTTATTACCTTAAGGAAATTCAAATTAGATGCATCAACACAGAAATATGATTATGGTGGTCAATATATGTAGCAAAGCATAACTCAACAGTTTTTATCTTCAAATGCACACAGTTGTAGTGGATTTAGCAATATCTTCACATATACCAGGGCAAAAATACTGGGTTTATGTCTTGTTTTGATGCACATTGGCAGAAACACCTCTCATAAGTCTTATGATGAGAAACAGAATCCATTAAGATCATGTAAGTTACCATACAGAAGAAAGCAGAAGTCATCACACCCCTTTTTTAAATTTCCAAATTTTTGGAAGCTGGAATATTCACTTTCTGGAAGAATTTCTTAAGCAAATAATGACATTAATGGCAACTGAGCTGAAGGAGCAAGGTTCTGGTTAGGATTCATCTAATCCATGCATACATCTTAGATATTTCATGCATGACACTGTTTCATAGCACCCAGTTTCTTCTCATTACTCAGAGAAGAAAAAGAGCTTGAAATTAGTTGCTTGTAGTTAGGTGAGATTAATACCAACCTGTGGTTACCCAGGCAGTAAATTTTAGTAAAACAATCAATGTAAAAAAGCAATAGAATCAAATTTACCCTGTCCCATGGTTTTGATCATAATAAAAATACTTTTGCTATGTATGCACATACACTCTCCATTTATCTTCACATTGTTTTGAATTGCCAGTGACTGAGCAGTTGCATCACCCCCAGAAAACCCATGTCCTCTGTTAATTTTCAACCAGGACAGTAGGCCATGGATGGCAGACAAATGATTGATCACCCTCAGACCCTGAAAAGCCTTGCAAGCCTACTAGAGCCTTCTGTAGGCAGTGAATTGCAAAAATTTAGATAAAAGAGTTCCATATTGATATTTTCTGTACAGCTTCAGTCAAAGTGGAAGCATTTTATATTATTTTCCTCCCTCTTAAATGTTTAGAAGAAACAACTACCCTATCACTTGTGAGTGGTGGCTGTGACTAGCATGGACTACTGGACATTGACCATTGCACAGAAACCTTGGGATTTTACACAAACTTCTGCCAAGAAGCAGAGCTTTAATTCCCGTAACTCTGCTCTGCTCCATTCTGCTTGTGCAGTCCAGAACAGGTTGTTTTGGAAAAGCTGATGTTCAGTGCAGACAACATCATGAGGACAGAGAGTCGAGTTTTCTGGTTTGTATTTACAATTGTGCCAATGAATCTCTCATGAATCAGCATTTCCTGATTTAGCCTCTTTTGTTGCAGGTAAATAAGAACGTAGAGCCCAGAAGAAGCAGACAAAACTATTAAAAAGCTGAATACAAGATAAGCCCAAATGAATCTGAGCAACAATAATCCCCAAATATCAACTGGGTTGTTGATAGATGTGTTGCTGTGTTGACACAGTGCAGTCAAAGTCAGCAAAACCACTGACAATGCATTGCTGGTTTCTGCCAGAGTATCCATACCAGATATCCACATGGCAAGATTTCACAGAAGCATCATCATCTCAGTTGTAAGGAAAATCAAGAGGCCACCACCTTACTTGGAGGGGGTGAGTTTCCAGCATGAGATCAGGTATCATGGATATGTCTAATCTGCTCCTGAAAATTTCCTAAGACAGAAATTGTGTGATCTCCCTGGGTAATTTGTTGTGGTGTTGAGCTGTACTCCTCATACACTTTTTTCATATGGTTTCCTAAAAGGGGAAGATTTGATGTGTTACATTTGCTTAATCTCAAAAAGTCGTCTGGAAAAAAGAAAAAAAAAAGGCTAGTAATACTATAAATCAGATGAGGGTGAAATGTAGATGTTTAAATCCAAAATCAAGCTTACTGCTGCAAGACAACTAACAGTGGAAAGGAGGGCAGCATTATCTTCCTCTAAAGGGCCTGCATTTAGAAGTTTGTCGCAAATGGAGGTGCAGACCTATTTTCTATGTCATAGAACTATGCAAACCCCATGAAGGGAATATGTCCTGCATCTTTAAACAAGGGGCTAAGAAACAAGACGTTAAGAATCATTCTTTGCTTCAGTATTTCCTGGAATTATTTTAGGTTGTTCAGTGGTCAAGAAGTTTATCATGAGTCTTAAAAGACCCCCTAAATCTCCTAAAATGAACACTCCATTGCATGGGCCACCACACCTAAAAATTTTATCAGTCTTTATTGACTATCATTATTGAGGTACAACTGACAAAAACAAAGTTCACACCAAATTCAGCTCAGCATGTTCCATGGGAAGACAATGGTGAGAAGGAATGCCGAGATATTAATAATACAATAAAAGTTTAAATGTTAATGCTAGGCATATCTTCCACACGGACCAGTCATGAAATTTAATTAACAGACATATGCTTTGAGATCCTTTGATACCAAGCAGTGTGTAAATGCAAATTAAAATGATTCTTTACAAAAAGTGATCAGTGAAATTCATTCCATACCTAATTCTGGTAGGGTTATTCAGGGAATAAATTCTGCTGAATGTAAACCTGAATAATTATTTCATCGGCATTAGAAGATGAATAAGCTTTCACTTTCAAAAATCAAGTAATGCTACAAACTAAGTACCCAGGACAAAGACTGTACAAGAATTATTATCTATAATTTTTACATCTTACTCACAGATTTCCTGTCTTTAAATACATGATAAGTAATTAGACGTTATTTTTAATGATTTTTTTTCCCAGTTGGTAGTGTCCTTTCCAAAGCGTTCAAATGGCTGGTAAGGAATGTATCACTTAGATACCTGTAAAGTACATTCTATTTCATTGAATAACCTTCTGTCTCATTCCTATTTAAATTAATTATAACTTTTTTTTTTCTTAAAAAGCTTTCTTAAGGGTATACTACACTATATTGTTAAATTTGGGGGCAGAGGGTATATAGATTGGGTAAGAACTAGTGCATAAAAGTACTTTGAATTTGGTAGAAGACTGTTCCTGTAAAATCTGATTTTTGTGAAAGACAATCCTTTATCTGATCTGAATAAGCAAGAATCTTCGTTGTTTCTGCTAAAGTGATTTTTTGAAGACATTCTGAGATAATAAAAATACACAAGAATGAGGAGTGCAGGGAAAATAGTCACCAAGCTTGGTTTCAGATTACAGACAATTGCAGGATCCTGAGTTATGGACATCCCTTTACAGCAGGCAATAAATGCCTTTCTAATCTCTCCCATTCTCTGCTCCTTCCATCTCCACAAGTACCAGCTGCTCTTATTTGAATACATCTCATCTAATGCATTCGTCTGAGCATTGGTTTTTGAATTCCTCATTCCTGCTTCAGATCTGGAAAGAGATTTGTCCATCTGAAAGCCTGTCACATTCTTCCAGCAAGATTGCTTAATGAACATATTACCTCTGCCTATAAATACTGTTCTGATATTCTCCAAAGTATCTGTAGAGATGCAACTGTCTGCCTTTGCATATTCAGCAATATTCAGTTTCACAATGCCACATATCAGTCTAACTTAATACAGTAATCATGGAATAAAGAAATCTGCCACACAACTCTTAAAATAAAGGTAAGCATTGTTCTATATTTACACAACAAGTAAGAGTTAACTGTGTAAATCCCACACTAACCAGGAGTATTGAGGTTCTGGTTCCCAGACAGAAGATGGTAAGGGGAGCAGGTTACATCATTTTTATTTCTATAACTGATCATCTGTAAGAATAATTTCTATGTAGAAGATTTTCATTAAGTGAACCTTAACTATTGTCCAACACTGGTGAAAAATTATTCACTTAATTACATACTATGGTTATTTCATCAGTTCATTGATTAGACTTCAGTTACCTTAGTCTGGAGGAATGCAATACTCTTAATTTATTTGGTTTAATTACAGTTACAGTATTTGGATCCAATTTTGATAGACTTTGATTTTTTAATATTTAGCTATTAAACCCATAAAAATGACAAGTTTTTGTGGTTTTCTTAATTCAAAATTGTAATAAGAATGACCAAAGCAAGAAAACAAACACACATCTAGACAATTTTTCGCTTTCCTTTGTTTTGCTTCAAAGTCTCCATACTCACATGTCAAAAAGGAAAAGTTATGTTCTCAGATAAAGAAATAATGTCTGACTAATCAAGAATCAATATCAAATCACCTTGTTTACTACTTCTATTTAAAAACAAAACATAAAACACATGCAAATATTCATGAGTGGATTCATCACAGTTAATTTATGTGGGCTAAGAGTTAAATGTTTAATCAGAGTTACCATCTAACTTTATATCAGCAGTGAGAAATAAGGACCTTTATATAGCATTTTATCTTATACTATGAAAGATATCTCATTTAGGCAAAGGTGTCTGCTCTAGCAGGAAGGTGTCATTGTCTCCATTAACTGTCAAGGGAGACCCATAATGAGTTCAGACTAGGCATTTAGCTTTTATACAGAAACTGGGTGAGGTGGAGTCCTTGCCTAATATAGACAGATCCCTACAATTTTTAAGCTTTTTTTCATTCATGGAAGTTAACTTGAAATCTCAGAAGAACTATCTGTCTCATAAGCTTTAAATATTTCTAGTTTCAACCCCAGATCATAATTTTAAACTATGAAATTAAATTCCTACTTCTGCTCAGTTATATACCACAATGAAAGTGCAAGGCACTTTAAAAGCCTTGTAGAAGCAAGAAAAGTCTTAAGATTTCTTAAGAATCTTAAGATGCTTAAGCAAGCAGCATGAGAAATCTTAAGATACCAGTTCAGTGGGACCTGAGGATTGACTGAAAGCAGAAATACCTGATCCTTGAGCTGAAGCAATGATTAAGAAGACTTTAAGCATGCAGATGGTGCAAACTTTACAGTGGACCTTTCCACACTGCAGAAAAGCCTGGGACCATCAGAAAAGGGAAGAAAGCGTTTTTTCACCATGTCTGGTCTGTGTCACAACAGATGTAAGCATTCACAGGGGTCTCAGTGTGAACTGGTACCTGCTGAAATTGCTGAATTCCCTTGCCTGGGACGAGAGGCTTCTCGTGGTTGCCATGCATTTAATGGGTTCTGTAATGACCCACAAAGTGCAAACCTCACTGCCCATCTGTAGCCA
This sequence comes from Erpornis zantholeuca, assembly GCA_013400515.1. Taxonomy (NCBI): domain Eukaryota; kingdom Metazoa; phylum Chordata; class Aves; order Passeriformes; family Timaliidae; genus Erpornis; species Erpornis zantholeuca. The sequence continues at coordinate 2,801 of VZTN01030180.1, read as the reverse complement.
GCAGAAGCTGCAAAACAGAATAAAAAATCACCTAGATTTTTCTCTAAATTTGGATTAGGAGAAAAGTTCTGGGCTGCTTTACTTGCAAGCAAATGAAAATTGATTATTAGGCAAACTGTCCTTGATGTTCTATAAATAGCTCTGTTCAGAGTCAGTTTCCTTGGAAAAAAAAGTAACTTACATTAATTCTTTCCTATTAAGAAAATGTTTTCTTAACCAAAAAAATCCTGAGCAGAGCTTTTTATGTCTGCAAATATTAACATGCTTACATATTGGTTTATAAAAGATTAGGGTCACTTTTTGAAGTCATGGAGGGAAAAAAGATCAAATATTAATTGGTCGAAATTGCCAAAAAATCCATAATTCCTCAAGAGCAAATAAAACTATAGTATATACAAGCTGCATTAACTGTGTTCTTGTGTTGGCAGAATATAACTAATAGATTAATTTGCAAGCTAGAATACAAATTCATGGCAAGTGGAATTGCAGTCAGGAACAACAACAGAGCAGTATTTCACTATCTGACAGCTTATGCTAAATACACTTTGCATTTTAATGCTGTTGCTGCTTGCCTGCCTCTTCTTCCTTCCCTGTCAGGA
>VZTN01030179.1:0-10190 GCA_013400515.1 Erpornis zantholeuca | reverse complement strand
CCCTTCCCCCTCCTGGGTTTTTTTTTTTTTTTTTTGCTCGTCCCTGATGTTCCAGCTTGCTGCTTCCAAGGTCCCTGCTACAGATCCTTTTGCTATCCAGAGGGGGCACCGGGATCGGCTGACCCTGGGGCTTTGTAAAAGGAAGCCCCTTTTCCGTCCCTTCCGCTGGCTGCATCCGCCATTACCCACATGAAAGAAACGACCGAGCTTGCGTCACAGTGCCCCCTGCAGCCATGGGAGAATCATTGCTTTTGCCCTGCCCAGCTGGGGAGCCACCAGCGCCCCTGCCAGCTGCGACCGTAACTACACTAAAGGAGAAAGTGCCTGCAGCCGAGAGAAGGCTGTTATTGGGTTTCTGGTTTTGTTTGTTGTTGCTGCCATTGTTGTTGTTTGCCTTGTTATCCATATACACACTAATAAAGAACTATTATTCCTTTTCCCATATCTTTGCCTGAAAGCCCCTTAATTTCAAAGTTATAATAATTTGGAGGGAAGAGGGTCATATTCTCCATTCCAAGAGAGGTTCTTGCCTTCCTTGGCAGACACCTGTCTTTCAAACCAAGACACTCATATGAACCTCATAGAGTAGCTGTTGATATATGGGCAGGATGAGCAAACAGTGAGGTGGACCGAAAACTGGCTGAACATCAAGGCCAAGAGGGTGGTGATTAGCAGCACAAAGTCTAGTTGGAGGCCAGTATGTACCCCAGGGGTCAATACTGGGTCTAGTCCTGTTTAACATCTTCATTAATGATCTGGACAATGAAGCAGAGCATATCCATAGCAAGTTTGCAGAACCAGGAGGAGCAACTAATACACCAAGGGGTCATGCTGCCATCCAGAGGAACCTTGACAGGCTGGAGAAATGGTCTGACAGGAATCTCATGCAGTTCAATGACAGGAAGTGCAAAATCCTGCACCTGAGGAAGAATAAGCCCAGGCACTAGTACACCTACTGAGGGCTTACCACTTGGAAAGTAGCTTTGCAGAAAAGGACCTGAGGAGTCCAAGTTGAACATGAGCCAGCAATGTGCCCTTGCTGCAAAAAAAGCAAATGGTATCCTGGGCTGCATTAGGAGGAATGTTGCCAGCAGGTGTTGCCAGCAGGTTGGGGGAGGTGATTCTTCCTCTCTACTCTACTGGTGAGGCCACATCTGGAGTCCCATGTCCAGTTTTGGGCTCCCCAGTACAGGAGAGATGCAGACATACTGATGTGAGTCCAGGAAAGGGCCATGATGGGACTGAAGCATCTCTCCTATGAGGAAAGGCTGTCTAGCCAAGAACTCAGAGGAGATCTCATCAACATACAAATACCTGAAGGGAGAGTGCAAAGATAACAGCGGCTATTGTCAGTCATGCCCAGTGACAGGACAAGATGCAATGGGCTATATCTGAAGCACAGGAGGTTCTGTCTGAACATGAGGAAACACTTTTTTTACTGTGAAGGTGACTGAGCACTGGACACAGGCTGCTTAGAGAAGTTGTAGAGTCCAAATATGCCAATAGTATTTCCCCTCAGTTTTCGATGCAACACAAATTTATTCTTTGGTATGGAGTATAGCCTTCAATAATTATTGTAAAGCTATGCACTTTCAGGAAAACATTTTATTAGCTATTGAAATAAAAAAAAAAAATGTTGCAGAACTCTTGACTTGCTACCTCTGACAAATTCAGCTGAAGAAACTATAACTTCACACTACATTGAGACAAAACATTTTTTCCTTTTACTCAAACCACGTTTGTTAAATACTTCTCTACCCAGCTCTCTCCCTTTTTTTCCTCATTAATGTCTCAACAGATACCAAGAGTGACTGTAACAATACATCTACCATGGAAAGGATTTTTGTTATCAAAGGATTTCAAAGGATTTTAATTTCAACTTGATAATCACCATTTAAAGAAACACCATATGAAAATATGAATTGTGTCAGAATATACTGGAACTGCTTCTGCCATCTTAATGCAACACTGAGATATATCTTGTTAACTTTAAGATTTTTATTCAAATACATAAACAACTAAACTATTTCACATATCACCAGTTTACTACTAAATTAAGTATCATTCATTCCTTAACTTAGTAGGCATTTCCGTAACACCATTTCAGACTGCCATCAACCTCTAGCAGTGAACTTTGCAGATTGGGTAGATAGTGCAGAGAAAAACACACAACACACAAGGGGAACTGTCCATTCTGTTACCTAGCATCCTGTGCCTCCCACCTACCATTAAGCTACAGCATAAACATACTACTTCTATACTCAAATGAAAAAGTACACATTGAACAGACAATCATTAAGTCAGTCTCATTCAGGATTGCGGTGCACTGCCTTGCACAGTATTTGCACTCCCTCTGCACACTAAGGACAACTGAAACAGAGGTAGGATGTGTGATGATTGGTTAACATGTCCATATAGTGCTTCCACAATTCAACAATTAAAGAGGTCAGTCCAGTCAGGGAATTCTGAATTCCCTGAGCACATCGGCTGGTCTGTGTCATTCATCCAAAGAAGCCATGCCCTGCTTCTTGCCACCCTGCCCAATAACCACGGTTATGTAAGCCTTTGCACTCATGGATATTAAGTTTAGCCCAGTATTGGTAAATGACTGGATTTGCTGTTGTTTTGACTTGGATAATTGTACTAGTGAATTACTGAATGTGTTGTAACAACACAGATAATTGTACTACTGATCTCTATTTAGCAATAGCTTGTTTATCCCTAAAGCTGTTTGGTCTAGCATCTCTTACTGTATCCTGAACCTATAGCTTGGCAGTGCCTCCTTAGGCTGTTACAATGATCAAAGATAAATATCAGTCAATCATACTTTGGGACTTTGAGTATTTTAATTAGCAGAATTTGTTACATGTTGACAAGTTTCTCCCACTGCTACAAAATTATTAAATTAAAAATTATTCCCATTTTCCTGAGGTACTTGGAAAAGAAGTGTATTAGGTGTTTGCTTATAATATTAAAGTGACATCTTTGTTCAATTCTATAAAAACAAATAGTATGACTACAAAGAAAGTATTCTTCCAAAATAAAACATCAGGACTGAAATAAAACTTACTATCAACATGCAGCTAATTTAAATGACTTAACTGACAATGGTAAAAAAAAAAAGACCTTGTATTAAAATAGATGTATGAAAGAGAAAAGAAACTGATTATTTTTAATCAGTCAACAACTTTAAAAAAACGTCACAAAAATTATAAGTTACAAAGAAAAAAGAGGTAAGTAGATGGAGGTATAAGTTTCTGAATCAATTTTTCAAAATCTATTTTGCTGCTTAAATGTTTTTATATTGAAGGATCTGCAAGAGCAAATACTCAACTACACAGTTATGCTGGTCCTGCAAAGACTTCAATATCGCTTTTCTCTTAACAAGCTAGGTAGCCTCATCAACCAACACAGAAAATCAAGGCCTTCGCGGTCATGCTTTTTGTCAGAAATTTTGTATCCTCTTTTATGAAAGTTAACTTTCATGCTATCATATGAGTTACAATACTCCGACAGCAAAATCCACTTATAATTGTGAAAGTAGTAATGATTATTTAGTATCAAATACATGATCATTCACCAAGAATTACCTCTCTTTCTAAAAAATATTTTTAAAAAAAGCACGACCTTACTTTCTGAGATACATAATAACCAGTTCTAACAGAAAAAGCAGTCTGATCTTTCAGAGAGAACGGGATACTGTATCTCTAACATAATACACAATATTGAAGAAGTAACTTCACCTTTATGTGCTTCTATTTCCCTCCTCAGTCTTTATCTTAAACTACCTGATTATATTGCTAGCTTTTTATGGAAGTGTAAAACTTTAAGACTATTCAAACACTGTCTTCACAAAACAAGGTCTTATTCTTTATTACCTTTCACAAAGAGTCAAAAAATCAAGAGGAAAGGATTAATAGAAAGCCTCCCATGGTTAGAGATTATTTTAAAAAACCAAACATTTAATATTACAGAAATGAACTCTCCAACACCAGTTATGAGAGATGGTAAAAATGAACCCAAATTCGGATGGGTTTTCAGATGAACTTTGACCTATACCTTGAACATGTCTGCCATCCTGTACCTTGAAACCATGTTATTCTCTATACTTGCTATAACTTCAGAAATAACCTATTTCTATATGCCAACATAAGCAATTTAAGCCTTTGAAACTGTTTCATTTTGGAGAGAATAAGGTACCTACTTGAGGGCCGTTCCAATACAAGCTGTCGTGGTTTAACCTGGCTACTAAACACCACACAGCCACTCGCTCGCTCCTCCCCCCACTAATAAGCTAGAATATGCAAAACGAGTGATGCACAATGCAGTTGCTCACCACCTGCCGACCAGTTCCTGAGCAGCAGCCCCCAGACAACTTTCCCTCTAGTTTATATACTAAGCATAATGCCATATGGTATGGAATACCCCTTTGGCCAGTTTGGGTCACCTGTCCTGGCTATGTTCCCTCCCAGCCTACTCGCTGCTGTAGTGATGTGAAAGGCTGAAGAGTCCTTGACTTAGTGTAAACACTGCTTAGAAACGACTAAAAACATCTATGTGTTATCAACCTTATTCTAAATCCAAAATACAGCGTTATACCAGCTACTGGGAAGAAAATTAACTCTATCCCAGCGAAAACAGGACACAAGCCTTGCAACCTTTTTATGTAAATCTGCAGACTTCCTGGAATTAATTCATTGTTAAATCCAAAGGTTGTGTTTAGCACACTCGCTGGTTACGTGAACTCTATATAACATTATCTGATTTTTTTTAAATTTCGCAAAATATAAATGGAGAACTGCTCTGCCTCTAGCGTAAGATTATTTATATAACTAGCATTGTAAGAATCTCGATCAAGCTCATGGAAGGATAAGTATAATAAAAATATTACCGAAGACTTACATTTAATTTTTTTCAATTGCTACTTCTTTCCAAACATAACCTAATGAAAACTTCTACGACACTTCCACGGGACTTTGAGAAAGTGTGTGGGCCTGACGCCGCGCTGCCCACTGCGGCGCCCCCCTTCCCCCTTCCCCGCGGGGGAAACGTCCAGGGGTGGCGGACACCCAACGGGGTCCAGAAACGCTGTTACTCACTGGTTTGTGGGGGGCGCGTTGAGCGGGATGGCCACCTCCTCCTCTTCATACTCGGGCCCATCCAACGAGTCGCCTTCATCCACAATCCCCAGGCCCCCCGCCAAGGAAGGTGGCTGTGGCGGTGGCGGCAGCGGGGGAAAGGCGACAGTGCTGGGTTTGGGTGGGAGCAGCACCCCTCCGGATACCTCCGGCCTTTGTCCAGTTGCCGACAGTGCGTCTCTGGACGCCAGAGAGGCAGGCCCGGAGCTTAGCGCCAGGAGCCCCAGCGCCGAGCACAAAGCCGGACCGCCAGCGCCCAGGCTGTCCCCGCCAGAGCCCACCGGGAAGGGGCCCTGCGACCCCAGCTCCTTGTCCTGGCATAACGTGGAGTAGTGCTCCGACTCAGCTCCGCCAATGGCTCCCACCATCCCGGCAGAGGTAACCGAGCCGCCCTCCTCAGCCCCGGCCTCGGCCGCCATCATGTTGAGCCTCACTCCCTCCTACCTCCACCTCCCCCGCCGAACGCAGCACTCCGGGGAGGTGGCGACGACTTCCTCCTCCCCGCGCCTCCGCCTGCAGGGAGTGGAGCTAGTACCAGAAGATTTCTCCAGAAGACAAGCTCTGAACAATAACCGTCTGAGCGCCTAGAGTAATTCCACAAAACCCCAGCACTTCTGCTTTACCCCCCTGCGGCTGCGAGGGGAGCGACTCTTGCGGAGACACAACTCTACGCTCTCACCCCACCCCTTCCCCCAAAAGCCAGAGAGGGCGCGCGACTGCATGGGCGGGGCAAAGAAAAAAAGAGGGAGGAAGCTACTTGGCTAGTGACAGAGAAAAGAGCAGCTTCGTGAGCTGCACTTGCGCATTTAGTATCTCAATCTCATTCTCATGCAGGGAGTAAGCAGCAGATCGCGGATCGTAAGGTAGCTGATAAAGATGGGGGGTTCCCTGCTCCCTCTTGAGGAGTGTAAGGGATACAGGGAGAGGAGAAAAGAATAGGGAGTCCCCCAACATTCCTGCCTCGGAGAAAACAAACAAACAAACAAAAAACCAAACCCCACACCAAATAACACCACAACAACCAAACAGAAAAAGGCAGATCTCCCCATATCGTGCTGAAGTTTATTCTTCTCCCGAATTACGGCATCGAAATTGAGAACAATTGCGAGTCTCTTGCACTACCAAAGCGTGAAGCAATAAATACACACGTAGATCTATAGGGAAAGCAGGGTGGTTCGCAGGTCATTTCAGTGCGAGAAAACAAAACCAAAAACAAATGATTAAACAAAAGCAGGAATTTGCTCAGTGCTATGCTGCTGCCTACAGGGAAAACAGCTCTAGTGAGGCACCCTAGCGCAGATGCTGCAAGTGCGGGGGAGAGGGGAGCAGATCCGGGCGAGGGGTGATGCCCCAGGCTCTAGCCATTAGGGGCGGAGGAAGCAGGAGATCGAGAAGAAATCCGTTCTTGTGTCCAGACGCCAAATACACAGTGATGAAGGTCTCTCTGGGTACTCACGTGCTTATTCAGACGGTGCTGTGCTTCAAGCTGCAAGTAGGGCCTTACCGATGGGTTCATTTCTTTGTAAAATTGGGGAGTATTCTGACAGGATGCAGTATGGGGTAGTTTTTCTTGATGCTCTGGTACTTGGATCCAGACTTTCTCAGCACAGTGGAAGTTGCGGTGCTTGTACAGTGTTTTAAAAATACCTCATAAAAGCCTAGATGCAAAAATCCCAGAATTATTCAAAAGATCTAGCATTAATTGACCACTTCTGGGCCTGCCTTCACATAGAATGACAGCACTACTCAATGAGATGAAATTTTGTATAGTGTAGTGGTTTGACCTTGACTGCCAGATGTCCACCAAGATGCTCTATTCACTCCCCATCTATCAACAAGAGAAAGAAAACACAAGAACTTGTGGGTTGAGTTAAGGCCAGGGAGATCACTCAGCTATTACTTTCACAGGCAAAACAGACTTGATGTAGGGAAATTAATTTAACTTATTGCCCATCAAACAGATAGTAATACAATAAGAAATAAGAACAAATCTTCCCCCATCCCTCCCTTCATCCCAGGCTCAGTTTCATTCCCAACTCCTCTACCTCCTCCCCCCTCCAAGTGATGGAGGGAGATGGGGAATGGAGGTTGCAATCAGTTCATCATGCATTGTCTCTGCTGCTCCTTGCTCCTCACACTCTTTCCTTGCTCCACTGTAGGGTCCCTCCAATGGGAGACAATCCTTCGCAAACTTCTCCAATGTGGGTCCTTCCCACAGGCTGCAGTCTGTCAGAAACAGACTGCTCCAGAGTGGGTCTTCCACAAGGCCACAGTTCCTGCCAGAGAACTTGCTCCCATGCAGGCTCCTCTCCACAAGCTGCAGTTCCTGCCAGGAGCTTGCTCCAGCATGGACTCTCGTATGTAAGTACCGCCATGATCAAGACATTGTGTGACACATTACCAGGCAATATAACATGTAGGTATCTTTTTTTACATTATTAAAAGAGCTAACAGAAAATGGCACATTAACACTTGCATGTCTCTCAAGAGTTTTCAGAAGGCATCTAAACATTCAGGTTTTTAAAGCTTTGTATTACCCAAAAGTATTACATGAATTTCTCCTGAGGCCACTAAAACAAACTAATACTCCCACTTCCACAGCTTTCCAGTCAACATCCTTTTATCTGCTGAAATGAAGTTTCATATCATGCCTACTAAAGGCAAAAATTATTTCTGGTGGAATTATGATGGATTTGTGCCAGTGTCAATGAAAGCAGAATCAAGCTCAAGTCCTCAGTTTACAGGATTCTAACACATTTGTACCCTGTTGTTTTTCTGTTTAAAAAATTGCAGCTTCAATAACAATCTCTTATGACTGATTTCTGTATTAGCATGTTTCAGCATTATATTTGTAATGTCAAATAATCTTGTAGTTTACTGTCTCTATGGGTTTGTATTTAGTGCTGTTTGCTGTTCCTCAGAGATTTTAAAGTAAAATGATTTTAGCACAATATTGTTGCTTTTGTAGAAGTGATATTCTGAAATCTAGAAATGCAGTGTAAATATTTATAAGATTACCTTTATGAGACAGTCTTTTCTAAGTGCCTTCAAGGGTAGCAGCATGTGTACAGGTGTTGTGGTTTAATCCTAGATGGCAACTAAATACCATACAGCCATTCGCTTACCCTCCCCCAGTGGGATCAGGGAGAGAATCATTCGGGTAAAAGCAAGAAAAAAAGTATCTCTATATTATCAACACTGTGTTCAGCACAAATCCAAAACACAGCCACATACTAGGTGCTATGAAGAAAATTAACTCTACCCAGGTGTTGGGGTTTTAGAAGTTCCCCGTTCTTTCTTTCTTCTCTCCCTCTTAAAGGAATTTTTCCCCATGTTTTGTTGCTAAGGAACAAATTGCTGGGTACTTAAGAGAAACAAAGGGAATTGGCCACAGGGGGAAGGTCTGGCTAGCTGCCCTCTTTTTGCCTGGAGTTTTCTCATTGGGCAGAAATTGGAACTGGCCAGGGGGANCCTGCCCCTCTGCCCCAGGGGGTTTGTGCAGCAGCTTCTCGGCCGCCATCACCACGTGGTGCCAAGCTCGCTCCGGAGGGCCCCCTGCAGCCGCGGGGGAACCATTACACCCGCCCTGCTCACTGGTAGCCGCCAGCGCCCCTGCCGGCCGTGAGCGTCACTGCACCACAGGGGAAAGTGCCTGACAGCCGAGAGAAGCTGGCACTGGGCTCTGTTCTGTTTGGTATCACTGCCATAGTTACTGCTGTTTGTTTCCCTTTGTATATATATATATATATATATATAGTAAAGAACTATTATTCCTACTCCTCATATTTTTGCCTGAAAGCCCTTAATTTCGAAATTATAATAATTTGGAGGGAAGGGGGTTACATCTTCTATTCCAAGGGATGCTCCTGCCTTCCTTAGCAGACACCTGTGTTTCAAACTAGGACACCAAGCTAAAACCAGCACAATAGGTATGTGGGAACTAGAAGGACAGCTGTGCTAAGAATTCCTTGCAGGAGAGGGTAATGTAACTGCAGCCCTCCTTTATGAGATTTGTTTTAGGGAGAAGAGTTTTAAATCCAACAAGGATTCCACAGAAAGAGAGCTTCTTGTAAGATCAGCTGAACTGTTGCATCTCTGCCCCTGACACACAATCTGTTTTCATTTTACAGGCAGAGCTCTGTTGACACATACAAGTTGGTTTCCATCATACAAGCTTTCATGGGGCTTTATTTGCGATACTATATCTGAATAAAGGTACCAAAAGCTTGACACGTAAACCCAATACATGCTGATAGACTGGGGGTGGGCAAGAGCAATGAAAGCTAAGAGAAAGCAGGAGAGAGGGCATTTATTATGGCATTTGTCTTCTGAAGCTACCACTACACATACTGAGGCCCTATTACTTCCCAGAAAGTGGCTGGACATTACCTGCTGATGGAAAGTAGAGAATAAATCTTTTTGCTTTGCTTTGTTTCTGCATGCAGCCTTTGCTTTTCTTTTTTAAACTGCCTTTATCTTGACCCAGGAATTTTTCATCTTATTTTCTCTCCATGTCCTACTGGGGAGTAGGAGTGAGAAAGCCGCTTAGTGGGCACCTGGCAGCCAGACAAGGTCAACCCATGATATGCTAAGGCCTGAACAGCAGGCCTAAGCCTGAGTTGACTTAGAAGATTAATCTTGAGCATGATGCTATTAACACCATCAAGGTTCTTTAGTTAAAAACAGATGATTAAAACATTTATATTAGTTGTTCTTAATGTCAAACTGGCTGTTGTAGAGATGTTTGTATAACCTTGTGTAGGATATATCAAAAAATCCTCCTAATGAAATGAACAGGGCTAAAGCCTTTATTAATATTCAGCTCCTTATTAAATAAATCACCTGGGCAGGGGGGCCCAACCAGATGTGCTCCCGCTGTCATAGCTCCCACTGGTAACCCAGAGGAGGAGGAGGTGTGTAGATCTGTTGCTAGGGTGCAGTGCAGCAGATGCAAGGATCCTGTCCTCATGGACGCCTAGGAAGTCTTGCTTTCTCGGCTTGAAGTCCAGGGTACACTCTAGCCCAATTTCGTGTAGGTCAGGGTGACAGCCC
>VZTN01030175.1:174988-232151 GCA_013400515.1 Erpornis zantholeuca | reverse complement strand
ATAAACAATATTTTCACACAGCTATTAGTTTTGCAGAGTGACTTTACAGAAGATGGTTTAGACAGCAAGCAACATTAATTAACTTCTATTTAAGACCTTAATTGCACTTTTTACTTTTTAAAAATTAAGTAGGAAGTTAAGGGGGAAAAAATTCTAATTGTGTCTTTAGTATCACTTCCTTATTGAACTACATATTTAACTTAGATGAATTTTTCAGGGAGATTCATAGCTGTAGCTCTATAAATACGCAGAACAACTAAAAAAATAGGTAAAGTAAGCATCGGTAATAAAGGTCCAATAAACGAAATACTTTCTGCATAGGATTGACTTTTATTGTGTAATTAGAATAGGCATTAGAAATGTTTCTTGGAGAAAAAAAGTAAGGGGTTGGAGTGCTGGTTTCTCTTTTGGTGATTCAGATGTCTTCTGGTTTTCAGTATTAGTGAAGAAAGGATTTAATACTTTCTTCGAGGTCAGTTTAAAGGAAATGAATTGTAGGATAGCATCCATCAGGGTGCTCGAGCACAGCTGGGCAGGGACATCTGGTGGTGCAGTAAAGGAATCATTGAACACTTGTAACTGGAAGTGCAGTTGCACTGGAATGATTAAGGAAAAAACATTATGGTCATGCTGTGATTACTTTTCTGTTCCAGTATTATTCTAGAAACACTTACATGCATGTTTGGATTGCAGTTTGCGTAGAAAACTGGAAAAGTAGAAACTAAGGCCCTATTCTTGAGCTGGCAGCTCGCAGGCATAATGTGTTGGACACCCTTCACTCAAAGGGCATTTAACCTACAGTCAGATGCAGGTTTAAAATCAAACTTATGAAACTGGACTGTGGTTCTGTGGATGGAGTGTGGTATATGTTAAACCTGTGCATTTGGACTCTATACTTTTGCCAGTGATTCACTGTGATCTCTAGGCTAAACTGATTCCATCTTTCTGTAAAAGTGCTGTGATAGTGCATCAGCTTCTGAACTGTGTATGTGGGTAAAGAATCATAAAAAATAAAATTATTACATATCTTTGGTTTCAAAGCTCTATGTTAATTAAAGATACAGTGAGCAATTTTATTTGTATGTATTTATCTTGAACCCCTATAGACCAAAATATGTGACCAGTATTTTAAAATACTATCATTTTAAAAGACAAACTCTTTGCCATGAATATTTTGGCACTGTGTGTAACTGTGCCTGATACTTACTGTGCACATGTTGACAAAACCAAGTCCTTGGAAACATCTGTTGAAAGCCATACTCTTGGGAAGTGTTTCCCAGGAGTGTTTAGTGCTGTGATTTCTTACCAGCTCTGCCGCAGGCACTCCCCTGACAGTATCAAGCAAGACTTTCTTCATTTGTGAACATCTTTGATCTTGTTAAGTTTTTCCTGCTGTTTGCATATATCCAGCCACTGGTAGTACATTGACCAGTCCTGGAGCCTTCTGGGAGATGGTGTCACCTGCTCTTGGAGGGTGTGGACACAGCACTTCCAGGGACAACATGGTCTCTGCAGGTGGAAGGCAAAGGGTTCTCTTCATCTGCTTCTGTGTAAAAAGCTTTTGTGACTGCTGGCCTGTCTTCCCTTAGAGTAGGTGTGCTCTTGGAATGGTGGTGCTGATTAGTTACTAGTCTGTGCTTAGTGTATTGTGTCAGGAATGCTTTTTACCATCATATATTCCCCATGCAATTCTATAAAAAGAAAAGGGGGAAAACCACAAGTATCTCCTTTCTCCTACACTACCAACATGGTTTTTGAGGAGGAATCAGTAGCAGCTGCAGGCTTCAGCTCTTTTCGTTGTATCCTGGACAGAAAAAAGTCAATAACCTAAATCATTCATAGCCAAGTATGGGCTCCTTGCTGTGGTCGTTCTTGACACAAGGAACCCTATAGTTGGTAAGAACATATATATGTATAATCAAGCTCAGAATCAGAGCAGCCACTGTATAATTGAAAAACTGGGAGTTCCAGGTTAAGAGTCAACTTAAAGTAAGGAGCTGCAGAGATGAGCACTTTGCAAAGTACAACAATTTATCTCGGTCAGAAAAACTATTCCCTACAGCTTTTCACAAGAGGGTGGATGTTTCATTGAGATCCAATGCTCCTTTCTCTCCTTGCAGCAAAACTTCTGTTTTGTTAAACTCATCATGACTACTTTTCTGTAAAGCAACAGTTCTTTGTCGTCTTGCATTGTTGCCCTAGTGGTTCTGTCACCATCCTTTAAAAATTTCTCCACTGTTGGTTTGGATAAAGAGAAGCACTGGCATTTGATGCTGTATCCTTTGTTTTATAGATGTCCCAAGGCTGTGGTGACAACTGGGAATCGAGGATAGCCACAGAGTTGTTGCAAATGTACTGGTTTTTGTTAACGCAAAGCTGGTGTTCCTCCACAGCCCTTCTATGTGATATTTAATCTGTAACACTTTATATTGCCAGCAGCCATTATAGAGAAATCTGTTGTTTTTATCTTTCAGGTGCAAAGATGGCTTGAAAGGATTTACATACTCTGCACTAAAGTAAGTAAAGTTTCTGTGACTATATAAGACAAGATTTTGAGGAATCATGCACAGTGGCAGCTGCATTGTAAGAAAAGAGTATTTCTAAGAAAAATCGTGCTGCTCTAAAATTTTTCCAACTTTTGGGTAAACAGCATATTTTGAAGAAGGCATAATCATAGAATCATTTGGGTTGGAAAAGACTTCTGATATCATCCAGTCCAACCTTTAACCCAACACTGCCAGGTCCACCACTAAACCATGTCCCCATGTGCCACATCTACACATCTTCTAAATACCTCCACCACTTCCTGGGCAGCCTGTTCCAACGCCTGACAATCATTTCAGTGAAGTAATTTTTCTAATATCCAATCTAAACCTCCTCTGGTGCAGCTTGAGGTGGTTTCCTCTTGTGTGCTGGCAAGAGAGAAATCCCTTCATATTTGGGACTGTTATTAAAGGAAACTCAGACATATGATTGCATGTTTTTGAAGGAGTGCTAATCTTCTGTCCTTCTAAAACCTGAAAAAAAAAGTTTCTAAAACCGGGATTCATGATAATGCATGTTTTCCTGGAAGCAAATGGCTGCTTTGTTTATACCTGGAGCTTATTTGCTGCATTACAGAATCACAAAGTTTTTATACCTTCATTACCCACAGCAAGACTGTCAGGGTACAGTGTAACTTGGATTATAATGCATAGTGTTAGGAAACATTGCCATTGTGTCCTCCCTTGCCCTTGAAACACAGTAATTCTACACCTAAGATGAGCCAATATATTGACAATATCAACTTGGTGAAGAAAGAAGGCTGAAGTTGAGGCCAAGCAAAACAAAGCTGATGCTTTAGGTGGGAGCAGAAACATTTTGAAGATCCTGCAGAATAGATAAAAATACTGTAGTAGTTATCAACCTTTATGTAACCCCATTTTGCTGGGGATAATTGAGATATTTCAAGTGCCTTTTTATATTATTATTTAGTGTTCTTCCCTTGTCTGAGAGATGGACTTCCCTATTAATGTTTTTGGTTTTAGTTTTAAAAAATTCCTGGCATCAGTTGTATCCTCTAGCTGAAATATATGTTTAAATATATGTCAGTGGAATGATCCTCTCTGAAGAAGTACGAGGTTTGGCAGCTGTATAAGATGGGTTTTTACAGACCTGGGAGTAATTTCAATCTAGTCTAAGACTTAGAGGCTTATACAGGGCTTAATGTATTTCTTTGAGTTATTTATGTAATTGGTTTATTCTGTTTTTCTTTTTTCTTTCAGGTTCATTGTAGGGAAAGAAGAAATTCCCACCCATTCTTTTTCACCTGAAGCAGCATTTTCAAAAATAGATAGAAAAATCAAGCATAGTGAAAAAGTATCACAGCCAATGAACATACTAGCGCTAACAAAAAAGCTCATGGACAAAGTGTGAGTAAAAAAACCCAAAAGAAAAACAAAACAAAATGAATTGTTGTTACTTTGTAGAGTACTTTAATGTGTGTTACGTTGTATTTGACAGTGATTTATAATATTTCTGCTTTGCATTTTAGTGGTTTTCTATTTCACTTTTACTAGGTACTTAATAGTGGCAAATGATGAACTCTAGCGAAAGCAAAACTTAATACCTGTATGTCTTAGCTATGAGTTGCAACATGCAGTTGTCTAACAAGGGAGAGTAATTTCAGTCCATGGTGAGTGCAGGATGGTGATTGCTTTTTTTTGCAGTTTTCAGCAAAACCAGTTCATGGCTAGAACTAGTGGCAATATTAAGGAGAACAATTGCATAGCAGCAGACCTTACTTATGTCACCATAAGTCACCATAACATACTCTTTTGGGGGACCTACTTCCTTGTATTGCATGAAGGAGAACTATCTAAAAATAGGATTGATGGCACATGGCCTGCCTCTGCTGTTGGGAGATAGGAAATTGCAGAGCAAAAGAGTGGGTCTAAAACTGTTTTGCACAGGATCAGATCTAGACATCTGAAGTTAGGTAAAGTAGGTGCCCTCCCTGTCTACAGGATTCAATTCATTGTCTTTTAGTGTGAGCTTAAAGAAGTGAGAGCAGTGAGCTTTTCAGTGTGATATGTTCAGATGATTTACTTCTGCTGTGACTGATTCGTCTGCTTCAGGCACATTGGATATCACGAGGAGTCATTCATTTACAGGGAAGATAGAGTTAAAAATGGATTAGGGCTCTGTTCACATGACACCTATGAATCTTCACTTCCGCTGACCTCTTCAAGAGCAGTGTTATGACCAAATCTCTACCTGCTGACATGCAGGAGTCTTACAGCGGCATTGTGTTCTCAGAGCAGTGGCTTATTCTACCTGCTGAGATGATGAACAAACATGAAGTGATCCCCATGACACGGTGACTTCCTATGATCTGCTGTGGGTTTTCGGTGACAAATATGAGGGAAGTCATCAGTGGTTTTTCAGGCATGACTGTATTAGACAGCTAAAGATCTACAAGGAAAAGACAGCTCCAGCCATAATAAAATTCTTTTAGCTGAATTGTTTATGCCTGTTTTGTCTTAAATACCTTTTATTCAGTTTGCTACAGATAGTTCATAGCTCTTCTGTTGTTCATTAAATACAAGGATTGAAGATGTAAAAGAGCATTTTTTCTTCAAGGTTTTGAAACTCCCAACTCAGACATTCAGAAAACTTTCAATATGGGGTTTTTATGGTCTCACTGGTTTCTCTTCCATATGGTTCTTTTCAATATAATTGAGTCTAAATGCCTGTAACCTGAGCACATTCTCATTACAATTTTTGCTACATAAACTGACCTCACAGATGATTTATGGCCATTAGACTTTAGAGTACACAATTCAAAACTTCCAAGATATTTAACATAGTATATAAATTGTGTAATTTATTTTACATTAAACCTTAAATACTTGGATATAGCAAAATACAATGTTCAGACCTGGTATGACATTACTTATTTTAATTCTGCATAATGCAGGGCTAGAAACTGTACAATCCACACATCCCACCATCCCAAGCCAGTCTCTTTTAAATGCTCAAGGTCAAATTCTCAGTCCAAAGGGAGATCTGCATAAAAACCTACACTGCAGAAGACACAGCCAAAAAGTGAAAGGCTTGTAATTAAGAGAAGTCTCACAGGGTGTTTCTGTGCATTTGTATGTTCTGCATTGCCCTTCAGTGACCCTTTCAGTGGTGTGAAAGATGAAAGGACACAGGTAACAGATGTTTGCTCAAATATTCTTCCAGAACCATGGTGCAGAGACAAACCAGGAAAGGTCACATCACTTCTCCTTGTTGACCACAGCAGAAAATTTGTTCCTTAATTTAGCATTTTATGTGTAGCATGGCAAGAGGTTAGATCCAAATAAGTGTGCAGACACTTTTTTCTTGGTGTACAACTAAAGTATTGTTGGTTTTTATTGTCCTTTTATGGCATCATAAAAGTTCACAGTGCCCTTCAGTGGGTAATGGGGAGAATGAGTGCTGGGCAAATAGTACTTTATGTATTTTGAGGCAAGAAAAATTTATGAAGTCTCCTGTCGCTGACGCTGAAAACAGCTACGAGTTAATACGTGTTTCATTATGCTTTTTGCAGGTGCAAACATGGCCCAAGGCATAGATGCTGTAAACACTATGGAGATAATTGCATCTCATACTGTATTAAAGTAAGTGCAGAAAAAGTTCGATTGACAAACTCTGGCAAAGATGGGGTAAAGTCTGTAGTCAGGAAAAGCATATGCTTAGGAAGTGAGAAATTAGCCTGTTACTCATTCTTCTTCTATTGAAAATGTGACAAGCCAGAAAACAGATTTTCTCAATTTAGAATGGGGCGGTGGTGGGGTTAAAGTTCTCTGGTCTTTCAGATTAGCTGTAGTGAATGAGTAACATAAAATGTGTGGGAAAAAATGGACTAGCAAGCCAGGAACTTGTTTAACTATGTGATGCACTTCACGGCTGAGCCCACTTGTGACTCCCCCCTAAATAAAGCACCTGGAATGTGCTGCTGTGGCAGGCGGCGCTGGTTCCCGTGCAGCTGCGCGGCTCTGGAACATCGCTGCTGGGCACTGGGTGCACTCCTACAGGCATTTATTTTAAGGGCTTGGGGTAATGAGAGATTGGTCACAGTTGCTACACCCAGGAAGAGCTGTTTATCTCCAGTGGTATAATTCATCCTCCATTATTCGTGTGATCAGCACATTTTTTTTCAGAGAAGTACTGTGCAGAAACTTCTGTTGGCTGGCATTGGGTTGGCACAGGTGGTACCACCTGCTATGCCTGTTTTGGGAGTTGGTAAGACTCCAGAAGATCTCAATCCCTTAGTAGTTGCCCTGTTTTTATATATGGAGCAGCAAAAAAGGGATTTGAGTATCTTCAGATGCTTTTTATGCATATTACTTTCAAAAGCAACTTTTTAAAATTAAAATTTTGTGTATAGTTAATATTATCTCAGAAAAAGTCACACTTAAATTTGGCATCAGAAGAGGTCTAGCACAAGATTTATTGACCATGTTTATTAACATAATATTTTTTGTGTTAAAGCATTTTTTGCCCTGCAGTATATTAGCAGCATACCATGGTGTAACATAGGTGTAAATGGTGCTAGAGTTGATAGAATTTCCAATGGTGCTTAAGTGTTTTGCTTATTGCAACAAGAATAATCAGCAGAACATTGATGAATAGCTCAAGATAGTTTTTTCAGTTTTCATATGTCATCTGTGTTGTAGGTATGACATATACATGTCATATACACATACAGACCCAGATTAAAATTACACTTTTACAACCTGCCACCACCGTCTCTGTCCACTTTATGTTTCATTCATGTGCTCTTTACTTCAAGGGAAAACATCTTTGGTGGCACAGACTTTCCATTTGCTTCGTTCTGGTTCAGTGCCTTGCCCAGTGTGTTAGCTGTACAGTGCCTCCTGGCTTGCTTTGCTTCCCATCTCCTGTGTGTTTGTGTTTGGTCAGGTCAGCATCCTCTGAGGAGCAAACATTCCCATGCCTTTCTCTGCAGAGCACTCCATGTTTTCCCCATAGATATCAAGTGTCTGACGTGCAGAATCAATGTTCAAGATTGCAGTGAATATTATATTTAAAACAAATATTAAAGTTAAGCTGAAGTGATTTTATGCAGATTTGATATGTTGCACATCCAGATCTCTGCTGATGGCAGCATCTCCTGGTGTGCATCTGGTTTTTTCATGGGTACTTTGCTATAACTTTGGTCTACTGCACTTTTACATATTAAAAGTGCTGTCTTTCATTACTTAGGCATATTTTACAGTAATTAGCTCTTAACTACAGTTACTCCAGACTTGCTTTCAGAGCTCTTTATTTATATCACACAAAATCCTTATGCATCCTGTTCTTCATGCTAAGCATTCAAACCTGTAAGTACTGTCATAACACCGTATTATTTTACAAGCACAGTTAGAACAAACAAGTAAGGATTTCTGTTAAGAGTACTCATAGTGGAATTCTACTTCTCCATGGAAAACTCATAGCCTGCTGGAAGAATGATTGTGTGTGAGACTTTGTAGGTAGAGGTAGATGATCTGACCATTACGGAATGTAATAAGCTTGAAAGAGATTTTAAAACAGAGGCTGATGAAGAAATAGGAGTTAGTCTTGTTGAATTACTCTAGCTGAGAGACCCAAATTTGATTTCGGGTTATGAGTTTCACAAATTACGGTAACCTAAACCCACACTACTCTCCCTGTCCTTTCTTAGGTGATGGGGGACATATTAATTGCTAAAAGAACCTGACGATGGGGAGGAAGGTGGATATTCAGGAGTACTCATCCTCTTCACTTGTTTATTCAGCATCATTTTGTTTGTATATATATGTATTGTGTATATATATATATATATATATATATGTATGTTTGTACATATATATATATGTATTGTTTGTAAGGATATATATATATCCTTAAATGGAATGAGGGGAGAAAAAAACCCAACTGATGACAGAGCTGAATAAAGTCTTGACCTGACAAAAAATAAATTTAAAAAGATTTATAAGGCTGTTTTCTCTTAGGAGGAGACAGTTGTGTATTTGAAATATATTTCATTCTTGGACCCACCTGCTGTAGTATTTTGGTATAAATTATTAGCGACTACATTAATCTAATGAGGGAGATATTGCTGAAGTGGCAGTAAGCAATAATTTTAATTTCCTGTCTTTTCTGTGACTTTTTTAAAAAATTAAAGCATGAGTAAAAAAAATTATTTTTATATATTTTGATTTTTAAAGATCCAAAATTCTTAAAGTTCAGTTCTCTCTGTGACTGCTCCTAGAGTTGATCAGTAGCAACTGTCGGCTGACATGATTGGAGTATGTTTTTACAATTCCTTATCTATAATGGAGCTTTCAAATCTGATAATGATGTGATGAGCTGCTTATTGCCAAAATTTCCCCTCAGTGCTATTTTCCCTTACCCTTGAACAACTTGTCTTTTCATTAATACATCTGTGCTTTAACTGTTATTGCATGCTCTTTTTCTCCTGCTTCACATTTAAATGCACATTAGCTCATCAACATCATCATGGCTTTTACATAACATTCAGTAGTGTCATACCACCTGACTTCATGGACTTCCCTTCAGACTTTAAATACTTGAAATGCTTTGTGCTTGTAAATGTCTGAAAAGAGCTGTGACAGAATGTTTTTCCTCTTTCGGATTCCTCTCGTTTACAGTGAGGACCCATTAGCCAACAGTAGAAGTCCAGTTGTCTGTTTTTTCTGCTGGTGCTGCAGACAGGACCAAATAACCCTCCAAGTTTACTGGTGACTAGAGTGATCTCAAAGAAGGTCATAGAATCCTAGAATGGTTTGGGTTGGAAAGGACCTTAAAGACCATCTTGTTCTAACCGCTCTGCCATGGGAGGGGGACACCTTGCACAAAATCAGATTGCTCAAAGCCCCATGCAACCTGACCTTGAGCAGTTCCAGGAATAGGGTATCCACAACTTCCTGGGAGTATTTTCTTGTGATTGTAGTCTAAACAATCTGTAGTTCTGTCTCTTGAAGGAGCGTGGGCTACTGTACCCAGAATAAATATTAAATATCTTAATTAATTGATTTTAACTATCTTAACTAATGCCTAATATATTGCAACAGGTTGTCTGAGTTTTTGGTATATTTCTGAACTCTCTTTTATGTGCACATGTGCTTTTCTGAATTTGAGTTATAGCAAATAACTTGAAGGTATTACTAAGAAATTTCTTTCTCAAAAGCAGAAAGAAAGGTTTATTCAACAAATTCTGGATATATATCATTACACTGTGCTAGTACTTCTGGCTGATCTGAGCTCCAGCTGAAAATCTCTGTGGAGAAATGGCTCTTAGCAGAGTTTTCTTCGCTCACTTATGTTTGTTACAGTGTCCTGCATATGCTCTGCTGTGTACTACATCCATTCTTATTGTAGGTCTTTTTATGGTAGATGGAAGTTACAATGCTGTACATTGATTGTAAGATATAATACTTCCTGTGACTGTGAAAAAACACCTGTAGGTGTGATATGATTTCACCTGGTTGAAGTTATGAGCTAAACAGAGAGATTTTGCACAACACTTGATATCTCAGTCCTTTGGTTCAGCACTCCTAATTTGGCTACTAATGGGAATAAAATTGGGGATGCGTTTGAGTTGTAATTTAGATGTTTCCTCACCCCACTGAAATCACCTTTCCTGGGTAAAAATATCAAACACACCATTCTGGTGTTTCTTGTTTTGGGCTTTGTTCATAACTGCTGGGTTTAGGACTCTTTTTTTCTTTTCTATAATGGCATGAAGGAATGGAAATTTTTCATTCAAAGAAATGCTGTTGGATCATTGGATGACTTATTTTCTTCCACTTAATTCTCATAAACCACGTCTTGAGTAGCAGGCAGAGTTAATTGCTTCAGAATTCAGGAAGAGTTTATTACTGGATGTTTAACCACAATATGAGCTTTATGATGCATTATGAAGTTCTTTAGGAGACAAAAATGATTTGAGTTTCTGAGTATGAAAGTTTGCTCAGTCAAACTCTCTGCCAGATTTCCTTGTCACTGGAATTGTGTCCCTGTCAGTGTAACTGAATAAGGTGACTGCCTTATTTGCAGGTGAGTGCAGAGATAGTTTTCACATAAGGCATGTTCCAAACAGAAACTGGATAAAAATTACTCAGAATTATTAGAAAAGTTCAGCCTGAGGGTAAGAATAATGATAGGAAGCATTGGAGGAAGGTAGAAGAAACTGGGGAGAATAATTTGGAAAAACAAGTCAGTGTGGTTTCGTGTCGTGTTAAAAAACCAGCAGATCTGTATCCAAGGTGGAACAGTAAATAAATTCTTTGGAACTCATTTTATCTTTTCTCAGTAGCTCTGCACATGAAATCCCTTCCAGTTTTTTCCTTTCCCTTGCTGCAGGCATCCCACAACCTCATGTTTGGCTAAGGCAAAGTCTGTGAGATGTGCCAAGCCACCAGGGTTAACTTCTAATTCTCACACTTTCTGAAATTTATTTTTGGTGGACTTATTCCTCCTTATTACTGTTTTCTCCAGACATTTGAGTGCAGAAGTGCTCTTTTTTTCCCACCGCAGTGCTTTCCTCTATAAACCCATTTGTGGTTAAAAGCTGGTCAGTAACCTGGAAATGAAGTCCTCAGGATTATTTCAAAAGACAGAATTTTGGAGTAGAAGAGAAGGCTCTCTCTTGAGACCTTTTAGAAATTCATAGAAATTAAAGAAGAGTCAATTGTCTGTGCTTTTACTGCTTTTGCTATTTTACAGGGTAACTGGGAAAAAGAAGAGTCTTGAGTTTGAAGGTGGGGATACATTTATGCATTTTACATATTACCTGCAGAGTGGGTTTTAAATTATTCAGTGTCCAAATTAAATCCTTCTGTAGAAGCTTTTGCTTTTTCTTTTTCAGAATTTGTGGTTTCTTACCACAAAATTTCTTTCTTTTCTCTAGGGCTTCATTAGGATGTTTAGCATTGGTTACCTGATCCAGTGTTGCCTTCGGATTCCTTCCACCTTCCGGCATCTGCTTACACAACCATCACGGCTATTTTCCCTCTTCTACAACAAGGAAAATTTCCAGCTTGGAGCTTTTCTGGGATCTTTTGTCAGTATATACAAAGTAAGTTTATGGCATACAGAAAGGACGAATGCTGTGTTTATTATTTCACTTTTCGAAATATCACAAAAAGCTAAAAAGTCAAGCTGCTTAATAGTACTGATACCGTTTCCTACAGCATGTCACTGACAAATTTTATACTACTGCAGTAATCAAATCGAAAACAGAAAACTATTCTTCCATTCTGTGTGTTTTTTCTATAATTTCCAAATAAACCAGTTTGTTTTCAAGATCAGGAGATAGAGAGTACTTCAGAGAAAGTGAAATCAGATTTCAGAGGGATTTGCTGCTACACGAAAGCGTTGTAGTGGAGGCACAAATAGTGACTGCAGTAGCGTCTGTGTTGCCAGAGAGAAGCCATGTGCAGGTTTTGTTGGCTCACATATCTGGAATTCTTCCTTGACACTAAATAGCAGGAGACTGCAGAGCATACAGCGTGTAGCTGAGGAGACATTGCACTTACTGCTTGGAAATCTATCCTTTCTACCCCATTATAAGGTGACAGATTGTGAACTGATACACATTGCTATGATGTTGTTGGAATTAATCGAATTATGTTTATTTATGCCAAAAGAGAACGTGGCAAAGCACACACCCTAATGCAGAATACATAGCGCAGTACAGTGCTGAAGTGTCTTTTGCACTTTTACATTCTCAATCACATGGCATTTTTCAGCTGCCACTTCACTTGCTCTGCAAATTCAAGATCATGCTGTATTATTGAAGGGAAATATTATTTACTGAAAAACAAAAAAGAAACTCTTACATGTAATCAAAACAGCATTTCACTTGATTAGTAATTAAATTGAGAGACAACAATTTGTAAGGTTACAAAGTCTAAAATTTTTGACAGCAAAGGGCAAATGAGCTGTTCAGAGTTTGCTTGAAATATTTTTGCTCAAACTTTAAGCAAAGAACCTTTAGAAAAGAAAAGTGTATAAATTGCAAAAGCTAAAAAGGTTTTGATGAGTCTAAAAGCTCCAATTGAGAGGTGCAGTTTAGTCCAGTAGCTACTCATTTTGTGAGGGTGACATATTCTGACTTCTGTTTACTATTTTTTAAGTATGTACTCAGCACTGGTGAGGCCACACCTGACATCCTGTGTTCAGTTTTGGGCCCCTCACTGCCAGAAGGGCATTGAGGGGCTGGAGCATGTCCAGAGAACGGCAACAGAGCTGGGGAAGGGTCTGGAGCATAAGTCCTTTGAGGAATGGCTGAGGGAGCTGGGGGTGTTTAATTTGGAGAAAAGAAGGCTCAGGGGTGACCTTCTCACTCTACCAAGTGCCTGAAAGGAGGGTGCAGCCAGGTGGGCTTCGGTCTTTTCTCCTCTTTCCAGCATAAGAGGAAATGGCCTCAAGTTGCCCAGGGGAGGTTTAGATTGGATAGTAGGAAATCTTCCTTCACTGAAAGACTTGTCAGTCACTGGAACAGGATGTCCAGGGAAGTGGTGGCATTGCCATCTCTGGAAGTGTTTAAAAGGTGTGAGGATGTGGCACGTGGAGATGTGGTTTAGGGGTGGACTTGGTGGATGCTAGGTTAACAGCTGGATTTGATAATCTTAGATGTCCTTTCCTGGTTGGATGATCCTCTAATTCTATGATTCTACTATATGGTATTGTTTGCATTTCATAACTTACACAAATTTGGGTTGCATTATATTTTTCTACAGTTTAAATAGGCATGTAGGGCACCAAAGATTCTAGTCACTCAAAAATATTGGACCATGGCAAAAAAAAAGTGAAATGCTTGATGCATTTTGGATCCAAAGGAATATCAGTTTACTTTTTTAGATGAATGTGTTTTCCTAGTTACGGAATTTATTTGATGCATAAAAAAATCTCAGGAGATTTGGTATGTAGTTTAAAAAAAACCTTTATCATGGGAAAGAGTCTAGACAGGTACAGCAAATGAGGATGACATGAATTCAAGATTAACTGGGTATTAGATTGGAATTCAAATTAGATTAATCTGCTTTCTGATTTTGAAAGAAATGGCAGCAGTAAATTGTAAATTAAAACTCTGAAATGTTTTGGGTGCTATGTCCAGCTCTCTGGACTTCAGTATCACAGTGCTTTTAAAAAGCTTGTTCTTTAGTTGTGTGGATTTCTTTGTGTTTTTGTTGATGTAATTTAGTGTTTCTCGATGTGGTAAAGGTTACCTAATCAGACGTAATGTGTCCCAGTAATGAAAGTTTCTACTGCTCTTAAGACATTACAGTGTGATTTTACATTTCCCTTATAAGACTCTTAAAATGGGAAAGTTTGCCTCCACATGCATTAATTAAATTGCCTTCTATTATAACAATCTTAACTAGTAGAAGAATGCTTTCTCTCTGAAAATGTTCAAGGCCAGGCTGGATGGGGCTCTGAGCAACCTGCTCTAGTGGAAGGTGTCCCTGCCCATGACAGGGGAGGTGGAACGAGATGATCTTTAAGGTCCCTTCCAATCCAAAGCATTTTATGATTCTGTGATTATGGGTATTATCACACTACGCTCTTAATTCATACTGTGTGCTACACTACCAGCTGTCTTGGGGTGACTTTATGATGTATATTCCTTATAAGGAATACCTCCAGTCTGTGTGTTATAAGAAATAAGTGGGGCTAAGCCTGCATTCTGTTCACCTACAGGGTACAAGTTGCTTCCTGCGCTGGGTCCGAAACCTAGATGATGAGCTTCATGCACTGGTAGCTGGTGAGTCCATGAAAAGTTTGTGTTGCCTGTGGTGGGACTCCATAAGTATTCCTCTTGTCTGTCTTCCCATTCCCTTTCCAGACTTCTGTGATGAAAATAGGACTGTGTACACCAAGGTTGTATCAAAGTGATGTTTCAAGTAGTGTCAGGGTTGCAATTAAAATCGTAAGGCAAATTCAGTCAAATGTGGAGTTTATGGTCAGCTCCAAGGACAGTATATTACTATGTGCATGAATATAAACTTGTTCTTTAATTTGCAGCTGTAGAGATGTGAGATGAAAATACTGACCCTTCCATATGTGACAGATTGGGCTCCACTGGGTCCAAAGAAAGACCCTTTTGCCATGAATTTTGTGTGGTGGTGAGGCCCTTCCCTCATGTGCATCCATCACATGTTGGAACCTCAGAGGCCTGTCATCCCACAAAGAACAGAAATTTGATACTGTGCTCTTGAGCACTGAAGTACAGATTTGTTTCAGCATTTTAAAACATTCTCTTTTTAGTGATACAAACCATATTTGGATGGGCAGCAAAAGAGCATCACTGAACTAACAACAGAAATAAATAGACCTGTGCAGTGTTTGTTGGGCTGACACACCACAACAGTGACCTTAACAATGCAAATCACAACCTTAACAATGCTTTACTTTTCTAATTGTTACAGGGTGTCTGGCAGGAATTTCTATGATGTTTTACAAAAGTACAACTATCTCTATGTATCTGGTGTCCAAATTAGTAGAGGTAAGTTATTTCTGTCCTAACATAGGTCTTCATTTCATCTGTTTTTTCAAGGAAGAAGAAGGAAATTCAGAGGCTTTGTCAGGCAGTTGCAGTAAAATACAAAGTTGTGTGGTGATGGTGTTTCAGTACATGTGTGCCAAGAGGCAATGCTGCCATGTGGTCTCATTTCTGTCTTACTTTCTTTTCTTTGACTCATTTTAAACATCCCTTATCCACTGGTATATTCTCCATGAATTTTTTTAATCTCCTGACAACCCTTTGCTTTGTAGTTTTTGCAGATTTTTTAAATCAGAAAGTTCCAAGAACGTCTGTTCTGCCAGAAACATAAATCAGACCTAGTCCTTAATTGCAGATTTATTGCCAAAAGCTACAGCTTAACTTCCTGCCTTTGTTCCCTAATTTTGGCATTCAACAGTCTAAGATAACTCAAAATAGCTTAGGTTTTAGTCTATAGCTGAAGTTGTTTGTCAGTGTACTTTAACTGATTGAATTCCCAGCTTTGGAATGAACTTTGTTCTAATTACTATTCTTCAGGCTTGAATTATTTCTCTGAACTTGTTAAAATTAGGAGCCTAGAAAAAAAAATGTAGTTACAGAGTTTGGGTATGTTGAATATACTTTCAACCAGCATTTCATTTCTTACTGTTATTTTTCCATAAAATTGAAACCTAGTCATAGTTAATTCCCCAACAAAACCACTGGAATGAGTTGATAATGTTCTCTCACTATGCATCATCCCCAAATCAGATATTTCTCCTGCAGTCCTTGAGAGCCTTGTTCTCTAGTGATATTTATCCACCTCCATTGTTGTTACACATTTTTCCCTTACAGTGGTTTGTTCTGTTTCCCCCTCCCAAATGTATGGTATCTCCCTGTCCATTATCCCTTCCTCGCTATCCCAGGGAACAGTAACACTCCATTACCAGATCAGAATTCATGTTAAAGAGCATAAAAAGAAGGATTTTTTTTTGTTACATGTAGAATGAAACATAAAAAAGGAAGATACTCTCTGTTCCTACTCCTTGACCAAGCTCTGAAGGCAGTTCACGTATTGGTCATACAAAGGCAAATCTGCCTTACCCATATTGACTTTTTGAACACCAGTTGTAAAAAACCAATATTACCTTGTATTGCTGATGGTTTTTTCTGGACTTTGAGACATAATGGCTACAGTGAAATAAGAAAAGCGCTGTGTGTTCTTTCTTAGTTTTCTTTTTACTACTTTTATCATCTTGCGCAAGCCAAGGGTAACTGACCAAAGAGGCGTGTGCTGCTTTGCAAGGTCAGGCTGTGCTCAGGAAAATAAACTGTACATGTTTTCTCAGAAAGTAAAGTATGTGATTTCAAGCTGTTTAAGAACAGTGAATATTCGTTTTGTTGGAATAGTTATTGCATTGTTCTTTTGCTTTTTTAAAATGAAGAATTTAGCAGAGCAAACTTTCACTTTTTTATTTGTATGATCTGTAACACCCAAGCTGTTGCTAGTCCCGTTCTGTGCGTTAATAGCCTCTTCTTAGATTGATCTTGGACAACTTCTATAATCTATCTTAATCATATAAAAATATATCATAAAGCTGACAAGTTTTTTTTTTGAAAAGGTAAACCAAAAAGTAAAAAGGTACTTTGATTTTGTTGCATTCAGCTTTTTTTGTTTATTTTTATAGACTATATACTTCAAAGGCATTGAAGCAGGGAAGGTTCCCTATTTTCCTCATGCAGACAGCATCATCTATGCCATTTCTACGTCCATATGCTTTCAGGCAGTAAGTATGTTCTCTAGCAGAACATGAAGTTCTTTAAATCTAATGTTGAATGAAATGAGGAGCACAGGGAGACAGTTGTATAGAAAAGATGGTGAGATGTAGTGATTCACAGCATTTTGCTCCTGCATCCTGGGGTTCCTGCATCCTGGTTTTGAGTGTGACTGTGGGAAGGTAATTTCTAGGACTCAGTTTCTCCTATGCTTGTAGCTGAGTATCCCAGCATTGAATTATTTAGAAAGGATCTTAAAATGCACTGACCCAGAAGATGACCCTTAGTGTATGAACTTCCATAAGCATGTGAAAGGACAGTTTCTCAAGGAGGCAAGCAGTATAATACAATATTTTATGGTTTTTTTAAATCAACTGGAAGTTTTCACTATCAGCTGACTTGAATTAATATTGCCTAGTTGAAAAAAAAATGGAAAAAAATAGTAAAAACCTTGAAGTGTTACATTTGAAACAAGCTGTAGTTACCATCTTTTGCACTTCTCAAGTCAGCTACATGCCTTTACCCTCAGTCCCTTTATCATCTGCATCAGCTAGAAAAGCAACTTTACAGTGCTACCCGAGTAGCTCTGCTACTCTACTACATCTCTACTACATTTCTAGACCTTCTGATGAAACATCCCTGCATGAACTGCATGTTCTCTGAACTTCCATAACTATGAAGATTTTTTGTGCCCCCCAATAAAAAGAATATAAAAATACCCTTAAGCAATCTTCTGCTGCCTTGTGCTTAACAGGACAGTTAAGAGACATTCCTCCTCCTCATTGTTCCCATGTACTTGGGAATATCTCTAAGTCTAGTATCAAAGTGAATTGATATTTTAGTGCTTGGGATGTGCCTGAAGGTCTCCAAAACACTGCTGTCAGGGACAATCATGTGAGACTAATGGACATAAAGTTCAGATGAGAAAAGAAGGAATTGTTTTTTTCGTTACTTAATAACTCATTGGAAAATGAAGCTAAGACTAAAAATAAAATGCTTTGTTTAGCAGGAAGAAGGAAGGAGAAATTAGAAAAAGGATCTACTCTGATGCTTGTTATTCTGTATTTCTATATGCACACTGTATTTCTAAGTGATCCAGAAAAGTAATGGAATAGAGAGAAGACATGGATTTTGGCTATGTCATTATTTCAGATAACGTAACATCAAATATGAATATGACTACAAGAAATGGGGGATCACAAAATGCAGAATGGGTAGAGGATAAAGTAGCAGGTAAATTTGGCACCCACCAGTCCAAAGTCATGTATGTAGGAATAATGATTGTTGTTGCTTTCTCTGCAATGGGATGTAAGTTAATTGTCACCACTGGTAAAAGATTATATTCTGGGAGTATCAGTCTGTGCTGGTGGTGGTCATACAGAGCATTGAATTCATCAGAGAGGAGGAAAAATTAGTTCCATAGCAATTCTTTTGCTAATTTTGGCTAATGTAGCAGATTAAGCTTTTGCCTGACAGTGTCAGCTGGCTCTGACAGAATCCTCTCCTTGCAGGCTGTCATGGAAGTTCAGAACCTGAGACCTTCATACTGGAAATTTCTTTTACGACTAACAAAGGGCAGGTATGTACTCAGGGATGTGTTATGGCTTGTCTAAACTTGTCACTGATCACACTCAGCTTTCTGTGTCATTCACTGTCAACAGCAGAGCCCTAGAAGTACATGAGGGTTAATTTCCTCTGGATTTACTTTGCTTTTCAAATGGTTTCTGGTACTCTTGAAGTTCTTTGCTGATGAAGTGACATTGCTGGGTTTAGTCTAATGACAGGAGCAGACTTAACTCTAGTGAAGACTATTTAGCAGATGAGCATTTTGCTTGAAGCCTTTTTGTTCTCTCAGAGAGTGGGATGCTTTTAGATTGCACTGGGGCTTGAAGAATCCAGTAAACAACTATACATGTTGAAGAAATGACTTAGTATGTACAGTGATTGACAACATGGTATTAGTAGGGGTTTAAAAGCATTACTAGAAATGTCGTAATATCTCCTAGGAATACTTGAAAGTCTCAGTACATTTTTATAACTGTTTGTTGTGAAAGGATTTTTTTCTCTTGAAAAGCTAATGAAAAATCTTTGCTGATCATAATCATTAATATAACTGTAGTACCTTACAGGATGTTTCTCCTATTTGCTGCAGGAATCTAAGAAACTTTCTTTTAAAACTAGATTTACTGTTTAGTGAAGTGTACACTGTTGTACTGGTGCAGTGTGTGGCAGGAACAAGGTATCCAAATCTTGATGCAGATCAGTTTATTAACAGGATTATAAAAGGTAACGTTTGTAGTGACAGCGAGCTCTCAGGGCTGTATAAATAGCAGTGAAATCAGAGACCAGTCCCTGGAGCGTGTTGAGCCTACACTCCCTGTGGCACAGTACATGCATGAGGTGATTGAATACATTGCACAGTATAGTGGGAAGCTTTTCTTGGGATGCCTGGAGGTAGTCCTCAGGCAACCTCTGAGGCCATACAAACATGATACAGGGAATTATGTCAGTGCAGATGTCCAATTTTGGCTGCATTTTTCCATTTTGTCCTAATCCTAAGCTTGCCTTAGTTGAAAGAGAGGAAGGAAAAGAAAAAAGAAAGTCTGTTCTGCTCATTTATTTTATCTGAAGCCGATCTCTGTAATAGTAATTTTGACACTCTCTCCATTAAGGCAGTTTCTTTTGGTATTTCATACACTTTTCAGTCTATAGTTGTGAAGAGCAACAAAATGGAAATAGGGTGTAACACCCAGAAAACTGACATCCAGACTTGGGCAGGTAGGGCCACAGTTTGTTCTGCTGGAATGAGAGAACATTAGTATATTTGGGTTTGACCTTTTTTTTTTTTTTGGTGGAATTAAAAGTAGAAGGTGACTCTTCTGCTTTTTCATGTTGCATTATTTGAAGTATATTTAACAAACACTGTTAGCCACATTTTTCAAATGCCTTTTTTTTTTTTTTAATATTTATTGCCTGAGGTGAAAAACTCTGAACAGCGCAGTTTGGAGCCTGTATTTCAGAGACTTTGATGATCTTTCATGACATGAAATAATTTTATTTTTTCGTAAGTAAATGAGTCATGCATTCATGCTTTTTTGTCTTTTCTTTTTCAGGTTTGCTCTCATGAACAGGAAAGTTTTAGATGTGTTTGGTACTGAAGCATCTAAGAACTTCAAGGATTTCACACCTAAGCTTGACCCAAGATACACAGTTGTGCCACCAGAGCTACCACTGGAGCTGTCTTGAACACCACAGTGTGGCTCATCATTGAATGTGATCAGCATTTTGTCCTGAAAAGTTAATTAACTTGACAGTCGTATGTATGGAGGAGGGCTAGGGCTCCACTTCAGTATTACTTCAATGAGAAATGCTTTTTACCAATCAGAAATACTGAAGCTTTGCAGGGAGGTGTGGCTTAATGATCAAGCCCCTTCCATAAGCAGAAAACATTTCTGGATTACTGTAGTTGGTTGACAGTGTGGTAGAATCCCAAATGAATTAAACAAATGAGTAATATATTTAGAAAAGAGAAGTAAAACATAAATATGCTTCATAATTTCAAAAATTCCATAGTTCATACCAGTAGAATATTTCTTGGTAAAACTAAAAGTAATTCTTAATTTAGAAAGGAAGACAATTGGCATAGTTTAGGTCCAAAATTTTACCTGATACTAAAAATATTGCAGTCTGGTGAAAATTCCTCCCTGGTTTTCTAAATTGTGTCACTGATTTGTCTCAAAAGAGTCACCACCTCCTCATTAGTTAAAATTAGGGTATTTTTATACAGCTGTGGTTGCAAAATAAGGCATTCCTTAGGAAAAGAAAATGCATATTGATTCAGAAATCACATTCCAGGGCTGTAAATTCCGCTGATGGCACAGATAACAGACAAGGAAAACAAGAGGGCGGTGCCGGTGGCTGCTGCGCGCCGAGGAGCAGCGGGTGTGGTGCTCAGCATCTGCCAAGTGGCAGAGGAAGGAATGAAACCTTCCAGCCTCTGAGATGCTGCTGGAAACAGGAGACAGTTACAAAAATAAAAAAGCCAAGAACAAAACAAAACAAAGCAAAACAGACACCCACCACCCCCCTCCCCAGCTAAAATATACTGAAGCAAAATGTTTATTTTTGAAAGGGTTTGACATTATCGCCTTAGATGGCATCGGGTTGTTTGTCAGGCTGCGGCACCAGCTGGCCTTTCAAGCATTTCTTTGGAAGAGAGCTGACCCCTGAGGTTAGGCTGTTACAAGAGAACAGTTTTGACAATCATATTAATAGTCTTTTTTTCCTTGTAAATGGTGAAGAGTGGTTTTCCATTGGGCCATCAGTCCCACGGCTGGCACAGTTACATTAAATTTGATATGGTACTCAATGCAAATAACTACCTACATGAAGTCCATCTCATTTTTACTGTACGTATTTCTGCAGATTTGTGTTCTAAAGTGAGACTCTGACATGCTAATTGCTTTTTTTTTCCTTTGCATTTTGGAGCTTTTTTTAAGTTATGACCCATTCAGGTGATGCTGAATGGTGTTCATTACCCTAGAAGTTAATGAAAATATGAACTATATTCACATTCAACAGAAAAAACTGAAAAGAGGTGAGATAAGCCAGGGAAATTGCAGTAGGTTGCATGTATTTTAAAAACAAAAAAACAAGAAATCAGTGCTTTACTGGAAGTCTTTATCAGATAATAAGAATTGGACTAATTAGTAGACTCTTGGTCTTATAACACTGTAATCCTACCCCAGCCATAAGCATATTTTAATTCCAATTAGCTGAATTTCTTAATACCAAATATACAGGAATTTTTATCAGATTTATTGTCATGAAAATTCTACCAATTTGTGCACAAAATCTGCTTCTTCATCAACTACACTAACAGTGATGTTTTGTCACTGTTATTAAAGGTGCTTCATCCTTTTAAACATTGGTTGTCCAATTTAGTGTGAATAAAGTTCTGCAAGATAGTTTGTATGCAATATTTTGTTGCTTGGGATTATATTAAAATTCCTTGAAAGGAAATAAATGTTAATTCAACAAGAACTTTAAAAGGATTGTAAGAGATTTGAAGTGTTTTTCCACTGGAATATGGTCTAAAATATTTGACCTTATAAAGTCTGAGAAGTTCTATATTTTAGGTGGTATATTAAAAGTCACACACTATATTATTAATACTTTCAAGTGTAACTATATACCATTCTCAGACTTGAAGATATTTTATGGATGGATTAAGTTTCTCCACTGGAATGACAATTGTGATTGTTTCTCTATTCGGGGGGGGTTTTTGGGGAAAAACATCCAAGAACTACTTGGATAGTAGTTCAGCATCTCAGCATCTAAATAACAGTTTTGTCTATGTTTCTTGCTTCCACAATTCACAGTTCTTGTTTCAAGTTATTTTCATGTAATATAAAGAGAAATTAAAAATTTTTAAATTATTTTTATTCAAATTGAATATATGTAAGAGAAAAAAAAAATAAAGTCATAATGTTCTTCCCAACAATAAACAGTTGCTGCTTGACAAAGTGACTTTTTTGGCCATGTTGTTAATAATCTCTCTGGTGTCCTAAGTGAAATGGGATCATACAGTGGTTTGGGTTGGAAGGGACCTTTTAGAGGCCATCTGGCTCCAAGCCTCCCTGCCATGGGCAGGGACACCTTCCACTAGACTGGAGCTTGCTCAGAGCCCCATCCAGCCTGGCCTTGAACCCTGCCAGGGATGGGCCATCCATAGCTTCTCTGGGAAACCTGTGCCAGTGCCTCACCATCCTCCTTCTTTCTTATATCTAAAGTAAAAAGCTTTCTTACATCTAATCCAAGTGGACTCTGCTTCAGATTGCAGGCATTAGCCCTGGATGTGATTCTTGGTGGTGAGGGAACGCTGGGAATGTGACTGAGCATTTAAATTTGTTGCAAAATAAAGTCTTAATGCAATGTCAGTGAAGAGGTAACACCAGAGCAGTTCAGCTGGCACCTTCAGCTCTGTGCTTCCATGGGTAATTAGGTAATGCAAGTTTATGTTCCTTTTTCAAACAGAGCAAACTGCATCTCCAGATCTGCTGGCAGGGAAGAGCCACACACCCTAAGCTGTGCCTGCCAGACAGTTGGGCTGTACATGACTGAAAGGCCGGTGCTTTCTGCCTCCTGATGTTTCTGATCACAGGATGAGTGTCTCTTTGATGGGTCCAAACTTCTTGCAAAAGTTTATTTTGCAAAGAGGAATACAGGGGTGGGCTTGCTCCAGGAGCTGGTGGGAAGTTGTGGGTCAACCTGAAATGTACAGTTCTTCAGGAGAGGTTTGGGTGTCCTTAGGGAGTCTGCTCCAGGCAACAGTGCCTGGCTTCCTGCAGGCGTCTCAGGAGGCTGCTGCCTCATCCGTGGCTCCCAGAAACAAGCATGGCCTATGGCTTAGTTCTTCATCCCTCCCTCACCTCTGCTCATCCCAGTTTTGAGTCATTCCCCTTTGCGTGTTTCCCTTCCTTTTTCCCAGGCCTCTGTGCTTTTGCCTGTGTTTGAGGACATGGGAAAAGTTTTTTTCCAGATACTTGGTGAAGAGATCCCAGGTAGAAGAGTCTGCTGTGGTCTGAGGCCAGACTTATGCTCCAATTCAGAACAGCTTGTGTGCAGCTTCAATTTCCAACTCTGTCAGAGGAAAATATTTCTGGACAAGTGGTCCTTGAGTACACATGGACTGACAAGGCACAAAAAGTAAGCAAGAAAATCAGTGATGATTAAACTGAGCTTTTGCTGTTTTTAGGATTTATTTTCCCACAAATACATTTAACATGGTGGGAAGGTGGGAGCCAGGCTCTGTATGGCTGGACTCGATGGTTTTAGATGTCTTTATCAATTTATGTGATTCTGCATCAGGGTTATGAGTCCTTGCTGTGGTGCAAAAGCACAGGACTAGAAGGATGTAGCAAAATGCAGTTGGGGTCAGCAAAGTCACATTGGTTGGCTGTAGCTTTGTGCCTAAATATTGGTCTGGAGGTTTCAGTTTCTGAGGGTTTTCTGTCGGTTTGCAGAGGGAGGGTGTCTCACAGGTTGCCTCCTTTGACAAAACCAATACATTTTCTCTCACACCTTTGGGAATGCAACAGAAAAATTTGACACGTTTCCTTGAGGTACACGGTTTCATGGGTTTTCTTGTTATCGAGTAGCAGATCCTGGATGTTATATTTATCCTGTAGATACATTAACAGTAAGATTAAGACAATAATTTTCCCCCCATAAGAAGCCTAAAATTGTCACTGTGGATATACTGGGAAAATCAGCCAGTGCTCTCCCTTGCTTTAGCCACACTGAAATGGGATCACTTCACTCAGGACAGAGCACTCACCATTTGCAGCTGATAGACTATGTCCTTCCATCTCCATCATACAGGACACTTTCTTTACCAACATGCTACTTTGTATGTGGCAAGCAGAAATGTGAATTAGAACCCACTTTGATCTCAAGGACTTTTATTTTTTCCCTGGCATAGGCCAGGGAGATTTCCACTTGCTAATTAAAATGGAGAACAGTCAGAAGGATTTTAAACATTAATGCCAAGGTTTTACCCAGAGTGGAAGAGTCTGGTTGGAAATCAGGCGAATGATTAATCTTACACTGGGGGAATCCAATCGATGTTTTTTCCCCTCAGCTGCCACCACAGAGACATAAAAAGTGCTGCTGTGGCAGTTTGGAGCAGGAGTTGATGGGATAGTTCCCAGGACTGCTTGAAGTTTACAGAAGACCTGATCACACAGGGTCAGGAACAAAGGCAAGGCTTTTTTACTATATTTTCCTAGTATTTTGGAGTGAAAGCCTGCTTTCCTATTACAGGCAGTAAAAACTTGCAAGAAGGGGCAGATTGGGTTGGGATGAACAGATCTGGTGTGAGAGTCCCACCTTAAAGTGCTGCTGATTGCACGGCATTGACATGAACATAAAAACCCCAGTTCTAAAGAACCTAGAAATGCTGGTTTGCTCTTTGTCTATTGGCTCTAAAACAAATGAAAAAGAAACTTTCCCCCTCACCATGACGTGTAACTCAACTGGGAAACACCATTTCCAGGAGTTGAAAAAGTGACCAAAATGTCAGCTCTAACTATATCCAAAGGCTTAAAAAAGACATTGGCTCATTTGATGCAATTCTTACCCCAATGCCACCACTGCCTGCTGGGTTTGAGACAGTATTATCAGTGCATACTGTTCACCTAGAGGAGCTGTGGGTAAATGTGCAATGAGGAATAGTCACTTGGACAAAAGTCATCTTTGAAGGCACGTGGCCTTGATTTCCCAGCTCATGTACCAAGGGTGGTGAAGAAATCCAGCTGGTTTCTATAACAGTACAGCTTAATCCTCTGCAAGGTCACGGAGACAGCCAGGAGGTGTCCTAGGAATCAACAGGTGTCCTGTTCTGTCAGATGCTCTGTCCCACAACTGTCAGCGAAGCACAGACGTCTGAGGGTCCCAAAAGCAAAGCAGTGTTGCTCATGCAGGGGATGTCAGGAAGTGAAAAAGCTGGTGTGTGCCCTCATAGCTCTACTTCATGCTTGCAGGCTTACAAGGATCAAAAGACGTTACCTTTTGTATGGGTTTTTCTGTACGGGACCAGTTTCATCTGCCCAGGCGCAGCCTGCTGGAACCCGGGCAGGAAACCGGTGGCCACAAGAACAAACTCGGGATTGTTAAGCCCAAGGCCACTCACCACCGCAGGCTTCCTCCTATGGCTTGGAGCCTGTTTCTCGAGGCACTACTGGAGTCAGCCAGGGACTGGGCAGATTAGACCAGTCCCAGCAAATGGGACTGAGCCAGACTGGCCGCTGCCGTCAGAGCTGTGCCCAGCGGCTCCCTGCGATGTGCAACCACAGAACAAAGCTGCCCTGATGGAAAACCTCCCCTTTGATAGTGCCCTTCACATGCTGGCCTGCCTGGGAACTCAGCTCCATGCAGTCTCTGCTGGTCAGCTGTTTGTGAGCATGACCTCAGGCTTCATGTGTCTCTGGGAAAGAGAGGGAGCCTGGAAATCAGCCTTCACAGTGCTCCTGTGGGAAGCTGAATGCTGAAGTCTTGCTCACCTCAGCTGGAGTTTCTGCTCACCTGTCTGTCCCCCTTCAGCCTCATGGTCCTTGTCCAACCCCTCAGTAACCTACAGCTGTTGAAGATTATCTGCATCCCAGCTCCAAGGCATGTAAAATCCAAAGATGATCCAGCGGGGCGAGCTCAGCCTTTTCGCTCTGCTGGGAACAGCAGTAGTGGGGCTGCCCTTCTCAGCTGAGGGTGTGTTTGGCTGTAGTGCTGGCTTTGATCTGTACACAGACAAGGATGCTGGGCAGGAATTACTGCTTGCTCCAGCAATCATAATACCACTCAGCATGGGATTAATTTTTGATTCCATGAGTTAGTTTTAAATTATTTTGCTTTAATAAGTTGGAGTGGGAGGAGAATATTCTCACAGAGATGAGAACAAGTCCAAATAAAACAGTGTGTGTAGCAATGCAGAATGATTTCCCTGAGAACCTGGGGGAGCTGAGGCCATGTTTTCAGACATTAGCTCAGATCCTTGGAACAAATTTTTGAGCTCTTCATTCCAAAAAGTTTTCTGTTTGATAAGGAAAGAGTGACATTTTCCTTGCTCTGTTGGGCAGTGTTGCCTAAGACTTGACAATTAAAGCACTTTATCCTGTCATGTATAAGCAAGACCTCCCTCCCCTCCTGTCTGCTCCCTCCTGCAGTAGGTGAGAGCACAGACTAGATTCCTAAGTGACTTAGAAGTATCATTCTCAATTTTTGGAGACTCAGCCTCAAATCATGATTCTCAAAATCCACCCCAGCTTCAGTTTAACTTGACAGTAGCGTGCTCCTTTCAGATGTGAAAACCTCCGAGGACCTTCTGTGCTGCCACATCTCCTGCATGGATTTCCTCGGCTGTGATAATGTTGGGAAGCCTTCTGCCTCCCACACGTCAATAGGAATGCAAGGGTCCCTTTGCTGAGGCCAGTCCTGTGGGGCAACAACTGGCCAGAGGGAATGAGGTCTGGCCCATGTAAACCCTTACTCATGTCCCAGGATCTGCTGGCTGTGTAGTGGTTGGCTCTGACCAATAAATGTCAAGGAGCTCACAAACAAATTAGCCCTGAGAGCTCACCTTTTCTGTCCCAGCAGTGTCCCCTGGCACCCTTCAGTTTAGAGGTATGGATGCAGCATTGATGCATGCCTGGAAAGGTGCCCAGTGGAAAAAGACATGGGGATGCTGGACAACAGCAGCTGAACATGATCCAGCCTCTGCCCAAGTGGCCAAGAAGGTTGATGGCATCCTGGCCTGTATCAGCATTAGTGTGGCCAGTAGGACCAGGGCAGTGATTGTCCCCATGTAGGTAAGGTCACACTTCAATTCCTCTGTTCAGTTTTGGGCCCCTCAGTGCCAGAAAGACATTGAGGAGCTGGAGTGTGTCCAGAGAAGGGCAATGGAGCTGGGGAAGGCTCTGGAGCACAAGTGTGGTGAGGAGTGGCTGAGGGAGCTGAGGTGTTTCGTCTGGAGAAAAGAAGGCTCAGAGGAAACTTTTCACTTTCTACAACTACCTGAAAGGAGGGGCCTGTAGCCAGGTGGGGGTCAGTCTCTTCTCTCAGGTACCAAGCTACAGAACAAGAAGAAATGGCCTCAAGCAGCACCACAGGAGGTTTAGTTTGGATATTAGTAAAAGTTTATTCACAGAATGAGTGGTCAAGCATTGGTACAGGCTGCCCAAGAAAGCGGTGGGATAAATCACTGTCCCTGGAAGTGTTCAAAAAGCATGTTGGTGTGTTCCTTAGGGACATGGTTTAGTGGTGGACCTGGCAGTGCTGGGTTTACTGGTGGACTCGATGATCCTGGTGGTCTTTTCCAACCTTAATCATTACATGATTCCATGGGGAGGGGCTGGGCTGCCCACACCTCCAGCACTGCTGAGGGGCTGCTGCTGCACAGAGCAGAGCAGCTCAAGGAGAGGCATGGCAACCTTAGCTGGGGGATTGGCAAAGATTTAGTTGTGATTTAGACTTGTCCAGGCAAGGCTTTGTGCCTTTGTTTTCACAGGAAGTTTCTGATTCCCAGTTGTCGCTTACTGCTGTTAAAACGGAGGAAAGTGACTCATGGAGTTTCCTATTGGCCTGAGGAGATATGCAGGGAAATTACTTACCAGGGACTCTGCCCAGACAGCCGAGCCCCTGGCAGAGAGGGAGAAATCAGGCAAGGAGGTCTCAGATTCATTATCGTGCCTGGAAGTTAATTGCCTGAACCAGTAATGCACATAAATGCATTTCTCCTGTGGGCAATCACTGTGGGAGGGAGCGGTGCTGCTTTGCCAAGGGCCGGGGTCAGACAGGGCGATACACATTTTACAGCTGTAACCTCCGTGATTTACTGCATGGACAGAGCAGGAGGGGAAACCAGAGATGGATATTCCTGTTTCCTCTCGCTCCCCACTTGGTCCATTCCCTGGAAATCACAGTGAATTCACTAGGAGTGCACAGACTTAGACGTGTTTTGCCAGCAGGCCCACGCTGTCTGTGGTCCCTGCTGCAGCCAGGCTTCAGGGCAGAGCATCCAGGGGCAGGACCACCCCCAGGGCTGCTGTGCTGGGGCCTGGGAGCAACAGGAGCATCTCTGTCCTCCCTGCTTGGCCAGAGAACACCTTCCTAGGGGTGATACTGAGGGTACAGGGGCATCCTGCTGCACAGATGGAGCATTTTCATGTTCCAGGGGAAAAACCTCGCTGAGAGGGCGACTCTGCTCTCATCAACATCGTTGTTACTGCTTCTGTAAACAAAATACCTGAGGAGAGGAGAGGAGAGGAGAGGAGAGGAGAGGAGAGGAGTCCAACTGCATGTTGTTTGTAGGCATTTGCCATTTCTAATGTCTCTTTTGAACTGGCTGAAGTTCCTCCTTGTGCAGGGCCACATGAAGCAGGTGAAATGCTGCTCTTCAGGATTAATTTTAGTTTTTCCAATAGACTTTGTGCATAAAAAAGTGGATCACTTTTAAGGGGTAGGCAGTGAGTGTGAAACCAAGCAGCTCTGCTCCTGTAGGAGAGATGGGGACATCAGCACGTGAATACAGCACCTTTTGAGCCGATCAGGGGATGTCTGTTCCTACTCTCCTGCCATTCCTGTGTCAGAGAAATTGCCCCTTCTTAGAGGAAGTCACTGGTCTCTCATCCAGAGCCTTTGGGAGAAGGTCACCCATCAAACCTGTGACATGCCTGCGACGTGCCATGGGGTTTGTCCTCTGCTCCCGTCTCCTTTTAAGGTTTTAAAGAACTGAAGAAAACACCGTTTCTTATTACAGACACAGTTGCTTTTGCTCTCCAGCCACACAGCCCTTGCCTACGTGACTGTCATGTACACTCAGATCCAGCCCTGATTCCTGCTTGGGCCTCCCACATGGAAGACAAGGAGCTCTCTCTGTG
This sequence comes from Erpornis zantholeuca, assembly GCA_013400515.1. Classification (NCBI taxonomy): domain Eukaryota; kingdom Metazoa; phylum Chordata; class Aves; order Passeriformes; family Timaliidae; genus Erpornis; species Erpornis zantholeuca. The sequence continues at coordinate 202,922 of VZTN01030175.1, read as the reverse complement.
CTCAGATGCCAAGGCGAGAAATACCTCCTGCTCAAGAAACATGTTTCCAAAACTCGGCACCCAGGAATCCCTCACATCCCTAATTGCCCTGATGCTGTGAGATTACTTAGACAGATATAAAAATACACCCACAGGACACACACATGTGCAGATGAACACAGCACAGGGTACAAAACATTTGAGACTTTGCTTAGTTTTGTTTAATGTGGTTTGATTTGAGGCTACAGTGAGAAGGGACATTTGATTTTGTTTTTAATCAAAGGAGAACACAAAGAAAACATTTTAATAGAGACGAAGTGTGTACGTATTGCTCTCCTATAAATGCTTTATAAAATTTCCATTGCTGAGGGTTGATGCCAATCTTTTTCTGGTAGTGGTACTTTTATTACAAATGAACCACAGAAAGTAAAACTATTGAGCTACATTATATCTGACAAATATATCATGATCAAACTAATGAGGGATGAACCCCTGAGCTGGAGTTCCTATGAGAGCAAAAGTACCCAAGAAATATTTCTGAAGTCTGAGCCCGGGCTTCCCAGAGCTGCCTCTCCTGCATTCTGAATAAGCTGAGTCCTCTGCAGGACACATCTGGGTCTGGTCCATCCCTCCAGGGATGCAGCTGCACCAAAATGCCCCAGTGTGCTGAGCAGTGCACAGAGCCTAATGGGGATACAGCTGTGATAATGATCCAGAGGGCAGAGGATCTTTTGCAAATTTTTTCAGGAACATCAATAGTTATATCCATCCTGAAGAAGGTCTGCACCCTCCAAGAACATACCTGGAGCTGAGGTGAGAGAAGTCAATGGAAAGAGTCTTTTGCAATTTGTGCTTCCATAGCCTCCTTCAAAATTATGCAGCTGATGAGCAAAAGGTATTCATAGAGCTGGACTTACATTAAGGAAAAAACCAACAAGCAAGATACAAGGCCTTCCACCCCAACCCTCTGGAAGGTTTCCTTTACTGTTCCCTACAAATCCAAGGGTGACCTTTTATAAACTAATGGAGCAAGCAGTGCTGTTCCCTCCCAGCCTGAAAACAGCCTCCCCAAGAAGATCTCAAGTCAAGGACCAACCAATGAAATATCCTGAACCATTATGGACAGTTGGAAATGCTTATAAGATTCTTTATTATGTAATTGAATAATTGAAAGACTTCTGAGATCATCAAGTCCAACCATCAATCCAGCACCACCATGTTCACTAAGCCACGTTCACAAGTGCCACATCCTCATGATTTTGAACATTTCTGGGGATGGTAACTCCATCACTTTTCTGGTCAGCCTGTTACAAGGTATGACCACAATTTCAGGGGACATATTTTTCTTAATATGCAATCTAAACCTCTCCTTATACAGCTTGAGGCCTTTTCTTCTTGTCATATCATTTGTCACTTGGGAGAAGAAACGAACCCCAGCTGGCTACAGCCTCCTTTCAGGTAGTTGTAGAAAGTGAGAAGGTCCCCCTGAGCCTCCCTTTCTCCAAATTAAACACCCCCAGCTCCCTCAGCCACTCCTCACCATACTTGTGCTCCAGAGCCTTCCCCAGCTCAGTTGCCCTTCTCTGGACACACTCAGCCCCTCAATGTCTTTCTGGCAGTGAGGGGCCCAGAACTGAACACAGAAATTGAGGTGTGGCCTCACGAGTGCTGAGTACAGGGGGAAAATCACTGCCCTGGTCCTGCTGGCCACACCATTGCTGATACAGACCAGGATGCCACTGGCCTTCTTGGCCACCTGGGCACACCTGGCTCATATTCATCTGATTGTAGTAAAGGAGGAAGTGTTATGAATGGATGATGTGGGTTTAAATAAGTCCCTGCCTTTTGCCCAGGCTTCTGGCAGGAGGTAGTAGCTTTACTGAGGTGGCCAGCACCTCAAGCCCCCCTCTCATTTGCAAGTTCTTTAATAATGGCTGATTCTGTCTATTATAGGATGAATTATTTACTGAATAGGCACAAAACTATATAAGACTTAAAAGAGATTATTACTACACAGCAATAAGACAAAAAGAGAGAACTAGTATTACATGCAGGATTAATGGTACCATTAGTTTTAGAGCTAGTGAAGAAATAATATCATTTAGAATCCAATGTTTCTTACCATCTAATTCCTGATGGAGCACACATTGAAATCCTTTCCCTCAATTCTCAGGAAAGTAACCAAGGAATCTGCATCCAGACTCTGGGAGGAAGTCTCACTCATTTTCCGGGTATGAGGATAGAAGGCTTCTGTCTCCATGATAATTATGTGGACTTTTATAGACATAAGGACCATGTCTTTTGGTCAAGAATAATTATTTTTCTTTCATCTTTCCCCACATTTGCTTTCCAGACGAAGATGTTGATTCTTAGCTGGGGCCTGAGCCCTTTTGGCACCAGAGACAGCCCTGTGCTGGGCCTGTGTTATGTGTTGCACGTGCACCAACCATCTGTGGTAGAGAGAACGTAGACACAGGAAGGAAAAGAAGAAAGAATTAGAAAAAACTGGCAGCAGTTAATGAGAAATAGAGCACTTCTGTGCTCTCTGTGTTTGAAGAGCAAGACCAGGCAGGCCAGAAGTGGGCAAGCCTGCTGCTGACAGAGAGGGGAGAAATACAACTAAATTGTATTTATTTAGGTGCCAGTCAACGGGGACAAATGTTCAGCAACTCTAGCACTGTGACTAACCAGAGCCTGCAGAGCAACTTTTTCAAAAACACTGAATAAAAAGTCAATACAGCCTGGAAAGAATTGGAAAGATATTGTTTCCTGGCTCCCATGGGGCGTGAGCTGGGATACTCTGTGCCTGCTGCTGTCAGTAGCACATATTTTGAGAAGACCCTGAGTGCCAGGTTTCAGCAGCCCAGGCTGGGAGCATGTGGGCTGGAAGAGCAGCTGAGCTGACTTGTCTATTTAAGCCTGTTCCAGGAATCTGTGTTCTCCTCCTTAGCATGTGGTTGAACCTGGAGAAGCCCAAGTCATTCCCTGCAGCATCTGAGAAATTCTGTGCTCTGTCAGAAAGCAGAGCACCTTCCTCTTGCAGAACTGATGTAGCTCTGTTTTCCTGCGTGGATGCTGCTGGTTGATGCGTTGTTTTTGTTTTAAAGTGTTTGACACATTTCTCTCTGTAAAGATTTATGGAATAAATGTTCTTGCACTGTAGCAGGTGAGAGGTGAGAAGAACTCCCCCCAGATCACGGGGATAGCAGTCCTGTGAGTCACAGGACCATGGGAAGCTGCACGAGGATTCCTGACAGTTCCTGTCTCATCTTCTTTGGAAGGGCTCCAGCTCTTTTTTCATTCTTTCTGCTGAAACAAGTTTTTAAACACGCCATAATTTTGCACCTTTTTTCTTTTTTATCCCAGAAGTTGCAAAGCTTGGAAATGGAGAAGTTTCTGGGTAATTACCCTTAAAAAAAAAAAAAAAATCAGGTTAAATAGGGTATTTATTACAGATACCTGGACAAACAAATGTCTTCAAAAAGAACATCACAAAAGAGAGGTGAGCCAAGTCGACAGTTCTCCACTGCCCAGCTGGAGGAGGGGAGGGATAGAGCAGCTTTGGTGGGTACCAGGGTCAACCCCTGGGTTTTCCCCCCAGCCAGGCCTGTCTGTGGGTTTTGCAGTGTGTGTGGAGGTCTTAAGCCACCATTAGTCATGAAGGCACAGCCTTTGTCTCAGGGGAGATGGAGTTTTTGTGGGGATTTTGGACACTTGTCTGGAAGGCAGCATTAGGGAATAATTGTTGTGTGCAGCATGCTATTTCTGGAAACCTTCCCTCCTCAGCAGTCATGTTCCTCGATCTTCCTTGATTTAGTGATTCAAAACTCCCATTTCCTTCTTTATTTGGACTCGTACACAGTGTTTTATTTCCATTTCTGCCTTCAGTCTACTCTGTGACATTGGGCAAAGCTGCTCAGTGTCTCTTGTTTCCTCTTTCACTCAGTGTCCACCATGTCACGCTTCATTTTAACTGTAAACATGTGGGTTTTGGATCAGACAATGAGAACTGGTTTTGAATAAAGATGAGCTTTCAATCTGCAGTTGTACAACAGAAGAAGGTTCTGCTGTCAGGCCCCACTGTCTGCCCAGATCCAGTCACTGGATGACCATGAGATTTTGCCACTGGCAATAAATGTTCTGCTCTGTTTCTGGTTAGACTTTTCCATGCTTTAGTCTCCTTTACTTTATGCAGGTTGAAATAGATATGTTTGAGACTGGGAGAAGAATGATAGTGCAAGTAATAGTGTAGTCAAAGCCAAACACAGTTAATAAGGGTTGATGTGTTTTTAATATGGCATAGGCAGAATTGATCTACTTTTTGCTTCTTGGTCTGCTATATAGAGCTCATCCCTGGCCTGTGACAGATGAGTTCTCTGTTTTTCTGATCATTGCCAGCCCACTGGTGATGGGTGTATTGAAATTATATCATCCAGAATGGCAGAAGACCAAGATTTCTTCTCCTATTGGTAGAGGATTACCAGAAAGTGCTCAAAGGTTAGCAGTGCATAATTAACACCCACATGGGAAAAAGCCCCAAAGGATGCCCTACTCCCCCTCACCACCATTCCAATCATTCCAAGCTGAGTTTGTGGACTTTCAGTACTTGAAGGGAACCTACAAGAAAGATGGGGAGTAACTTTTTAGCAGGACAGGGGGTAGTGGCTTTAAACTGAAGGAGTGCTGATTTAGATCACTTATAAGAACTAATTTTTTTTTTACCATGAGGGTGGTGAAACACTGGAACATGTTGACCAGAGAAGTTGTGGACACTTCATCCCTGCAAGTGTTCAAGGTCAGGTTGCATGGAATTTTAGGCAACCTGTTTTTTTTGAAGATGTCCCTGTTCACAGCAGGGAGAACTGGACTAGATGACCTTTAAAAGGTCCCTTCTAATCCAAGCTATTATGATTCTACGAATAATAATCCAAACGTATGATTCTACGAATTTACATCTAAGACAATCAGCAATGAATCAGCAGCATTTCAGTGGGGCAGTGCCTCCTGCAAGACCATGATTCAGATTAGTGAAGTTACACAGCTGTACTGATAAGGGTGGGGGAGAACACAGCCCATTTTCCAAAGAAGAAAACCCCCAACTATAGAAATCAATAAATCCTCAGGAAAAAGAAAAAAAAAACTGGTTTGAGACAAAGTTTCTCCAAGATACTAACTTGCCCTTGTCACTAATGTTTTAAGCATGAGAGTTTTAAATCATAAACATTTAGACTAAGGCCATAAAATTTTGAGTAGGTATATAGCAAATGGTGTAACATTGAAGACAAATCATTCTCTGACTAAATAAGAAAATATTTATAAGTTTGTGCTCACAAGCTTACATACATTATGAAAATATAATTCTTCATCATGAGGAAACTGGAAAACTTTGCTCAGCTCCACAGAGCTGTAATACTTTTATATAAACAACCCATTCAGACCAGACAGCTACTTTAACTTCAGCTTAAATCCTGTTTGCTTCAAGCTTTGAGTTCCATTAGTGCTCTTTCAAGTTAAGCATAGGCTTAACAGCTTTATTAGATCAATGCCCAGGACAGCTGGTGAGTCCCAGCTATCAATGAGTCTCCAGTGCAAAGACAACTTCTTTGGTCTTCTTGTTTGCCCCTAGAGCTGTTTTGCTCAGCTACAGGTGTGCACTTCTTTAACAGCCCATTTAAAGAACCCATGGTGCGTTGTTTATAGCCTTGGGGGTCTCCAGTGCTAAGGAGTGTCTCTTCTCTATCACTCCCTGCCTGCTTGCACTGCATCCCCCGTCCCCATTCTCAAGGCCTCTGCTATCATATCAGCCTTGCTTTCCCCATACAATGTATCATTATCCTGGGGTCATAAATATTTCATTTAAGTGCAGAATAAGTATTGTCTGTGTAAAAAAACTCGAGTTTTTACCACATTATTTTAACAAAGAAAACAAACGAGGCAATAATGGCCATGGTCTCTAGAAAAACTGTTGTTAGAGCTGAGCAAGCTAAAGCAAAACTTTAGGCAAGCCAAGACACGTTTGAACAAAGCCTGGCAAGTCCTGAGGCCTCGCATAGAAAGAACAAAGCCTGTGGTCTTTTATAGCAATGGCAATCCCAAATTTAATGGGATACAGGGCAACAGAGAAATAAAATCATTATATAGGCTTGGTGCCCAAACTGAACATTGAGAAACAGAACTAACAACCTATTGTTAGCCTGGTGATTCCTCTTTCAGGAGACCCTATTTCAGGACATGAAGCACTACATCCAATATTTGCTTAAAAAGAGACAGAGTAGTTGCTCAGAATTATACTTACGTAAGAAGTCAATTATCTCCTGAGAGAAGACTCGTTCCCTGAATGCTATGTACCTTACAACATAGCTTAGACAAGACACAGTTTTAGCTCTTGACTTTAATTATCCTTTCCTTCCAAGTCTGTTCCTAAGTACATAGGCCTAAACAGTGAGCCAGTGGGCAGCAAGACCTTTTATCCCCTCTTCCATTATATAATGCTTTTTGGCCAATATTCTTCTTTACTATATAGAACCTTGGAGGTGTGCAGTGTGGAAGTCTGATCAAGGCTCTCTTGCTCCCTTTACAGAAACACAGAATGGTTAGGGTTGGAAGGGACCTCTGGAGATCATCTCATCCAACCCCCCTGCTCACACAGGGCTACCTTGAGCCAGTTGCCCAGGTCCATGTCTAGATGGCTTTTGAATATTTTGGAGGATAGAGACCATTACCACTCTGGGCAACCTGTGCCAGTGCTCCCTCACATGAACAAAGTGTCTCCTGATGCTCAGGCAGTACCTCTTGCCTTTCTATGTGTGCCCCATACTATGGCATGACAGCACAGGTACTTCAGAGAAGTTCCCTGGAGCCCTGAGTTTCTGGAGATGGTTTGGAGGATTTCTCCATAATGGTATTTTCCAGGCTTTTCCTTTCTCACACGCTGGAGATCCCCCTTAAGCCTCATTTTGCTGACTTTGTGGTCCCTTCCTTCTGCACTTGAGATGGGGCAATCCAGGTTATGTGCACAGACTGGGGAATGAGAGGTTGGAATGCAGTGCCGAAGAAAGGGACCTGGGATCCTAGTCAATGGCAAATTGAACACGAGTCAGCAGTGCCCTGGCAGCCAGGAGAGCCAAGTGTGTCCTGGGGGGCATCGGGCACAGCATCAGCAGCCTGGCAAGGGAGGAGATTGTCCCACCTGGAATACTGTGTGCAGTTTTGGGCACCACAATATAAGAAAGACATTAGAGAGTGTGCAAAGGAGGGCAATGAAGATGTTTGAGGGAAAGCTGTATGAGGAGTGGCTGAGGTCACTTAGTCTCTTCAGCCTGGAGGAGACTGAGAGGACACCTCATTGCAGTTTCAACAATTTCAGTTTCCTCCCCCAATTTGAACATGAGGGGAAGAGCAGGGGAAAGCACTGATCTCTGAGGTGCCCAGTGACAGGACCCAAGGGAATGGCCTGAAGCTGTGTCAGGGAGATTTAGGTTGAATATCAGGAAAGGTTCTTCACCCAGAGGGTGTTTGGGCACTGGAACAGCTCCCCAGGGAAATGGTCACAGCACCAGCCTGACAGAATTCAAGGAGCATTGGAATAGTGCTCTCAGGTATTTGGGATGGTCCTGTGCAGGGCCAGGAGTTGTACTCTGATCCTCATGGGTCCTTTCCAACTTAGCATCTTCTGTGATTCTGATCCACAGCCAGTTACTGACTTGTCCTATTAACACCCTTCTCCCCTCTCCAGCAGGATTGAGGACAGCACTACATGGGTCCCCATGCCATTGCCTAGTGCCCACAGAGCTCTGTAGTCACTTTTGATACTGTCCAGGTTTCCCCTGGCAGTACTATTTGTGCCCACATGGAATAAGAGCAGGAGATAGTGGTCACAGTGCCAGATGAGCTCTGGCAGTCCCTCCACAACACCTGGATCCTGGCCCATGGCAAGCAGCAAGGCTCTATAGATGTTTGATCAGGTTGGCAGACAGGTGCCTCTGTTCCCCCCACTGCAGGCCGTTTTTTTCTGATAGCCTTGCATGTTTTAAGGCTGAGTGGACCAGGCATTTCACTTCTGACACATCTGTTTGCCCTTCACCCTCGATGGTGGTGAATCCCTTTTGCAGCTGTATGCCCTTAGCTGAGGCAGAAGCCTTCGCCCTGATGTCAGAATTCACTGGCTTCTGCTCTTCCCCTTCTCCAGAAGTTTTTCTTACCTTACTGGTGGGGAATAGACACTGCCTGCTTCTCTACTGCAGATACAGCAGTGAGAAAGATGATCTTTGGGGCTGTAATTCATCTGCCCTATCTTATATAGTGGTTTTAGGGTGAGATAACATGGTAACATCACTCCTCAAAGTGCCTGGCTTTCTCCAGTGACTGCAAAGCTGTTCTAGATACAGAAATGTTATGCAATTTTTTTTTTTTTGGTGATGTGTGACATCAGGGCTTATAAAGTAGCCTCAAATTAGGAACAGTAAGAAGTAAGTCACATTCCTGTATGCACTGTAAAAAATAACACAGGAAAAATGGAGATAAAGAATGAACTCTGACCCACATAATCTTACTCCTGGTTTTCAGTATTTAAAAAGCATTTTGGTGACAATGTGATGGCAAACACTGATTTTTAAAAAAATACTGAGTGATTTCTGGATCAAAAAGTGTTGATGAGTACGACACTAGGTGGCATTGTATAAATACATATAAAGTCCTGTGCTTTTCCTGTTTCAAAGGAGTTATAAGGTATGAAAATCTCATTGAAATGTGTGGGATTTGTTCACTAATTTTTGTTCTCTGGTCATTGTAGTCTTAGATTTAGCATTACTGGAATGCATGGAGTAGTCTAGTGATAAACTACATTTTATGGTTTTATCGGCTACTGAAAATCTACAGCTCACAATCTGTCTTTTATTTACATATGATATTTATTCCTGAACAACAGCATCTTCTAGAATATAAATGAGAACAGATTCAAGCCTCATGGCTACTTATCTTTTGTGAGCAGCTTAGAGTATGACTGGTTCAGTGCCAAGGTGGTCAGTGAGTTTCTGTGGATCTCTATTCAGCATTCCTCTTCTGAAATAAATGTCACCTCCTTGTTTTTATGTACACTTGTGAGGTAGGTTGTGCCTCTGAAGGATCACGTCAGGACTGCGTGACCAACCCATTTTGTGTAAATGGGATTGAAATACTGATAATACCAAACAAGAGGATATTGATAGGTCACACAGGTCACAGGGGGAAATGACCCTGATTTGTAAATAGTGGGAGATTTTGGAGTGTCTGAAGTGTGAAGTCGCTCAGTAGGATCATGTCCACTTCGGCAAAACTGGAGCGTGAAAAAAGATGCAAGGCTTTAAAGGAATCAGGGGAAACTTTTCCTTGGAAGTGCCAAAATTTCACAGCTCTGTTCTGACCTTGGAGTTGGACTAGTGCCTAATAAAGGGTACAGGGCAGGAGAACAAATCCTCTCCATAGCTCCTGGGCAGATTCAGGTCCTGGGGATATTTATCAGCTAGACTGCTGCAGGGGAAATGGGCTCTGATGAGCCCATGCAAAACTGACTGGAATCAAGACACTGGAGTCTTCAAAAACCTGGTCAAAAACTAGGAAAGTTCTCATGCCTTTTCTGGGAAATCCTCATGAGTGGATACCTCTCCAAAATGCTGGCATTCCAACAGTGCAGCACAGCAAGCAGAAGGAATTAGAGCTCTGTGTGCAGTAGCAGGGCCACAACCTTTTTAGGTGAGATATTTCACATGACTGGAGTGCTCTGGAGGTTGGCTACAGGCTCTATAGGAGGCAGGTAAGGAGCGGGAGCTGTCCTATATGAGAGAGAGCATTGGGAACAGGTGGAGGTCTGCCTTGGCATGAGTGATAAACCATAAACTGAGATCTTATGGGTCAGGATTAGAAAGTGTTACAGATATCTGGTACATACAACCTGATGAGGTAAAACTAGCAGAGATCTTCCTCAGCCAGCTGGAAGAAGTCTCACATTCACAGGTCCTGATCTTCATTGGGAACTTTAAGTATTTTGATGTCTCCTGGAGGGACAATCCACAGACAAATGAGTTTGTCCATGACAAAAGTAGGTGTCCTAAAGAGACATCAGTGCACAACTGTGTCCAGCTATGTCCAGGGCAGAGGAAAAAAAACAAAACAGAAATAGATTTTACCTTGCTTATCTGGGACAGCTCTTATTTTTACAGTAGTGAGAAAGGTCAGCAACAAGCCTTGGTGTTGAGGAAAACAGGATAGATGCCTTGGCTTGTCATGATCTCTCAGTTATGTTCTCGTATTTCTTTCACCCAGTGTCACTCCTGTCACCCAGTGTCACTTCAGATGAGCAAGAAGTTGGATTTGAGAACTGTAGGCTGCTCAGCCTCACCTTGAGAAGGTAATACCATTTCCAAAGAAGGTGATTGGGAGTAGTCAGCATAAGTTAAAGAAAGGGGAGTCTTGACAGACCAAAAGAAGAGCCTTCTAAAAAGAAATGATGAGCTCAGTGGATGAGGAGACACCATATGGCTTTTGGCACTCTGTTCTGTAGCATCCTCATAGGCAGACTGCTGAAATATGGAGTAGTTAAATAAACAGGGAGGTGCACTGAAAACTGGACTGCAGTGGTAAATGTGTTGTGAGCACCAGCCCAAGTCCATGGATATATTAAAAATCCAGCTATAATTGGTCCCTAGCAACCTGCTCTTGATGACCCTGCTTTGAGCAGGGGCTTGGCCTAAACAATCTCCAAGATATCCCTTCCTATCTCAAATGTTCTATGATTTTGTGAACAGCACCTTCTCTGCTGGCCTCACTTAGGGTTGAGTCTGTAGCTCAAGCCTCCAAATTCATAAGCATCTGTAAAGTTTTCAGACAGGACAGAGTGATCCATGTCCTGCAAGACTGCCTCCAAACTGTTGTCCCATTAGCCAGAGAGACAAGTGACAGATGTGTGCACCCTCATTCTGGGGAAAAGTCCCATTTTGGTTATGGTCAGAGCTATAGGCTGGCATATAAATATTGGTAATGCTGGAGGGTGTAAGAGTCAAAAAATGGCTTTAGGCACTTCATACACTTCTGATACTTAGATTGAAACTTCTTATACTGGGGTGATTTCAGAGAAATATTTTAAGGTTTTGTGGCTAACACAAGAGTGTGGCTGATAGCTGAACTGCCATGCCGTGTTAGTAGTTCTGCTGCTAAACACAGGAAATTTATTTGTCTTTACACACTTAAAGCAGCAGCTTCCTGGGACTCATCCCACTGTAGAACCATGCAACCCAAACAAACAACATGTGGATTGTGGCTAGAAATTTGCAACATGTTGGGAGGAAACATCCTTGCTTACCCTGAGTGACCTACAAAGGCAGAGTAAGCTGTCTTGATGGTCCTACTCATATGGGAGGATGTTTACATGGGCAATGCAAAAGCAAAAGTGATCTTCTAGAAATTTTTAGAGAATAGAACTGGTAGAAGTTATTTCTTTTAAAATAAGGGTTATTTTCCTCGTGGTCAATTTTGTTATCTTTCAAATACATGTTCCAAGATTTAAAAAAATAATAATTTAAAGAAAGAAATGGCAATCTGTATCAGTGTGGTAACTCATCATTTTATGATCTTGTTTATCTTAGTTAAGCTTTAAACAAAGCAAATTCTTTAAAGCATTTCAATGGTTTTGGAAAAGTGTCTGTGATAGGTGGTGATTTACAGTATGTTTCTCACAAGATGAAAATAAATAAAACTATTAAAAATGTAGTTAAGCTAAACTCTCTAGAACAGTCTAATTATTTTTTATTGTTTTACTTTAAAAGCTTAATTCAGTCTTATGCTCTCTGGAGAAAAATTGGATGCTGCAAGAATTAACAGACATTAGCTATTGAACTGGCCAAGGAAAAGTTTCCTGTGTTTGCCTATCCTCTCCTAATGCATTTTTGGCCAATAAATCTTGTTTTGCTGTGTTAATGGATTATTGTTCCTATTTCATAGGAGACAGTAGGGATATGAGAGAATGTTGAGATCATGGGGCAATAAAAGTATATTAGCACAAAGACCAATTATTTCTATCTTTCATAGCCAGAGGGAATGGTGCAACATCTGTTCTTAGCAACTGTGGAAAGTATTTGGTCAACCTGCAAGTCAGTGATTATTTCACTGACAAGAACCAGCCTCAGTGGTTCCTACGATTTCAGACATATGGAAGATGACTGCTGAGTTGAATTCTAATCTGAGTTGCAGAGCTGGGACAAAAATTTACAGTAAATAATTTATATGGCAAATTTGGATTCCTTTCTGCCTATGGGATATTTTTTAATCTTTTTTGATGGTCTTAAGCTGTTATCTTTAACTGCAATAAGTGATTCCTTTCTTAGAAAAGGATACAGAACCTTCTGGGGCTGTTTTGAGCTGACACCTACGTATTGCCTGGTCATCAAGCAAAATCATAATTCATGAATGTTCATGGATATATTTTCTTGTTCCTCAGTTTACTTTGAGATAAAACTGCTACATGGTAACCAGCTTAGTCCTTTTTATCTTGCAATTGCCACATTGCTGCAAGGGCACAGAAACAGCTTTTCTGACCCTTGGTATGACTGAAGAGGAGAGAAGGAAAGTTGCAGGGCAAAAACCTCCCAAACCACACTTGCCACTTGAGGAACAGAACCCTTGCTCAAACCTGCAAATCTCCCAACATTTTCCCCCCTTCCTCCTACCATTGGTTGTTTATTCCATCTCTGCTCCTCAGGAAATATTTTACCTCCTGAACTGAGTCAAATACTGAGGCTGTCTCTGCCGCAAGGGGTAGAAACTCCGGCAAGGAGAATGCTCTACAACATTCTTAACTGTTCATTTCAAATTAATTTCCTTTGGCACATAGAAGACAAACTTATCAGCTTTGTTTTCACGATTCATGATGGAATTTTTCACACAATTTCTAAAGAGGGAATCTGGGCCTGCCAAGTAGCCCTCAGATTTCTCAGTGTCATGTTTCCTCCTGGCTTTAATATGCAAGAAAAGACACTTCCCATGAATAGATAACAAGCAGCTTTCCAATGAGATTGCTGTAAATGTGCCATAAATCTTACCTAGGCTTGCATTGGTTTTGGCTGGGATAGAGTTAATTCTCTTCATGGTAGCTGGTGTGGGGCTGTGGTTTGGATTTGTGCTGCAAACAGCTGGTTGACTGCAAATGCTTTTGCAGCTTTTCCTCCTATGCACAGCACTGAAATCTGTTTTCTGTGAATATCAGTTAAGGAAACAGGAGTGTGTGAGTTTTCAGAGGGGGCAATACAAGATGAGAACCATGGGAGCTGCCCATGGCAAGGCACAAGTGTTATGTCTGGCCAGCTGTACTGGGTATTGTGGAGCACTGCAAATGCATAAGCACATCACTGATCTTTTCTACAGCAAGTTTCTAGTTCATCAGATAAAACCAAAGCTGATGATGATGATGTGGGAGATATTTTCATTTTTACATTTTGAATTTTAGACCAAATCACCAACTGTCAGTAGAGCCAGCATTTGTGTGTGTGTGGTTGGATAAAGAGTAGTAATATTTTAGCCAGTGAAGGTACAATTCTTAAAATCAAACATCAAGTCCATGCAATGAAACACATTTGACACTTTTACCATGCAAAGTAGAGCCTTCTCAGGACACTCTGTGGGTTGTATGATATGCAAATTCCCACAGAAATCTGTGTACGGTGCTGAGCTCCCTGCAGCGGTCCTGGCCAGGTGGTGCATTGCAGCAGGTTCATGTTCTGCCTGGGTTCTGCCAGCACATTTGTCCTGATTTCTGGGTGATATTAGTCCTCCCAGCAGGCTGGCACACACAGAGTTTCCTCTCCTCCAGGATCAGCATGGCCAATCCCAAACAATCATTTCTGATATTGTACGCCCTCTGCTCATAGCCAGTTCTGCTTCTGGATTCATTTTTCATGTGCTGGAGTGGAGTAGAATACAAGAGAGTGTCTCAAAGCTTGCAGCTGTAGCTCTGTGGCTACCACCCCTTGTACAGCAGCAGCATTGACAGCCCTGTCACATGTCCTGACTTTGACATGGTTCTTCCCAGTTGGGATCTTCTGTGGGTGATTTTGATCAGCGAAGGACAATTCTGGCTGTAGAGGAGATTCTCTTCTGTACTGCACAGTCTCCAGGTCACAAGTACAAACTGCCTCTTCACCTGGATTTCTGTGCAAGAAATCTGACAGCTTGCAGGTCCACTCAAAACCCCCCAAATTCCATGCCTACCTTTTGTTGGGAGGAATGGAAGAAGAAGAGTGTTGACATTCTGGGTTGTCCAATACAGTAACAGTGAAATGATCTAAGCCACTGGCTGGGCAGAATTTGGCCTAACTCTTGAAAAAAAGATGCATGTGTTACTCCTCTTGGCCGATGCTGTGAGGAGAGTGTTCCTGTTTTCATGTGCAGTCCATCAGGCTGGTGTGGCCATAGCTCAGCTGGTGTAGAAGTGCTTAGCCCGTGATCCTGATGACCAGCCCTCCTCACCTCCTCCTTAGTTCTGCTGATGCAGTTTTCCCAGCTTCAGGCTGTCAAAATGTCCTCTTGAGAGATCTGAACAAGAAAAAATGCACTAAAAAGTCTTAGAAAAATCTGGATATGAGCACATTTTTAGCTAGGGGTTACGGAAGGATAGTAACTGGCATCAAATGTAGTGGGAGGGAAAGATGGGGGCAAGTGGCCAGGGACATGCTGGGACTGTAATCTCTTAAGACATGGCAGCACAGCATGTCTGGCCATGCCATTGTTTGAAAGAGGACTTAGACAGAGAGGACCCTAGGGAGTAGGAGTTTAACTCTGATCCCTAGATCCAGACATTTTTTGAAGGGTGGATGCCTGCTGCAGCTGACCTGCCTATCTTGTCTCTGTTAGTGTGCTGGTATTTCATTGATTCATCATTGTTTTGTGCTTTTATATAATTAATTTTCCATGGCATTTGAATGCCCTTTTTTTCCAGCCCCTCAGCTAATATTCAGCTTCCCACAGACACATCAGTAATGTGCTCTAATAGCAGATAAGTGGTGTGGTAAATACCCTGGTGTCTCGTTACCATTCACAAAGTTGCTGTTTGAGAAATATGGTTCCAAGTGTGCTGGTGAATGAAAATAATTAGTCATAGCCCATCATGAACAACTGCTCTGCTGTGCCCTCAGTGTGCACTCCACAAGAAGTGTGAGTACCACCCACTGGTGGGTGTCCTTTCTCACCCACCTCTGGCTTGAGCTGGTGGTGTCTCATCAAGCCCTTTTCTCTTACTTATGGCCATCACTGCTCTGCTGGCTTGGTGATCCTTTACCTCACCATGGGGGCACTCCCAGTTCTTTACTGGTGGGAGCTGTTCTTGCTAGGAGCCATTTTTCCTTTCTGTTCCTGAGCACTGAACTCTCTCTGATGGAGTTTTTCTCTGCTAGCAGACTCCGCAGACAACACTACGGATAGAATGTGACCATGAGACAGGATAAAAGTTCCTCTCTGTGTTGATTTCACAGACCTGT
Source organism: Erpornis zantholeuca (assembly GCA_013400515.1). Classification (NCBI taxonomy): domain Eukaryota; kingdom Metazoa; phylum Chordata; class Aves; order Passeriformes; family Timaliidae; genus Erpornis; species Erpornis zantholeuca. The sequence continues at coordinate 187,443 of VZTN01030175.1, read as the reverse complement.
TGTGCTGACCTTTGAGGCTGTTCAACTCCTGTGTAGGAGCTTAGACCTTGGAGAATATTTTTTGGGAAAAAATTTTATGGGAGTATTTCATCTTTTCCATCAAATAGTTTTATGGGGAGCTTGTTACATAAATGTCATTTCCACAGCTGTTGCTGCCCTGGAAGATTATGATAGTTCTCTCAGTCATTATTAATTTCTTGAGCATTTAATCAACCCTGTGCAAAGAGGCCTAGGAACACTCCACTACTCTGCATCTGTTGAATTTGCAGTGCAACAACCTGGGTTGATAAATAGCTGTGGCTATATGGAGAACAAACCAAACCATGGCTCGGCAAGCCTTGTTATCACAGTAAACAAAAAGGACCTATTTCATCTGCTTTTTTTTTGGTTTGGTTTGGTTTTGTTTTGTTATTCCTAGGTTTAATCTCTTCCCTGTCTCATTGCTTGTGAGTGAGTGAGGCATTTTGGGTCACTTGGAATGACCTTCCTCTGTTGCTTCATTTGGGTAACTCCTTTGGTCTTTGTACCTGGAGACTAACTTACACCTCTTTCTTGCAAAGGAAGAAAAATACTGGCTCTAGGGCTGGGTTATGGCAGCTCTAAGAAGGTGCTCCATCACTGAGGTCTCTACATATTCTCAGTAAATACTGGTTTCTCTCCTGACATGTTTCTCTTGACACTGATATGTTTCTCAGATGGCCTGCAATCACGGGATCTCAAGGCCTGGTATCTCATCTGAACTGAGCAGGAAGATCTATACTCCTGCTCTAGCACTGTGAGACCTGGAGGCATCCATGTGGCCTTTTGCCTGGTTCTCTTGGGGCAGGAGCTCTTTTCTCCACTTGCTTGTCACTCAGAGAGAGAAATGGGTGAGCTCAAGGCTAATGCAATGCCAAGGTCCTCACCTCAAACCTCAGCTCTCTGTAGCAGGTGATTATTCAACATTATTCAACTGGAATGCAGTGTAGTTGCTTGGTTTCTAGGTTAGCTTGCTGAATCTCTTACTATTCCTCTATTCCTGCTATTTTTGGCTAAAAAGCCCCATCCACCTGTTCCCTCATTTTCTCTATTTACAATTACAGTTTGAAGGATTATAATAAAAATTTTAAAAGAACTTTTATAATACTGTAACTGTCAGAGGATACAGTACAATATTTTTTAAAGCTTAAGGAATAAACACAATTGTGTTTAGGATTAATTTGATAGCAAAAAGAATAGCTTAGTATTTTTCCAAATAATGATGCCAAGACTGGCTTTTAAGAATTATTTTTATTTGTGAATACTGGAAAAACTGTTTTGTATACTTGAAAAGATTTAAAATCCTGAAAGTTTTCTGGGTTTTTGCATGAATAATTCATCATGGAAGTCACCCCAGAAAAGTGTCCATAGCCTAGTGTTATTTAGCTTCTGTTGCTTCCATTGCCACTCACAGTGTGGAGACAATACTTTATGATTTTGTAGTTACTGACAAGCAAAAAATAATAAACAATCACATTGGCCATTTGGAAAGAGTCCGGGATTTTACTGTACAAGTGCTCAAAAAAGATATTGGCAAAAACCTTCCAAAGAAAGAGTCAATTTTTAATGAAAAAAAATTAGAATGAATTGGTGAAAAAATACAGAACTTTTGTAATGGATATAACTGTACAACTAATTTGACTGGTTCTATTTATAAAAGAGATACAGCTGTGGAAGAGCTTTATGAAGAAGCCCATAAACATGCAGCTTTCATTCACTTTTAACCCTGAATGGGGAATGTGTTCTTCCTATTGCCAATCCTGTGTATAATTTATATTTTTGTGAGGAAAACACGTAAAGCTGAGTGGAGGCTTCATCCAGTTGTAACACAAAACCAGGAGAGTTTTGTGGTTTTGGCTGGGGCTTTATTTTATAATTTGATTTTAATACGAGTAAAAACAACCTTCTTGGCTGGGAGATGGGATCTCAGTTGCCTTCCCCGCAAACAAAATATGTGTTCTGGGAAGCTGGTGTAGGTTGGCTGTCTGTGGGTGAACCTTAGCCTCACCTGGAGATCGATGAGCAACCTGCCCTTGTCTTCACCAGATACAAAACCCTCCCTCCCCTCAGTGTATCATCCCTGAGCAAGTGTTTAAGTTTTCTTTCCTTTTCCATTCTCTTGGGCTGGACTGATTTCATACTTATTTAATGCTGTTTTCCTTCTTCAGAGAATGGAAACCGAGTGGTTCGTCACCTTTCTTTGCACTCAGATTTGCTTTCAGATGTCTGCATTTTGGATTAAAGGCATTGAAGAAGGATGTTTGTTTGCCGTGTTTCTCAGGGAGATTTAATTGCAGGAATTCGTGTTAACTTATGTTAATATTACCTTTGGCAGAAACACTGTTCCATTTTGATAAATACAGTCTAAAATGACAGAAGGAGTTGGAAGAACCAACAAAATTATCATTATGTTTCTGTCAGGCTGCTGTGTGTGAAGGGAGATTCCACAGATAAGAGGTCCCCTAATGATCTACCAAGGTGTCTGGTAAGATAAGTTTAAGAGGAGTTTTAACATAATGGAGAACAATCTGTTATTACTGTAATTCACTCTTCTATGGCTCCAGGCAGTTGACGGTTGCTTGACAATTTTTCCTCAAAAATTCAAAATCAATTTACATTCTGATTTGTATGTGTATAATACACACACACACACACACACATATATACACACATACACACATATCTATACGTGTACATGCATATGATATATATATATGTGTGTGTATGTGTGTATGAAATATTTATCCCAAAGTAGAAAATCTTCTCAGCATCCCTGCTAGTTACTTAGATTCGTTGAATTCACTCACCAAAGAAATTTATCCCAGTGTCACTCAAGTGGAAGCATAAGTAGAGATGGTCACTACTAAAAATCCTCCTCTGCCTTTGCAGCATGGACAGAATTCATCTTTCAGACCCACGGGATTGGATGGATGAGAGAAGAAGCCTCTTGATATTCTGTGCCCACACAAAAACTTTTGATGCAAACAGATATGGACTCCTTGCTGCCTGTGTTCTTCCCTATCTGTTTGCAATCAGGGCAAAGCTGAGTAAGACCTTAATTCTTTGGGAACTTGGCAGACTTTGAAAACAAGATGAAAAATGATATTTGAAAGGAGATGGGATTTCACTGCTGCTGGCCTGAGCAGAATGGATGGCTGCTGAGCACTTTTCAGTATTCTGAGGACAATTAGAATAAACCATCTGGATTTTCAGAGCAGCAGGCAGAGCGTCAGTTATGCAGATCATTTAGGAGTGCTTATTGCTTGTTCTGCCCTTTGTGAAACTGTTAGGTATTTAAACCTAAAATTTTCTTGTGCAAAACTGGCCTTGCCCTGTAAAATTTTGCATGCAGTCCTCTGTGATTGACAAGGCACAGGTATGTGTCAGAAGGCGGGAGCCCAGAGGCATAAACACCAGAGTTCTCCAAGATCCTGTAGATGCTTTCTTTTGTTTCAGTCCAAATGTTTTCACTTACCTTCCTAAACATGAGCAAAAAAGATGTTTAGCCTTACAAAAATAATGTATATAAGTTTTCTCAGGAGAAAATAGTAGCTGTTCTGACAAAGTAAGGTCTATGCACTCTTAATTCAATTTAAAATGAAAATATTAAGGCCATTTCTGTGCTGGCTGCCCTTCAGCATGCATTTAGTCAGCTTGAATTCTGATTACAGACAGTGCTGAGACCTGGCTTGTGACCTGCACTAAGCATGTTTCATTAGAAGAGATTTGGATTGCTCAGATAAAACTAGATACATATTTAGCTAAAAATAAGGAAGAAATGGAAATGTAAAAAACATCTTCCAAACAAATGAAATTGCTGTGTTTTAAAATGATGTCCTTTTTTAGCTCACCGAATTATTTCAGACAGAGCAATGAATGATGAATAAATTCTTAAATTAACTAGGTCTGGGCTGGCTTGTATTGTTTGGGAAGTCTTGCAGTGTCCACACGTGGCAGAGGGTATTTATCCTCAAAATCATCAACACTTGTCTCCGTTGCTCTGTCAGATTTGCTGTGTGTCATGCTGGGGGCAGCCAGAGGACATGCAGAGACCAGAGCAATAATTCCTCGAGGGCTCAATTTATGCCAAATATTGAGCGTGCTTTTCCCATGTAAATCACAGAAGACAGTTCCTCTATTGGACTCAAGGAATATTGGTGTTATCAGCAGTGCATTATTCCCCAGGCATCTATGTCTCATCTCAGTGGGTGCTTGGCTGCCTCTCAACATCATTGCAGACCCTGATGGTGTCCTTAAGGACATTCTTAATTCTGTCCTCTTTTTCAGCTTGCCAAAAACAGTCCTCTTCTGTCAAAACCCTGTTCTTCCCCCCATGTGTCTTAGAATCCGAAATACAGAATCAAAGTATGGATTGTTTTGGAAGGGACTTTAAAGATCACCTAGTTCCAACTCCCCCGCATGGGCAGGGACACCTTCCACTAGACCAAGTTGCTCCAAGCCCCATCCAGACTGGTCTTGACCACTTCCAGGAATGGGGCATCCACAACTTCTCTAGGCAACCTGTTCCAGTGCCTTAACATCTTCACATTTAAGGATTTATTCCTATATCTAATCTAAAACTACCCTCTTTCTGCGTGAAACCGTTGTCCCTTGTCCTATCACTCCATGCCCTTGCAAAAAGTGCATCTCCAACTTGTACACCTTCTTAAGTTCTGAAAGGTTCTGCTAGAAGCTCCTCCTGGAGCCTTCTCTTCTCCAGGCTGATCCCTGAGATCTCGACATGACGCATGGGCTTCCAAAAAGAGGCGAGTCTGTCTCTTGTGTCTTCCTCCGGCCTAGTCCACCACGCCATGGCAGTCTACCTGAGGATCTCCTGCAAAACTCTTTCTAGAGTACAAACTTTCCAGGCAGAGCAGAGTCTGAAGTTTGATGTTGCAACAGCTTGTCACTGTCACCATCACGTGTGTGTTGCTTCTGTGTCCCTGCCTGCTTAGTGCCTGTCCATGTGCTGCTGATCAGAGAACTGAGATGCACAACTTAAGCAGGGACAGCCATTTGGGTGATTGCATCTTTTTATTTATAGCTATGCAGTCTCTACTCAGGGCATGGTTGCTCAAGAAACTCAAGGCATGGATGCCTTGCTCAGCTTCAGGGCTAAGAAACATGAGTAAGTTTGAGGTAACCTCCTTACCATGGCACTTGTTCCTCTCTCTCTGTGTGTAGCTGCTTTTTCAACCTTCTGCTAGAACTTTTACCATAATCCAAATTAATTATGCTTGGCTCCATTACTTAATTCCTCCTCCACCATGCAAAACTTTATGCAAAAAAGACTCCTCCTAAGGCTTTCTGTTGTCCCTTGTGTCTTCTTGCAGACCTCTGGGATATAATTTATATGATCCAATCCTTGTCAGCTTTCCTTAGTTTGCAAGTCCAGCTGTGTGCTGTGGGACAACACTTTATCCTTTGATTGTTTACCTTACTCCCTCTCCACCCACCTCCACAGGAAATCTCATCAGAGTGTTTGCCAGAGCAGTGTCTGTCTTGGAATGAGAAAAGCCAGAAAACAATTTTTTTTTCTTCTAAAGCCAGGTCTTCAGTAATATGAAGCTTTTCCATCTACAGCAATAATTTCTACAGAAACACAATAATTTCCTTCTTACCTGGTGGTTATTTTCTTGGTCGTAATTTTGCCTTTATTTTACTTATAGTTGTGTTGTATGAGTTTTAAAATTATTATTATTATTATTAATAATAATAATAACAAAAATAATTCATGTAAATTCCCACATGCTGCTTTATTTTATTATATATTACCGATGGCATACCTTGGAGTTTTCTTTTTCAACATTTATTTTATCCTTTTTATTTCATGGAGATAGCGTTATATTCTTCTAACTCTCAAAGATTTGCAGTTTAATAGCATGTACATATGTCTGCAAAAAAATGAGTTAGTTTGGGCCCGTGGCTTACTGCTGAGAAATGGAGTTACTTAACTTCCCTGAAATAAATTAGTTCATTTTGTTTTATATTTCCAACATGCTCAGGAAATGTAAGTGACTGCCTAACAGAGATCTCCTCCAAGATTTTCCGCAGTAAAGTTGCTGCAGTTCAGGCTCTGGCATCTGTTTATCCATATGAGCTTTCTCAATATGCTTCCTTGATTTGTTTAATACGGTATGGACGTGTCTTACATAGCTAAATTACCCAGAGAGAAATACATTGGTGGCTTGCTGGTAGCTCTGCAGAGGTACAGTTAATAAGTAGCTGTACTACAGTGTGCAATTTTAAAGTTGAATATGCATATAATTGTGTTTCTGGATTCAAGTCAGTTCTGGGCAACATTTTGCCCTAATTTTAAAACCTATTCCTTTATTAAAAGGCGTGCACACAACCTGTAGGGACTGAATAATTGCTTTTCCATGGCATATTGCTCAGCTGTGGGCTGGAGTGGCTAATGGGTGAGTGCAGCAATTCAGATGAATGGGATTGCTTCCAAAGCAGGACTATATACAAGAGTGTATATATGTACATATACAGACCCATTTAAACTGGAAGAGAGTAGGTTTAGACTGAATATTAGAAAGAAATTCTTTACTGTGAGAATGATGAGGCATTGGCACAGGTTTCCCAGAGAAGCTGTGGATGCCCTGTCCCTGGAAGTGTTCATGGCCAGGCTGGATGGGGCTTTGAGCACCATGTTCTCATTGGTGGGAACGCCCAGTGGAGGGCATCCCTGGCCAAGGCAGGGGGGTTGGAACTAGATGATTTTGAAGATCTCTTCCAAGCCAGCTATTCTACTATTCTACGTTTCTTTGATTCCATACTTTTCTGTTTAAATAATCAAGCTTCAATGGTAACTTCTGCAGGTCTGGAATGAGGTATGTCAGAATTATACATTCTTCTCCATTTCAAGAATGAATGCATCTTTAGACAGGCTATTTTTCAGTTGCCAAAACACACAATGAATGACATGATGCACAAGGTTGACTTCTGAATAACATGACATTATTAATGAGGTTGTTGTCTGAACATAAGCATGGTGCTCAGAGATAGCCTGACACAACACAGGGATAACCTGGCACAACACAGGGAAGTACACTCCCTGTGAGGAGTGAGGCTGAACTATTACAGAGCCAGCTGAGCAGAAAATTCAATGCCTACACTCCGGCCTCAGGGCTCAGGGTTAAAAGCTTTGTTCGGGTAGCTGAGTAGCAAGGTTGCCATCTCAGTACTGTAGCAGGGGGAAATGAGTAAAGCCTTTGCCTTTACTTGTTAAGTAAATGAGTTATCCAGGGATCAGGTTCCTTACTCAATGTATCTTACATGCTCCTAACCAATGCCAGATACTGAAACTCCCCAGGCACAGTGATTTGTGAGCTGTAGGAAAGTCTTCAGTACTTTTCTCCCTAAATAATGATGGTAGGGAAAATACTTTTGTAAATATCCTTCCCAAACCTATTATAGGGACTTTAAATGTAACAGATTATACGAAGGTACACATATAAATCTTGTGGACATCTTATATGCCCTCAAAACTTCTTCTGCCTCATGACTTTCCATACCTGGATATTTTGAGGACTTGCCAGCTCCCCGCCTCTGGATGTGTGCTGGCTCAGCAGCTGCACCTGAATTGCTTTTGTGAAGGACATTCTGTGGCACTGTAGCCACTGGACAGTACCTGAGGACATGGATGGGACCTGGATAGAGATGTTCAGGTGGAGGGGAGCAGCTAAAAGATGAAAATATGTAGCATGGACATACAGGTTCCTCCATAATTCTAGTTCTGTTTCAAAATAAATTGTTGATCTGAGGTTTTATTGGGGGGAGCCTGCATATTGTGTTGGAAAGATTCGCTCTCGTTTAAAAGCTGATTAGAACACAATTTAAAAAAAGTCACATTTTACTGTTATTTATAAAGCTCTTGGCTAACACTTTGGTGGGAGGTCTGTGGTTTTTGAGTATTCAAGTGGAATATTCTATTTATTTGTCTCCTAAGTGATTATGGCTAGTTTGGATGAACACATAAATCAAAATACTTTTAAAATATTTTTATTTTCTTTAAAAAGCAAGAATGCATATGACTATAGTGGACTTAAAGTTCCAGGGGTGATGGAATAATTGAACACAGCAGTGCCCAGTGAGTATAGAGCAAGCACCAGGGAGACATGAGGCTAGGTAAATTACTCCTGGACACAAGAGATAAAGTCTTCACCACAATGGTGCAGAAGCTTTGCAACAGCACCCTCGTGAATTTATGGGGACATTCTTAGAAATTTTCAAAACCTGATGGGAACAATGTGATCCCACTTGAGTACTGCATTTGCATTGAATGTGGGGGACTAGAGCAGATCACTGCAGATCCCTGTCAACCTTAAAACTCTGTTTTAACATTCCACCCTCTGACTGGAATGCTGAACACAGATCCATGCAACTTAAATAATTATGTATTTATATTATTATTTGATATTCATTCCAAACCTGTTTTGACAGTCCTGAGCAGCTTTCTCTGGGTGACTCTGTTTTGAGCAGACGGCCTCCAGAGATGCCTTCCCACCTCAGCTATCACAGTGAATCTATGATATTACATGAAAGCCGAGGAAAATACTTCAGGGTGAGAGGATTGCACAGTTCAATCTGTTTGAAAAGAAAGGCTGAAGGGTGGCTTTGTTATAGTGGGAAAATGCCTCCATGGGAAGGAGACAACAGGAACTAAAAGAGCTCTTCGGGAGGAAAAGGAGAATATAAGGATCAGAAGTGGAAGCAAGATAATTCTAGTGATAAAACAAAAATCAGTCTTTCAGTGATGGCAGATTAATCAGCACTTGATATATCTTTCACTGTCCTCCCAGGAAGCCTGGTTTAGCCAAACATGAACAATCTTTTTGTTAAATACAAGGTATTCATTCCTAGAGCAGACACTACCAGGTAAACTTAATAGAGCAGCATTTACAGGAGGTTGCTTGGACGATCTAACAGTAATTATTGAAGGATCTATGTTTGACAACCAAAGAGAATAAAATGAAAAACAAGAAAAAGGTTTAGTTCAGGCTGTTGCAGATTTGTGGGGTCTTATTAAAGCGTCAACGACCAATTTTATTCCTCCTGGGTGTTCTTAAGGGTTGCCAAAACTGCCTGTTGACATTTTATCTCTTTTCATTGAGGTCTGATTTACAAGTAAAGTAAAGTGTATTTGAAGTAATGAAAATAAGAGTGTTTCAGCATCTGCTTATGGGTGGGTGCTGGAGCATAACCCTGGGATGCCAAGGACAGTATTCTCAGTTCCTGGGAATAGCATCAGTGTTTTGCAACTGGTGGGGTCTTTCCTTGTGTAATCAAAGATCTGCCTCATGCCTGGAAAAAATTCCTGTGAAGCTGTACACCATTCCCAAGTGGGTATAACACATTTTATCAGAAAAATAAAAAGCTTTATGGAGTGAATTTATCTGTCAACATAAATGTTAATGGAATGTTGCTTGGCTTCACATGAGCACTACTTATTGGTGAGACACTGAAGCTATTATCTCAAATTTGAGATCCACTGAGACCACAGTGGAACCAGTGAATGTCAATGGGACTGAAGCCTACACTGAACAACATCAATTCCTTATGTAAACAGAGGTTTGGGGACCAGATAAATCAGACCCCCTTAGAGACAGACTGTGTGTCCTTTCCTGACACAATAAGAAAAGAAGATAAGCATGGGCTTTTTTTTAAGTAGTTCTTCTTGACCTTTCATTTGAACATTAACAAAGGAAAGGGAAATAAGAAGATTCCTACCACATTGTTTTCTCTCTGAAGTAGGAGGATGCTCATGACATAGATGTGTTGAAAACTGTCTTCCTTGCACCCCACAGAACAGAGAGAAACCATCATCACCACTCCAGAAGTCCTGCTTGTTTCTCAAACCCAGGGGTGGTGGTGGCACTTTCCCTTCCATATGAAACTGAGCCAACCCTGAATTCCTTCAACTCATCCTGCTGCATTCAGCACTGAATCCCAGGGGTGGGGACATTCTCCAGAGCATACTTCAGCCAACCCTGACCGACTGTTCTGTGGAGAGCAGTGAAAAGAGGGAGGGAAGCTTCCCTGCTGTTAGGATACAGTGTCTGCCAGATGCTGCTATTTCAGAGGGTGACTGAATGAAACCAGTGCTCTTCTCTTGAAATAATCACCTGGCTCAGTAATCGCTCCTCATAGCCAGCTGTACTAGCTAAGAGTCCCTGTTGGTTCAACTAGTCCTAAAACAACAGCAGTCATTCCCTTTCTCTTCATACTTTTCCCACCTCTTCAAGTCTTTTGGAAGGTTAGTATAGAGAAACTGCCTCTGGTTGCTCAATCTTTGTCTCTATATCTCTTTAAGGCTATTTATTTCAGGGCTGGGGAAGTGACAATCTAGGCTGTGAAAACTGGGCTGGACACAAAAATACCTTGACTTCTTCATTTCAGTAAATTCAGATACTGTATTAGAGAAAGCAATAAATTCTGTGGCTTTTCAGTATAACAGAAGTTTTTAGAGTGAAATTTTATAGCCTGAAAAATAATGGCCCTTACCTTATCCAGCTCTACTACAAGAAACTTCTCTTTAGTTGGAATTGTCTCAGGGGCTAAAGCATCTAACAGGCATGCTTTTGGTAAAATAATAGATTTGAATCCTTAGGGCTTTCCTTTCTGCAGAATTTTTATGTATCTTTATGGGAGTATGTAGATATCACTTGAACTGAGGCTCAGGACCTCTACAAGCAGACCTCAGAGTGCAAGTTCAGGACACCAAGCAGATGGTGGGGCTGTGCTTACAAAGAGTGGAGCAACTCACTCCTGCCGCTCCCATGAAGCTCAGTGATGTGCCTTTCCCAGCCATGTGCTAGCTCAGATGAATATCATCAAGTTGTGAACACTGGGAGGAATAGTAAGGATCTTGTAAAAGAGAAAACAAAATAAAAGCTCCAAGATCCTGGAAAACTGTAGAAATATGTAATTAAGGGGAAACTGAGCCTGGTGAATGGCTGTTTGATGCGGAGAAAGAACAGTTTTTCCATTGTAGAATGAAAACATACTTCAGAGACCAAATGCATTTTTCATTTGGGTGGTATAATCTTGTAATCATTCAAAATCCACATCTCAGATATCTTGATATCTGGTCTGTTGATCAGGAGAGTCCTGCTCACAAAAAGAATTGACAGCAGTGCATGTTTCATCAAATTAAAAAGGGGGGAAAAGACCCTGTACTGATAGATCACTTTTCAGTGTGTCAGTACAGTGCACTCAATTCTTTACCCTCAATCCTTCTCTGATAATCTTCAACTCTGCGAAGTAAAATGGAATAAAACCCGATGGTTAAAGTGCCAATGTGGAACTTTGTAACTCTAATATATCAGTGAACAAAAAAGGAAAGCAATTGTCATTGCAAGATATTTTAAAAAGGCAAGGATTGACACATGGCTTTTTTAATATGGTATAGTAACATTTAGCTAAATGGAGTCAGTCTTGCAGGGTCTGAAGAAGGAAGATCAAGTCCATAAACCAAGCATGCCCAATATAAAACAGAGAATTAATATAAATTTTAGGATGTCATTAGGATTTAGGTTGAACATTAGCAAAATATGTCTCACTTACAAATCTAGTACTGTTTAATGTCCCCTATAGCAAGTTAAGATTCTAATATTATCAGAGATAAAATTCAGTTCAGTATCAAATTTTGTTCTAAAGTGGGAAGGCAAGAAATGTAGTTAAAAATTTATCTAATCCAGAGATTTTTTAATGGCAGCTGCAATAGAAACTTACACAGAATTAAATCTTTATTCCACAAAACCTCAATATTAAGAATAATTTATATGGGCTGTTAAAAATCCTTACTGAAATTAACATTGAAAAACCCCTACAAAGGACCCCAAAAGAACTCCCCCTGCCAAAGAAAAACCCCCAAAACCTAAAAAAACCAGTGTTCTTTATCTTCTAATATTCATCTGAATGTATTTGTTGATCCTCATTTGTTGGTTCTCATTTTAATGGATACAAGAGAAGGACAAAGGCTATTGCTAAACATTCATTAAAGTGCTCTTCATGTTTCAGATGAGAGCTGACCAAGTGTTTTGCATTAAACGCCTTCCTCCTCCACATGTATTGTGAAAACCCTGTTCTTCCACTGTGCCCACAAGGGTCTCTTACATATGCTGAATTAAGTTTGACTCTCCCTCACAGCACCTTAAAATCAGTGAGGCTATTTGAAGAGAAACAAAGTGTTTCTACAATGCACACCAGTCTGTGTGAATAGGAATACAAGAATCTCTTGGAGGATATTAAAGCAGAGACAGTAGAAAAATGGTGTTGTTTATATTGTGCATGTATATATCTGGTATTTCCTTTGCTGGTCCTTTCACAGACTACATGCATTCTGGTACTTAGCTACAGAATTGAAATCTGAATATGTTACGCTTTTTCTCCATTATTCTAAACACAACTAAAGCTAATTGTTGTTG
>VZTN01030175.1:157948-174603 GCA_013400515.1 Erpornis zantholeuca | reverse complement strand
AGCTGTGCCAGAGGAGGCTTAGATTAGACATTCAGAAAAATTTCTTTCCTGCAAGGAGTGTAAAAGGGAAGTGGTGGAGTTACCATCCCTGGAGGTGTTTAAAGGATGGGCAGGTAGGTGCTTGTAGACATGGTTTAGTGGTGGACTTGAGAGTGCTGGATTAATGGTTGGACTCAACAATCTTACAGGTCTTTTCCAACCTAAACCGTTTTATGATTCTATCTTTCTATTTGATGAACTCATTTAATCAGCATTGCGTGGTATTGACAAGTCATACAAGTGTATCACTCCTAGCTATTTCAGATTATTCCAAAGCCAGCAGGAAGAATTGATTACAAAAAATTTTTTTGTCTTTTCACTACTTCATTTTTCCTTCAATAATGAGAATTGAATGTTTCATTTTTGTATTTTGTATTTTGTACTTCTGTGTAAAAAAGCTGAGCAACCTTAGTGGGTGAGCATCCATTCTGAAAGCACAGTGGTTAGATTTGCCTTCAGGTTAGGCCATTGCTTAGAAGGAGAGTTTCCTTCATTACCATGCTTAGAAAATCTAAGAGAATTGGTCTCTTCTGTTTCAGCTCTGTTATTCAGGACTAAAATACCCTCTTTTTCAGAAGTGTTGAGCTCTTTNAAAGCTAATTGTTGTTGGAGAGGAAACTAGGGATGGTTATGATGCTATACAGAGTCTGACCAAATAAATATAGGAAAAATAGGAAACTCTATTCAAGTACAAGTCCATTGCATATAGCTCAGCCACATGAGCTTGTTACTTGTTACTAGTGTTACTTGTGTTTTTCGATATGTTCAGCTGCCCCAGGATGAACACTGCTGAGCAGTCTTTGAACCTTTTCTGCACTGATTTTCCATTCAGGGTTTGNGGTTAACAACGAGAGCTTAAACCACATCTGCTACAGAGACTAAATATTGATTTTGAAACTTCGCTGTATGCAGGAAAGCTTTGACATTTCAAGCTAATAATACTGGCCAGATTTTTTTATGCATTGGTGATCTTTCTGAAAGTGGTTCTACCCTTTGGAATAGGGAATGGCATCTTTGGGGATTAAATGTGTTGTACAAGCATGGTTAATTGGACTACATTTTGTCATTTAGTTCTCCAGGGTTGTTTTCACCCAGTAGCAGTGGGACTGGCTGTTGCAGAAATGTCCCAAAATGTGTTTTTAAACTCTCTGACCCTCTAAGATAGAGGTTGCATATGAACTGCCTGCAGTGACTGTCCTTGGCCCATTCTAGCTGTCTAGCTCTTCCAGACAGAATTTTGGAGAGGGCCAAAGCCATCTGACATGGCCCAAACCACACTGGAATAATTTAATAGTGCAAATTTACAGTGCAGATAATGAATATCCATGGATAGGGAGCCTTGTAACTGTTTAACTTACAAATATAGACATAGCTGTAGTGTCCAGATGGCCTATCACTGACTTCATTGATGTAATTTGTGCCATTATTGCACGTAGGCCTCTGAAAAAGGCTTTTGTGTTGTGGGATATGGAGTCCACACCACAGGGTGCTTTACAGCTGAGGAACTGAGATACAGGAGAAATAAAGCACGGACTCCTACACACAGCTGCTTTTAGCTTTAACTGAGAAAGCAATTTTCAGATTGCCTCTGTGTTTGATAAAGCTATAGAAGAATTCAGAGGAGAGTTTATACATACCAAGAGAGAGACTTTTGTAGAGGGAGACTGAAGTCCACTCAGGCAGTGGCTGGGTTGCACTGTAAATTTCTCCATTGATGAGATGGGACAGAACTCCTGGCTTAGTTGCTACAGCCACATCACTGCTGTGGGAGTCTGCACCTAGGCTGGAATAACCTGCAGAAAGTTACTTGCTTAGTCAGTGTCAAGCTCAGCACAAAAGGAAGATTTTTTAATCCTAGGCAAGAAGTAAGGTTGGTCACATGATGTTGTTGTCACACAAAGGATGCTGAGATGGACTTAAATGTTTAAAGTTTTACTCATGGAGTCTGTAGCTGATGGCACACACCCACTCTAAAATTACAGTTGGGAAAAGTACAAAAGAGAGGAAGAAAGAGAAGAGGGAAAGCAAAAGCTTACACCCATGGATGGCCGTGAAGAGGTGCAATAGAGTCTCCAGTGAAGGTATTTTCTGGTGATCCTACCCAGGTGATGCTAATGATGATAATAATTTTCCACCATGTTTTTTCCCCAGTGACCATATGCCTTCCAGTGTGACCTGTTCAAACTCCCTTCTGGATCCTCCTGATTAAAAGTTTGCTCTGAATGAGCCCAAGTGTTTCACAGTGAGCTTGGGTATATATTATAAGTCTAACTGGACATTCAAGTCTCTGTTATCCATTATGTTATTGACTCCTTTATGCTTTTCATTTAACTTAAACTTCATTCTATAAGAGAAAGGGTGAGGAAGAGCAAGGGGAAGAAGGAGTCATTCTTACTTTGGTGACAGTGTCTTCCCATGAGAAATCAGAGGTATGAATAATGTCAGGGTTTGCATGTGCAACACCATGAGAATAACGCCATGAAAGCAACAGCAGGAGAACAGGTTAAAACACTGGAGCAGCTTTGGTGAAAGGAAACAGACCTGCAAGAGGAAGACACACTACAGAACTGTAAAGAAAAGCAATACAAGGTGAAGGCATTCTGAAACAGCTTCGTACCTGCCCTTCACTCTCCCCTCTCCACTCCAGCTCTGTTCTTATCTCCTCCAATGCCTCTGCAAGAAGCAGGTAGGAGCAACAAAGGTTTTTTTGAGTGGGTTCAGGTGATCATAACCATAGGCACAATAGTTCCATGTGCATCAGCTAGGAATAATTGTCTTCTCTTATTAGAAAAAATTCTTAGAATGCATTATTAGATTTAATACATGTCTTCAAGATTTTACACATCTCTCTTCCTCTAGATTTATTAGATGCTATACATTCCTTATGTTCACAATCACACAAAATCACCGAATCAAATTTTGTAAGAGAAGGTTTGCAACCACAGGTTTGTTCTCAGGCCAGCTGTATCGCATTTAAAAGTCTGTTCCTGATAAATCTGTGATTTCCTCCACATTCATTTATTTTACACCATCTGAGGATATAGCCCTCTGGCTACAAGCACTAGCCAACTGCTGTTCCAAGCCATAAAATCCATTACAATATTAACTTGGCATGTGTTTTGTACAATAACAATTTTCCAGGACAGTAAACTTTTTGAGGATAGTAAACTCACAATATTTCCCTGGTTGCAGTTATGTATTGCAGTCTGCTGCCAAGTGCTGCAGATCTTCCTGAGTCTGGCAAAGTTCCACATGTTTTAACAAAATTGTTGTCAGTATGTATCATTTCTTTACTTAGAATCCACTTGGAGATATTTATTATTATTGGTCAAAGATGTCAAATTCAATGGAAAGAAAATCCCAAACAGACTTTGAGAGTGCCCCTTCTTGCATTTTCAAGTGTGAGAGTCCAGCTGGTACTGTGACCACTACAGAAAGCTCAGTATAAGCCTAGAGGCAGGAAGCTGGGAGGAGAGCAAACCAGCAGTGAGATGATGGCACTTGTCACTCATACAACAGAGTCCCAGAATGTCTAACCACAGCAGATTTTGGAGGAATTCAGCCTGAGCAGGTTTGGGGGCCTATGAAAAGCTTCTCTCAGTGAAACGTGATGTGTGAAGGGCATCTGCTTGCGTACATAACAAATGGCTACTGAAAGCTGACACCTTCTGCAGAGTGAGATGGCTCTGCTTGTGCTTTGTATAAGATGTTATTCTTTGAAAATACAGGTAATGAGGAAGGCCTGGGGCAGATTCAGCAAATTTGTGAGTGACAACTAGTGAAAGAAGCTGTCAGCTATTGTAGTAAATCTGTGTTGAGGTGGGGACTGATAAATACTGCTGGTTACATCGAATACTGAGAAGCTGGTGGCAGTTGACAGAAGCCTCTAATTCCTCCAAATCAAGCTGGACTTGGTCATTATGACAAATACACTAATTAGTCCCCAACAACAAGAATGTACTTGTCAGGCCCCTGGTCTGGATGGCAATTTTTGTACAGGATGAAAAGGGAGGGGTGGAGAAAAGTGTGTGTGTATATACACACATGCACATCCACCCACCCATACAGAAATTGTTTGTGACACATGACAAATGTATGTAACACGATGCATTCCAACAAGAAGTATGCAGAAAGAAAGGGGAGCTGGTAAATCTGGCTGAGTGCCCCACTGGCTGTTGTTGGATGGTGTTGTGCTGCTGTGCTTGTGGCCAGTCAGCCTGAACCAAGGAAATGTGAATGATCACTTGGGTGCCAAACTGAGTTCTTAACAAAACAGAGCAATGATCATTTCTGGAGAAGGCAAAATCTGAAGCTGTTAAATCACCATGGGTTACACAACCTCCTCCTATATCAGTTTTTATTCAGTTGTTATTCTCTGACGGTCATCTGGGGGAAGTACAATGAGAAGAGTACAAAATAAAACTTTCTGTTCTGATTTCTGGGAATCTTTATTAGTTTAAAAAGATCACTCCTCTCTCTATTTCTCTCTCCTTAAAACTTCAGCGAACTTCTAAAAGTGCCATGTAGGGATTCTCGTGGTGTTCTATCCTGTGATATGGAGTCAGGGAGGCTCAGACATGGCTCCTATTTCATGGCAGTATAAATAAATGATGGCTAGAAAAAGATGACATCTACAGTAAGCATTGTCCTGGTTCTAGGCAGGTATTTGTGGAAAATATGGATGAATTTCTTCAGTCAAGTGAGTCAACAATGAACTCCATCAGAATTCAGTTTTCAATTCTTCAGCATCTAAATATTTCATGCTGTACAAAAACCAGGTGACTTCAGGGACAGTTAGGGTTTGTTTTCTTTTTAAAGAGGTCTTCTGCGTTGCTATTTTGACATTTTCTTTGGTTCCTTGTTGAGCAAGGGGAATTTAATCATCCATTCTCTTATCCTTTTCCAAAATTACAAGCAGTGACACCTCGTTGCCATTTTCCTGCCTCCAGTCCACCTGAGACACTCAGGCTCTGAATATAAGATCAGTCTTGATTAGATTTCTACAGATATTGAGGGGAGCTGTATGGCATTCTGCATGCAGGTTCTGCATCTCAATTTTGAGAATACTTATTATTAATATCATTGCTGCTTATCATCTCTTCTGATATTAAGTCTGTAAAGCCAGGTAGTATTTGACTTTGAAAAGTCTATTCCAACTTGTACCACCAATTCAAAAGTTCCATTTACCATATAAAAATAAACTTCCTATGCAGCAGAATAGATTAGCTGGATACATTTTTTTGTAATCTGAGACTCAGACTATTGTAGACTCTTGCAGAAAGAATTCACTCTAAAAATTCATTTGTGAACACCTGAAAAACATACTTTGTCCTTACACTGTGCATATCACATCCCTTTGCAAATCAGGTTAAGAACAGAATATGAACAAATTGTGAATGCAATACTCTAAAAGTAACTCTGAAAAGTTGCTTAGGGAGAAAAAATTGGTAACAGATGACTACCAGACTAGCACAATATGGTACTCTGAGATCCAGAATCTGAATTTCAATTTTGATTCTTGAAAAACTGCATTAAAAATTAATAATAAGACCATATTAACCAGTAGAACAGTTAGGCATGGATGAGTTTCTTTTCCCTGCTGTTTTCTTTTAGGGGCCAGTGGGAGTTCGAAGTTTTTTTTCCAAAATGAAATCATTATCTGCTTAAAGCTTGCATTACCTCTAGGAAGTCTCAGAAGAGTCTTCTGAGAAGAGTCTTCTAGAAAGATAAGGGTACAACCAGGACCTGGCCAAGCTTGAGTGAAGCCAGTCAACACGCACTGATTTTAACCACTGAGAGATCTTATTTGCTGCTCTTCAGGCTTTGAAATAGGTTCAACTCCCCATTAGGTAAGTGGGTGCTATGTCTCACCTTCCATGTCAGTGGCTTACATGGGAAAACACCAGGTAGTCCCTTGTGGTCTGGTTTTGTTCAGAGCAGAGTACATGGTAATAGCCAGGACAAAGAAATTGAGCTACTGTGGGTTAGCTTGTTATGCTTGTCTAACTTCTTAACTGTGATAGCAATAATCAATCAGAGACTTCAGTTTCAGGCCATGAGATGAGTCTTCCTTGGGGTCAGAGCAGCTAGGAGAGGGCCAGAAAAAAAAGTAAACAAAGACAAGTTCATACACATGAAGTTGGTTTTGATCCCCCAGTGCATCTTAGAGAAGTCTACTGGATCCCTGCCCTGCCCAGTTCCAAGACATTATTTTATAGCTATGCATCGAGTTGTGATTCAAGTACATGCCTGTTTGCTCCTGATGTGCTGGGCCCCTGAGCTTGCAAAGGAGAGAGTTTGCTACTGTGCTGCTGTTTTAATATTCCATCTTAAAAGACAATCTTAATCTCTGACTGCTGAATATCAAGTAACATCTATATTTACTGTGCAGGAAATAAGCAGTGGAAATCCATTTGCATTACAGTGTTTTCATTCTTGACTTGTTCTGGCTCCTATACCCTGAGGCTAAGGAAAGGTACCTTTTGATGCCTGTCAGAAGTAGCTGCCTCATGAGAAAGGTGTATGCTTTCTGCTCAGGATTTTAACTGGGGGGGCAAGCATATCTTCACAAGGACAAGTCACTCATGCCCTTGGGGCAGCTCTGATGAGTATAATGCATTTTCTCATAAATGGAAGCTAACTAGGCATCTTCATATATATTATCTGCCACTATAATTAATAGATGCCTGTATTCATGTATCAGAGCTGAGTGATGATGATAAAAAAATTGCTTAGTGTTCAGTGTGTCAAAATATTAAAAAAATTTGGATACCCTGAGCTCCAAAAGGCTGCAATAAATATTCCCATCTTTCCACTAGTTCCCCTTCTAGCTGTCACACTCTCCTTTGTTCTGATTAATAGAATCAACCTTCTAGAGTTAAGATCAAAGAATTTCAAATGGTGAAGTAGGACATCTGTAGTGAATACATATTCTCTTCAGTCCAGAGAAAGTGAGTGATGTGAGAGACTTTGGAGTGGCTTTCAACAGGAGATATAAGCATGTAAACAGCCTTTGTGAAAGATTTTCCCCCATCTCATCTCTGTTCCCCCTTTCTAATGGATATGCACTCATACTTTGTTTAAAACCCATGTCTGTTGTCTGTTGCACTCATTCTGCACAGATAACAGCTTCCACAGATACTAGGATGGCAAACCCTATACCTCAGAGGTGTTTTACCTTGTTTTGTTTCCTATTGTTCCTCAGTGTTTCCAGCATCTTTGATCACCTTGCGAATATACTCCAAAAGAAGTGCATTCACTCACTTTAGCATAAGAAGGAGGCAGAGTCCCTGTGGTCAGGGAAGTTGTTCACGAAATGCAAATCTTATGTTCTGTTGGCAAATCTTTAGGTGACATAAAACAAACCACCACAGCTGGCAGCACTTTCTATCTTGGACAAGAAATGTTTGTTCCAAAAGTGTGTCTGCACAGGCTACCAGTAGACTCAGTTCATGCCATGTCCTGATGCTGCCCTCTGCACCTTTGCCATGGGCTTTATAGGAAAATCCCTTGCACCTGTGGTCTCAAGTTGCTATGACATGCATTGCCATTACTTAAATGCACAGTTTTTGTGAACCATGTTAACAACCCCAAATATTTCTGGCAACAAGGAGCATGAAGATCTTTGACAGTGACCATTAACTCACAACCGTTATGCTGGTGGAGGTGATTTTATGTATTTTCAAAAGTGAGGTTTACTGCTTGTGAGCAATCTGCCATTACTTTGTTAATGTTTTTGGACATGCTTCAGGCAATCTTCTTCAATCTCTTAGTGTTAGATGCTATAGAGTACATGTGAGTATTGTTTAAGTTCCAGAGTTTTAATCCTTAGGTAGGTATCCATGTTTGGAAGAACCTGTTTATCAGAATATAGAGAAGGTGTATATGACAATCTCAGGTATACACATCTACTTTGCAGATATCCCCGAGTCAGGAGAGACTTAACTTCCTTGCTTATAGACCTGCTCAAAATAACAAAACATTTTAATAATAGAGGAAAGACTAGTTTGAAAGGAAGACTTGCCTTTCATGACAAGGAGGAGGACTGAGTGCAGCGCCACTTTCATGTGTTGGTTAAAGTGTTGATAATGTTGGCCCACGGGGACACACACTAGGGAGCACTCAGGGAGCATTGGCTTCTGCTGTTTCTCAGGCTGAATATTCTTTACAGCCAATCAAAAGGAAAAGTACTAGTGATAGACCAGAAAGAGTGGAATCACTGAGCAAAAGAATAATGCTATCGGTCAGAAAAGCTGTCAGAATACTCATGCCCGGGTTCTTGTTCTTAATATTTAAACACCTGAAGGTTTGCTTGCACTGTACCTTGTAATGGTTTAAGTAAACAAAATCCTTAACAGTCGGGGCAATATAGGATATTCTGTAGCTGCAGCCACTAGGGACACACCGGAGACGTGGGAAATCCCACCCAGTTGCTAGTGCCAGGCTGGACTCCAGGATGAGGATGGCAGTCAGATGTTGTCAGAAATGCAAGCCAGGGCTTGAAGTCAGAAAAATCAATGCTGTTTTTAAATTGGTGGCTGTGGGAAAGTTGAGTGACCAAAATCTTGGCAGTCAGAATACCATGGAAAACAGGAGGGAACAGTGGGTCCAGACCAAAGCCAGGTGTTCTGTCTTAAAATGTAAACCTTGGATATTGGACAGTCACTCTGAAATGAGGACTCAGGACCCCAACATCAGTGTTCAGAGTAAGCAGTCATGGCTGTGTGGATAGAAGATGGCTACAAGGGTGAGACATGTGCCAGATCCCAGGCTGAGCAGCAGAAAGCACACAGCTCACATAGCACAGCTCACCCAGCTCTCCTGGCTGGGCTAAGAGCTGGAATGAGGCCCCGGTCCCTGTTGCAGAACTCAGTTTCCTGGGGCCTGACAGTGGCATTGTTGAATTGCAACACAAAAGCTCTCACCAAAGTTGCAATGACCATTTATAAAAATATGCATGACCACTGATGCCTGAAAACCTTTATTTGTGTTTTCAAGTGCCTTTGGGAGCAGGGCACTCAGCCATGCCATAGGAGAGTGGAACCTGTCTGAAGCTTATCAAAATTATATCCCTGTAACAGCATTCATTATGAATATGTTCTTTTATTCCATCATTTGAAGTGATCCCTATGGATCTCACAAAAAACCAATGTGTGACCTTCATGGTGGAATTAGACCAGCAACAAACACCTTGTAGAACAAGAGTGGTGTGACAGTGCTGAATGATTTGGTACTTGTAAAGAATTTGTCCTAAGTCCTTGGGAAAACCAGAAAGAATAATGTGTTTCAGCCAGTTTTTCTCCTTTAGGAATATTCTAGAGCAGATTATGAAGTCTTGGAATTAATTCATTCTTAGAGCACATGATTCTTTGAACATTGATCCCCCTGTTCCAAGTGAAGATTAATACTTTGTGAACAAGTTACCAAAAGACAAATATTGTGGTATTATTCCTTTTTTTCTTATGCTGTGCTCAATTCCAAGCAGCAGAGATACCACACATGTTATAAATGATCCACTAGTGAAATGCAGTAAATGACCATATGTGAGCCTTGTCCTAATGCAAATCACATCAACAGCCTTTAAAGGGACATAATTATGGGATGGGAGAAATCTGTGGAACAAATAAGTAGCCTGTGTGTAAAAAGAGTGTGTGATGCCACTTCTCCTGGCTTTCATCATATTCATGAATCTGTGCTCTTGCCTTGCTTCTGCAAAGCCTTTTCTTCCTGTGTTCATGCAATAATACCTCATAGGTCTACCTCTACCAGCAATGAGTTCTCCTCAAGAATAGAAAATGTGGTCTGAAGCAATGCCATTTCAATAGACTGGGAAAAACTGGGTGGCTAATTAGCCAGAATGATTTGTAGTATGAGCAGATAGGGAGATTTTCTTTTTAAGACATAAGTGACCTAAATTTCCAACTCCTTTCCTTTATTGTCCTGTGATCTGGCAGGGTGGATACAATATTGCTTACAATCACATAAGCCAGATGTGCACATTGTTTAATTGGCCTGAACCAATTAGCTAATTTTAAAAATGGTTTGAAAAACTAACACAGATATTCATGGAGTCTATACATTTGTCTCCTTGGAAGAAGAATCCCTTAAATTAACACAATGTACAGCTTACTGCTCTAGTCCTTGTTCAAACAGCATTTCCACTGATTTCCATATAACCCTGCCTTCAATGTAAAATCTTAGGAGAGACTGACAGGAAATTAAATCCAGAAGATTTGCCATCTAAAAGCAAACTAGGAAAAATCCATTATGCTTGTTTTTCTGAGGAAACTTTGTATATTTTTTACAAAACTGGAATAGAAAGTTGAACTCTACCTTGAAAGAAATTAATGGGATTTTCCTACCTCACAGTCAGTATTAAATTATGGCTTGATGTTTTCATATGACATTACAAATGGCTAGTTATTTACAGGACTTATCTTGAAAATTGATAAATATCTTCAATGCCAGTTAAAGGCAGGGGTATGGATGTAAAAGATGGTTAGTACCAAAAGGCATGGAGCTCCTGATAGCTGATGTTTTAAAGTCACATTATTTTCAAGCTCATACCGTGACCAAGAATTGCTCTTGAAGAGACACATCTGAATTATCTCCTATGTTATCTTTCTTTTCCACAGCAGTCTTATTTAATCATGACTTATGTTTTGAAGCCATATCCCTCAAGTATAGCTAAAGGACAAACTGTCTGAAGAACCATGTAAATAATAAATTCTACTTTTAAATGTCAACCCTAAACAAAAGTCTTAAAGACCATTTAGCTTGTTTTTAAATTATAAGGAATAATGGAATTTTGCAGAAAACCAACCTCTATGACATTTCTTTATACTTCATATTAACATCAAACAAGCAGATTTCCAGGAGTGAAGCTGAACTTTTTGTTCTCCCACGTGGTTACTGCTGGGTATTCAAAACAGCTGTAGCTTCTCCTGAAAACCAGTGGCCTCTTTGAGTCTTAAAATTTCCCCCCCATCCCACCCCCATCACCCCCACTTTTTATGCTAAATGAGTTATTAGATTTTAAACTTGATAATCCACTACACTATTTATATTTAAATTTTCTGAAATTATTATCTTAATTTCTCTTTTTTCTTGAGCCTCTTGCTTCACATTACATTCTGCGTTATACGATCCACTGATTGATTTATGAATGCTTCTCTCCAGAGCACAAACTCAATTTGCTTCTTTTATGGACAAAATTTTTATACTCTGGTGTTAGATTTAAAAATTCTCTCATCCGTACTGATCTAATAAGTATTTCTCTCTTGTGGAAGCTAAGGATGCTTGCAGTAAATTCTGTTCTGGCAAGGGCATCCCCTGGAGGGTTCATAAAATTTCAGTGGTTACATTCCCTTCTTACTTAAAGTAAAGCAAAATAGTTGACAATAAAACCAGGAAAGAAGAACATCTATACCTCATCAGAGGGCTTATCTTGATGAAACCCAAAGTCAGGGACTAGAGCTCTGTTTTAAATGGAGTAATTTACTCCTCAAACATTTATGTGTTCAGTGTATCAGATATATTTACATCTCTGCCAGTCCACACATCTTCATTTTGATCTTCAAAGTGTTGTAGTTTGGGTCCTTTCTCTCCTCACTTCATGATCAGGAGAGACATAGCATTGCTGTTTCTCTCTCAGTCCTAATGGGCATTCCCAGCTGCTAAGCTCAGCTTGCAGATGTCCTCGGAGACTCTGAGTCCCCATCTTCCCACTGGACTTCTGGTGTATTTTTCTCTGGACTCTTAACACCCCACCCACAGCCTAGATGTTTGTACAGCATCTTTCTCACATTTACCACATTACTTTCTGTTAGTTCTATTTGCTTCTCTTCCTTATCAATATTTTATTTTTCCTTTTCTCACAAGATCTTCTTGGGAGAAACCCAAGAGTGAGTCCTCTCCCACATGTCTTTTTTCCCTGCTTGCCTTCTGCCCATGAGGCCCATTCCTACCCAGCCAGCATCCCTACTTCTGGCACAGCTTCTTGAACATTGGATTCCCTCTTGTAGGAGCAGACACACAATTGGAACCAGGTGCATCTGGGGATTCCTGTTTATTTTTTATCAAAACTCTTGAATATCAAATCCTGCCAGCTGAATATCCCCTAGGCTGAAGAGGAACTGGCTGGAGAAGAGTGGTGAGAATTTTTTTCCTCTGGGATATGATACAGCTGTGGTTTTAATCTCTTGAGTGGTTCCCTCAGGGATGAGAAGGGGAGAGACAGGACCAGTCTCTGCACGTTTCTATCCCCTTGGTGGCTGATGACTGGAGAATGGATTATTTTCCTCTTGAGTAAATTCACTGAACATAGCAGAGCACCAGAGTTATTCTGCTGGCAGGTTGTGCTTGTTTGCTGAGGTATCAAAATGCTTAGAGGAGCTTTTCAGGACAAGAGAAGCCATGGACTGGCACAGAGGATAGACTGAAAGGAACTAAAGCCTTTTGCTTGGGGTGAGATACAGTTCTTAGGGAAGTTCCCCTTCACTTATGCATGGAGAAGAAGCTGGTCTTGTTTTCTTTCTTTTTAGCACTAGTTACTTGGCTTTAATTGTCCAATGAGGTCATTTCAAGTGTGTGGTTCCTGGTGACTGATACCACCCTTGGAGACATGATGCTAATGAAGGCAGACCTTTGTGCCATATGAATCCACACAGGGTTCCTGCCTTCAGCAGAAGTACAGTGGCCAAGTGCATACAATCACTGGGAGATGCGAGTCAGTTACCATGAGCTCCCTGCAAATTGCTCTTCCTATCTCAAAGTGGTTGTAACTTTGAGATTAGAGAGTGTAAGAGTGCTTTTGCTCTATTTCCCTTAGGGAACAAAAGAATTGAAATGGGTAATGAAGTATTCAGTGAGTTTGCTGTTTGCTCCCTCCTGCCAGTTGTTTATTTCACTGAGAGCCAGCATGCTTTCCCTAGAGCCAGCATACTAGGCTTCCCTGATATCTTTATTTTTTTTTGGTGGGGCTGCATGACTGGGACAGAGGGTGCCAGGTTCTTTAGCCTGGTCTGTTGTTGGGGAACGTGTGGTATTTTGGGTCTGTACCTGTATCTGGGACACAGGAGAATATAAAGGTCCATGTTATGTAACACTCAGAGTCATCCATATTTTTTTTTTATCATATCTAAAATTGTCTTTTTTTTTTCTTGTATGTTAGCACATATTCTTGTCTCTGTGACTCACTTGGTCTACTCAGATTAAGATAATGAGATAAAAGAAATATGTGTCATTTTGTTCAAAATTATGCAACAACTCTAGTCACTGCAAAACACCTCGATTGTCATAAGGTCCTTGTGGATTTATAGCATTAAGGTGTGAAAAAAAAGAAGGCGAAAACAAGCCATCATCATGTTAAAGACTTCTGTGGCTGAGCAGAAACAAATGTATATTTTCTGCTTTGGGTAGCTGAAAATCATCACTTTTGCTGACAACATAGTGCTCACCATCTTTATTAGCTAACCTATGAAGATCTGAGTCGGCAGGGAAATTCTTATATGGTTTGTACTTGACTGGGATCTCAGAGCATTTTCCTTCTGCCTGCCACTCCTGTCAAGTGGGAATTCATTTTAAAAGCTGAACAGGCTCCTTTGCTTCAGAGTGCCACCTGTCTGGGACACACAGCGCTTTGGGCACTGCTGCACTGGGCAGCAACTTGATAAAGAAAAGTAGCAGCAGGTTTTCACAGGCAGCTGAAGCCTTTCCAGAGGTGAGAGGGTGAAGGGTGTTTGATTTGACTGATAGGTGAGAATTTTCATTTGGGTATAGGAGGACTCAATTTCTTTCTTTTCCTGAGGAGATTTTAATGTTCAGCTCTGTGTTCAGTGCTATATGACTCCACTGGATTGGGAACACTTGTCTGTACCTTCAGTTTCTGTGAAGACTTTCCCCAAGGTCCTCAGGACAGTCTGGCTTCTTGTACACACATATGCAAATAATTTGTTGTGATTCTATACACAGCTCCAGAAACTGTCCTGCTGGTCTGCAGCAGACACAAAACCACTGTCTGCTCTAGTTCCTTTATCAGTAGAAGGGCTTATATGGGTTGTGAAAACCAAATTGGAAAATGTAATAAAATTTGCTGATTAAATGAAAATCCAGCTTTTTTGTGATGGAAGTACTTGATGACAGATTAGGGCCTCCCTCTACATCCAAGATTTTATCACAGGCCATCAAAATGTAGTTATATCTCTTATCTGTTGTAAACCTAGAAAATTACATATGCTTGACAAGCCTGTGCATTACATTACTGAACTTCAACCATATAAATGCAGTATTTGAGTCAGAAGGCTGACCTCCCCAGGTTCCTCACATAGTCAACAGAGAGAGAAAATATCCTCCAACAGGCAATTTGTGCTTCTAAGTCATGTTCCTTCTGCAAACTGTCCTCTGGAGGAATTTCTTCCCTTCTGCTGTTTGGTGGGGTCCTGTGGTTGCCTGTCACCAGCTTTGTGGCCAGCTTGGAGGCAGGCTGGAAACAAACCTTTGGTAAGGGCTGGGGTAGTATCAATAGGCAGCTTTGAGGATGTCTTGGGGCTGAAGAGCTCCCCTTTTCTTAGAGAATTATGCAGATGAGGATCTCAGAATTTCACCACATCAAAGGAATTTTTTGGACTTTGGGAAAACATATTCTCTGCAGAAATTCCAGCACAAACCACCCAGCAGCCAGTTTCTGGGTTGCTTAGAGAAATTTTTTAACTTAGTTGGTTAGAGCTTGGTGCTAATATCACCAATGTTGTGGTTCATTCCCCAGATGGGCCATTCACTGAAGTGTTGGACCTGAAGATTCCTGTGTGTCCCTTCCAACCCAGAGTGCTCTGTGACATTCTGTGATATTTGTCTGTAGCACCAGTGGGGGTGCAGATGAAACAGCACAGGCGCAACTGCTCACTGCTCAGGAAAGGTAAAATACAGCCACGTGTCCATAACTGATTGATCTTGCTTCTTTCCTCCCAAAAATGTACATCTTCCTTTAGGTGTCTGGGCCAAGAGGAGACTTTTGGAGGGAGGATTGTGTGATGCCTGAAGGAGCTGCTGAGGCTGAGCAGGTTTTAGAGGATGTGAAATGAGTGGGGAAGAGCATAACAGGGTGGAGCTGATGTAGACAAAATCAGCCAAAAATTGAGAGTAAGCAACCAGGATACAGAGGTGATCACAAACATTTTCTTGGTACCAGTGGGGACTGATTGGAGTTTGCTGCCAGATGCACTTAACCAGCTGCAACCAAATGTAGGAGAAGGAGGAGGCCACCTGCCTGTGAGGGTAGAGACAGTGGGGGAAAAGTAGTATATGAAGTTTGACTTTTCCTCAGATACTGCAATTTTCTTTTTCTTTTTTTTCCCTTTCATTTTGAAAAACTATTTTTTTTTTTTTTAAGTATAAAACCTTTGGGCATTCTGGAATTGCATGCCATAAGAAAAAGCCTCGGTTACTCAAAGTTTCATCTGACATGGTCTATTGATTGCCAAACATGCAAACCAATTGTGGGAGGGAGTGAATATCAGAGATGTGTTCATCCAGGCACCATACTGCTTTGTAAGAGACTAGTCTGCTGAGTACAATATCTCTAAAATAATTGTTAGTGCTTTACAATATTCCAGACTCTTCAAAATTTGATTATATTTTGACATTGGGATGATTTTAATTTGCAAGTTTTCATTCTGTATTCTAACTCCAGCCTGTTTGGACAGATGGTCAGTACCTGCAAATGAAAACTAGAGCTAACACAAGGATGAGTGTCACCTCCTATCTGCATTTCATTTTGGAAATGGCTTTTTTGGGTCCCAGGTGAAAAATAAGATCCTCATAAATAGGAATTGAAAGAAGTAGGACAAAAAGCAAAAAGAAACAAATGTGATACAGAATTATTCACTGGCTTATACCTAAGTTATTCTTATGCTCATAGGTGTACCAGAGGGGAATCTTTATCTCTGAAGTGTTCATGACTTGTTTAGAAACGACATTTGAAGTCGAGAAGAAAGAAATTTACCTTGTCTCCCCCCCATCCCGTAGAAAAAGGGACATCTTAGGTTTTAAAGGTTTTCTGGTATATTTTTTCATCTCAAACACTAGATTCATGGTTGTTGTGTAAATTGACACAGACAGACACCCAGGACAACCACAAGCTTGTGTGTAGAACACGGAGTAAGTTTATTTCCATTACCTTGCTAAGCAGGTGACCCCCTGCAAGACATGGACAGGAGTACACAAGTGCAGACACAGGCATCATTAAATCTGGTCCGTGACTGACCTGGTGTTCACACAGGCTTATCAAGAGTTACTCCCAGCTGCAAGGTCACTCAAGTGATTTACAGTCCTCCTTGGCAGTCTTCCACTTCTAATCCATTCCTCCCAACATTTGCCATATTACAGCTAGAGAACTGAGATGTGGAGAGCTCATCCCCACTAGAGTCAAAAGGATTTTGATGGAGTGGTCAGCTCTGGAGCAATTCACCCCTGAATTTGCAGGAATGTGAAGCAGAGCCAGGAACAGAATGGATCCCTTAGACTGTGTCAGTAAAAAATACTGAAAAAAGACTGGCAGGCAGTGGTTTAGTCACTAAAAAGGTTTTTGGTGTGGTTCAGACCCATGAGAAAGTGAGGGA
>VZTN01030175.1:74253-155481 GCA_013400515.1 Erpornis zantholeuca | reverse complement strand
AGGGTTAGTTTTTTACAGTAACTGGGAAGTGGACATGGGCAGACCCTGCTGTTATTCGATATGATTTCATCACTTGCCAGGGTTGTGAGAAAAAGTGACTTCTCTGGAGAAATCACAGAAGGCTGAGAGGCAAAAGGATATTGTTTTATTTCCATGTAAATAATTTCTTTGTCTTATACCTTTTGTTACCAGTATTGCTGTTGTTACTCTCCCTTTTCTTATCTCATGCTGTTTCCAGCAAATTGTTCTTATCTCAGCCAGTAATTTTCACTGTTGTGCCTCCAAATCTCAACCCTATCCATGGAGTGGGAAGGGAAAGGAAAGGAGGAGGGAGTGAGCAAGTGACATCAGTTTGGTGAGAGGTTTGCTGGGGGCACTGAACTGGGGAGTGCTATTCCTAAACCATGAAAGGGCTCTAGAAAAAAGACAAAACTCTACACTAGTATTGACTGTAAGTTCCACAAAACTGAAAAGTGTGTAATAAAATGCAGTACAAAATAGGATGCTTTAAAAAAATTTCTCTCTTTTAATATTACTTTCAGTATGTTTCTGCCTTAAGATAACTACAAGATTAATCTAGCAGAGCTTCTAAATTATTAATATGACATCTGTGATATTTAGTAGGTTGAACACCAAAATCAGAGCATGATTTGCTGTAACCTTTTTTTATGGTGACCTGAGCCATTCTGACATTCATCTAAAAGGTATACACTATGTCTTTGAGAAAGTCTGTCCTTTGATTCTGGCAAAAATCCAAATATTTCAAGAACTGCTTTTGAATACACCCTCAGGAGCAGAGTGTAGGAAAGCCGAGGCAGAATTTCCTGGACTACCTTACTTGTGATGAGGACAGTGACCTAATAGTACCTTGGCCTTTGTATACCTCCAGGGTGATGATGGCTGCTCTCATAAAGCAGTGTTATAGCTGTGATGTAGCTGTCACAGCATGTATGGCAAACTTCTCACTACAGGCTTTTCTTGCCAATAACTGTTCACTGAGTGCCACCAGAACAGGGTCATCCTGGAGAAAAAACCTCATATGCACAATTGTGGGTGTCCTGCATGCTTCTAAGGACTTTCTAAGAGAAGGTTATGGTCCCTGTGATTAGGGCCAGGAAGTTCCTTTGAACAGCACAGACCCACCTGGCTCTCAGTGTAGGAGTCTGAGACTGCGTCTGACTGGGGCTGCTAGGTCTTCCTTGGCAAAACAAAGAGGAGAAAAGATGACCAGAAGCAGCATCTCTTTGGCAACTCCAGGTGCCAGACAACTGTTCTGGAGTGCAGCAGAAGCTGCAGCAGAAAGCATTTCCCATGCTCTATTTGCTTTCCTGCATGAGGTTGTGAGACTCATGGACACTCAGCAGCAGGAAAAAGGATGTGCTCACAGCTCGGACAAGCACATACTCACAACAGGAACAAAAGATAGACTCACAGCATCCCACAGACTGTGAATGGAACATGGCACACTGTCCACTCCAAGGCTGCACCTGATTAACTTCTGCTTTGCATGTTGAGAGACTAAAAATTATCACCGTTCTCTTGAACTTAAGTCTAACATTGGTGCTGGCTTTTCACTGCTCCTCTCTGGTCTCCCTTTGATGTGCATGCTTAGGAGTGATTTGCAGTGTCTGAGACATTGTACTCCCTCTATATCCCTGACCTCTCTGCATCCTTGAGTGACAGCTGCTCTGTGACTCAAGAAGGTGCCTGAGGAGAGAAGAGATGAGAAATGGCACCTCGGTTAGAGAACTTAATTTAAAAAATATGTCCAGTATCCCAGTAGTTAAAGATTATTCTTTGAGGATTTTCAGTGAGATAGGAAAGGGAAGGAGCCAGAAGAAATGCTTGGAGAGGATTCAGAGCTTAAATGGAAAATGAAAAGCTTACATAAAGGACAAAGTTGCTCTCTGCACATTCCTGGTGGCAGAAAGCTTTGAGGATGCTTTTCTGGGTTACATTAGAAGCTAAAAATAAACATCTGGCCTTAATTACACAGGTGAGTTAGGTATCCCATCAGTAAACATACTTACTTTAATTGGCTCACATTTTCTTTATCTGGTCAAGATGTTCTTCACAAGGAGTGTGTAATAATGAGATAGATGAGGAATGACTGTGTTTAATAGCAGCTTCCCTTTCCAAAAAAAAAAATGTAACTAGTCAGTTTTTCCCCAAAATTAGTAATATGTTTCCTCTAAGCTTCTCTTACACAAGCAAAGATGAATCAGTTGAGGTAGTAGATAATTTTCATTGCCACTGCTCAGATTAATACCATGTTTGTATGGTGGTAGGATAATAAAGGAGGGCTAATTAAAGAATACAGGCCTGTTTCCAAGTTCTTAATGATGAAAGAGGAGTCATAGTCTGAGACAATAATAGATGGTGTTTAAAATTTGTCTTGGCCAATCCTTGACCACAAAACAATAATTTTTCAGAAATTTTGTTACAGAAATAATTGCTAATATTTATCTTCAAAGAAGACAAATTGCATAGGATAAAGGAAAAATATAGCTAGACTTTTATGCAGAAGTACCAAGTGTAAGATATTGGGGTTGTAGTAAAGTTGGGAAGTGACTGCTGCTGCTGGAAGCTGCTGCTCTGCACATCAGGTGCCAGACTGCTCTTCCAAACCAGGGTAATCTCCATGTAGGTAGTGAGGATGCTTTGCTATCTTTGAGTGTCCGAAAACACTCAGAAACCCAGAAAGCCGTAGTTTACTTATGCCTTGACATTGCCTGGTTTTATAAGAATATATCAGAAGAGGTGAGAGACTGCAAAAATGAGTGTGCATTTTACAGCTTTCCCCGGGCCTGGGCCAGGTTTGTTACATCTGTGATTTCACAAGGTAAAAATGCAAGGTGTTATAGAGGCAGAACCTGTGGCTGTTGTCAGTTTGGCCTGCCGTGCACAGCCACTACAGCCATCCTAAGATCTCTTCTTTTGAAGTTTTAAAAGATTACATGCAAAAATATGACTACAAAAAGGTATCTCTGGCAGTCCAGTGAAAGCTGTTCCAATAAGTTAAGTATTCTTATATTAAGAAAAAATTGCCTTAATTATAATCGGAAATAGTTTACTTTCCATTTTATCCTCTGAAGCATAGTTTTTCTATTATATTGAAGAGTCGATGTCTTATTCTCACATACTCAAGAAAAAGAAAGTATGGGAATGGGAAATTATTCCTGGATTAGCAAATTCAGATCTCCATGATCTTTGGGAGCTGTATCATAGATGGAGATCCCACAGAGCATGTAAGGTATCCTGCTTACTGTAAATCAAAGAGGAAGGCAGCAAGAAAGACCAAGATCAGTGATCTTTCCTCAATGGCATTTATGTAAAACAAATAAATAGAACCTTTGAGATGAGCTAGATCCTGTGCTTTAGAAGAAATCCTAGAAAAACCACCTGCCAGACTTATTCAAGAAAAAATTTCTCCTGACAGATCTGATAGAGTGCTTAACCTTGAGACAAGACTTTCTGCTGAGACACAATCCCTTGTTCCTAGCTGTGATCCATCTCAGCATAACTAATTATGCTCCTTCTTTTGTTGCCTCAGAGGAAGGCAACACCTCTCTTCCATTCCTGAAAATGAGATGTGCATTGAGACAAAAATAAATCCATTATGTAAATATAGCAATCCCAAACGCAATCAGTAGACAATAAGAAAACTTTTTCAATCACCTTTAGAAATTTCAGTAATTTAAAAACACAAACTTTCCCAGCCTCTGATTAAGGAAGCAATCTCTCTGGTATTTTTATTGCTAAGTTAACCAGAGTGAGGTACCGAATTACTCTCTTTAAGATTGTTCTCAAACTCCTGTGGCTCTTGAAGACCAGCTTCTCAAATGATCCAGGTACTTCTCTCTCACCACCTTCCTTTATGATTTATAACTTGCTTATTTTCAGTTGAGTTTCAAACTTTGAATTTTTTGTCTTTGTATCAAAAACCAATGTGTGCAGGGCCCTGTAAAAATATCTTTCATAAAAGCTGAAGGTCATTCTTTACATGAAGGTATTGTTTTAAAAGGAAAGTTACTGTGAATGTCATGTTTTTGTTTGAAAATCTTACTCTGTTGTTACTAGTAAGCCTTTCCAGGGAAAAAAAAATCTCTAGGGTTTATCTGGTTTTATTATTCTTCATGCTTTGGAAGTGCTTTGGATGCAGTTGATTTCCCCATATTCCTATGTAGTCCAATAAGTTCTGTAAATGCTTCAGCACATTTCTAACTTCACCCATGGGAAGTGGCCACATGGCAGTAAAGGCAACAATCCACATAAACAGAATGCTGTGCAGGATCCTAGCGGGTTGTTTTCCAAGGCACATATTGCAACAGAGTAGGGAATATTTAAAATAAGGGAATGCAATTATGTATCACAAAGCTAATGGTATCTGAGGTGTCATTTAAAAAATATTAGGAGTTGTTTCTGAGGGAAAATTGCAAAGGTGTTAAAATGTTCCTTCTTCCAATAGTCTTCTTGGTTTTTAATTATTATCCATTCTTTGATCTTTTTCAGGTTTCTCTGGCTATCCTATAGCTGCAGATAAACAGGCTGGGGACCATTGCTAGCCCTGCAGCCAATGACAAAGCTGTGCCTTGGATGTCCTAAGGTAGGGTGATTGCATCTGAGTTGCCTGCTGGAAGAGCTGCCTGGCCATGGTACCCCCATAACCACACCTGGCTTTTCCCTGTGAGATTGTTAGTTGACCTGGATGAAAGCCACACTATGGACCTGCTAATTCAGCATGCCCAGACCTGCACGTCATGTTTAGGCCTTTAATGGAAATATAATTTGTGATTCTCTATCTTTACTTCAGCAGACATACCTCCTCCTGTCTCATTATACTAATCAGCAGCTGGATTTTAAATTCTTAGCCTGCTAATTGAAAACGACAGGGATTCGTTCTGAGAGAAACATTCTTGAGTCTATGACAAGGCATTGCTGCCAAGGGTAAAAAAGTGATTACAAATATATACTTGTTTCTTAGCAACCATTGAGAGCTCCTCTTTCTAATTAATACTGTACCGTTCCTTGAAAGCCTTATTAGTTCACAGTACTGAAAGGTCAATTAATCTCAGTTAAAAATTGATGGTATGAATAATTTTTTGTGAAATTCTGACTGTGCCTGTGTCTAATCTTAAAGCAAGAAAGCAAGCTGTTTTGTTTTATCACTTATTTTTATGAAGAGCTTGAAAATACTCAAACACAGGACGTGTATGTGTTGTTGATCTGTGAACAGGAGAGACAAGTTTTCCTTCACTCGGTACCTCAGTTCCTGGTGGCATGAAGGGGGAACAGCTTACCCACAAAAGGCAAGATGAAGGAGTTACTCTCGCTTTGCCTGCACCAACCAACCACAAAAGCAGAATCAAGAGAGAGATCAGGGTTCTCCAAATCCTCCCAGCTTACTGAAGTGTGAAGACATTCCATTGCCACTACTGAAATGACCTTCTTGTATACAGGCAGAGTGCCTGAGAAAAAGCCAAAGCTATGGAAATTAGATCTGTGGCTGCTGCATACGTGAACTCCCGTTTCAGTAAGAAACTCGATGACTTGATTTTATCACCAGAAAATCTTTGGGATTGCATGTGAACATAGAGCTATCTATAAAGATATGACTGAAGGGCAGGGGTCTCATTAGTGTTGTGACACATTTATGTTGCTATCATCATCCAGCATCTCTATGATAACATCAGTTGGTTCTGGTAGATAGTTCCAAGTGTCCTGCTCTTGTGTTAATGTGAAAAAAGTCCAGGTTGGAGAGAAGAAGGGGTTGTGAACACACCTTGGGTAGATGTTGGTTGTTCAAAAATCATGGTTTTTAGCTGACATCATTTTGGATTGGTGAGGTGCCATTCAGATGAGTATTGTATGGGGCTGCACAATGGGATGGCAGCATTTCAGAGCAGAAAAATCCACTGTTCTTCTGTCATCCAGCAAAAACTACATTTTTCAGAGCTCCTTCTGTCTTAGAAGTATTGCATAGGTGTAAGGATAAAGACACAGACAGGATAAACACAGAGGTGAGACTGATCTGAAGTGTTTCCACTCAGTCTATTATATAGTGAGAATTGATTACCAAAGAGGAGGAAAGACCTTTCTTCCTGCTGCTTTCAGTCAGCCAGATCCTGAATTGTTTGAAAAATGTCCCTTCCCTGCAGAAAATTACTGTAGTCTGAGTTACAACTGTGATCAGTCTTCAACAGCACCTGGTGTAGTTTTGTGGTACTTCGTCCATTGAGCTCCATCAGATGTTTTCCCTTCCTGCTCCAGAGTGCACTCCATAGTGCAGTAGCTCTTTTGGGGATGGCTCTTGTAGGACATTTAATAGAATTACAGAATAGCTGATGCAGGACTTCTTCAGATTGTCTAGTCCAAGCCCTCTGCTCAAAGTAGGGTCATACAGAGCTGTGTCTTTACAGGTTCTGAGTATCTCCAAGGATGGAAACTCCACAATCTCCCTGGTCAACTTGCACCAGAGCTTGCCCATTCTGACAGAATAAAAGCTTGCTCAGGGGTCATCCCTTGGCAGCACTCCATGCATTCCCCCCGATCTCCCACATCAAAGAGCTTTCTTCCAGGCACCAAAAAAACCCTAAAGAAAACAACCAAACTCTGAGATATTGGCTGAAGTTCTCGCTGTGTGCTCAGGGCTGCTGAAGGTGCAGGACACCCAGCAGGGCTGCACTGACTGTGCTGAACGGAGGTAAATGCACACATTGCCAACACATCAGTGCACCCTCAGCAGCACAGAGCTGCTCTGTGCCCCCAGGGTTTGTTGTAGCTAGGAGACTGATGGGTAAGAAAGATGCTTATTTCCAATAAAATAAGGGTATATATATATATATATAACTGTTTATAGAAGAAAATATTTATAGAAGAAAAACCTGTTTATGCCTGAAGTAGTCTAGGACTGTTTATCAGGCATTACTTGGGGGATCTGGAGTAGTTCTGCTTCTATCAAGGAGGAAATATTGGATCCATGGCTAGTAAAATCAATGAGGGTGACAAATGTGGTAAATTATTGTAAGTTTTGGGAAAATGAAAATGAGAATGTCAGTGGCTGTCTGGCTCGGGGAGCAAAGTGATAGACTACTCCACTCAGACATTGCAGATAAACTGATTTTCATCTCTGGTAAAGAGAAGCAAAACAAATATTACAGAAATATTAAAATTTAAGGTAACTTTCTGTGTGATATTTTATCTAAATCTTCCTGAAGTTCCTCACAGAATTGAGACCTAAATTGTGCCAATAAGATCCTGAGTAACCGATGAACTTTTTCATTAGGGATAGATATCTATTTTATTCATATTGCATAGGAGCAATTTGTGCTCTAGAAGAAACGGGCTTTGAGTTTAAACTCAATTTCCACAGTCTCCTCTCATTATATATATTTATATTTAGGTCAGTTAATGCATAAAATCTCTACACTCATGAGTATTCCTAATGTTTGATTACAAGCATGACGTATCTATATATACCTTCTTATTACTGTTGCTAAATAAGCCTTCAGAATATCTAAAATTAACTTAAGCACAAGGCACCAATATTTCTTAGTTCTGCAGAAGCATAAAGGAAGGGAAAAAAATCCTATTTCTAAGTATTTGAATCTGTAAATCTGTAATACTGCAAAGACACAGGAGCAGAAGGAAACCCGGAGTAACCTGATATCATGGTGGCTGTCAAGGGCAGGAATATACTGTGATCTCTTGAACAGTCATGGAAGTAATGGGTTGTGCATACAGTATTGTACAAACTCTGTTGCAATCAGTTTTCCTTCTTCTTTTTTGTTTTCCTCTTCACACATTTTCCATAATGAACAATAATCTGGAACTTAAGAGTATTGAACTCCTACGGCCAGCAGAGCAGTGGGAAGAATGGAATATGCAGTAACAGAGTGCAGATTCCTGGGAAGTCTGTGGAGGACTGAGACTCAAAGAAACCAAGCAAACCCCAAAAGGAACTGTGTATTAAAACCAGCAGTGAAAAAGAACATAAATACACCTCTCATTCTCGCTTACATGAATTACTTTTTCATTGTAAGGGGATATGGCACTGTTTGTATCCCAAAGTACAGCCAGAATTATAATAAAAAACCCCAAGCCCCTTTTTCTCTGCAGTATTATATGAACACTCTGAAAAAGTTATGCTCCTTTCTGGATATCTCTTTTCTTTCTCCCACCGTTATAGTCAAGTTCAGGGAGAATGACTGAGCTAGTGATTCAGTTAGGCAAAATTCCTGATTTAAGTTCCTCGCAACTGAAAGTGTTAATCCTACACTGGGTAAATATGGCCTTAACTTCATCTGTAAATTGGAGAACGCAATATAATATACAAACCCTGTGCAATGGCAGCAATTAACTAACACTTCACGATGCCAGACAGGAAGGCCTGTTCTGCCATACCCACAAGAAATACTGTAAGCAGCTGCAACAGTGAGAGAACTGGTAGGAATTAGTAAGGAAAGAACGGAATGGATAGCTATGCATGTTGCTATGTCTCCACTTAGGCTGTGGTGAGTTGAAATTGTAGCAATTCCATTTCCTCCATCTTAAAAGGCTATGCCAGAACTGAAAAATGCTTAGAAAAAGGTTAGAGATGTTTAAAGTTAAAAATTGTCTTCCATATTTTGAATGAATAAATAGGCAAGGGCTCTTTAAACACATAGATAAGAGCAAGAATCAATGGAGGTCTGTAAAATCATGAATGACATTGAAAAAAATTTCATTATGACCACATCTAATGTGAGATGTGTGACCAACAAAATTGTCTCTTATGAACCTATTCTGAACTAGCTGTGAGTATACATGTGGAAGAGATGTTGTTTCAGTTGTGATTGATTGCTGTGGTCTCTGATGGTCCTCAGCCTCTGAGGCTGAGGTGCCCAATCCTCAAAGCTCTCTGATGTCAGAAGCCAGAACTAAACTGGGCTGCGTTTCCTATTTTTTCTCATCCATCCTTAAAGTTTTATGTTATTCTGCTCCATGACCAAAACAAAAAGGGTGATACTCTCTTCTGGATGTTTTGATTTTGGATCAGGTCTTGTAATAGTTTTGCTTATTGTACAGGAATTCTATCGGATAGCCTTCCTGCCTGCTGTACATCCTTAGCTCTCCTCTTGCAGATTTTAGTACTTGCATATGGTTTTTTGTGCATCCCATCGTTGAATCCATATCTCAAGTCACCATTTGTGTTTTGCAGTTATGGCTATTATTTAAAATTTAACTTACCTTATAATACACTGCTATGTGACCATATGCTTTGATGATGATGATGGTATTTTTGTGTTTAGGCATGGGTTTAAGGCAAGCAAGCAAGTATTAATTATACTTGTGTGCATCTGTCCTCTGGCTGCAAAAAGCCTCTGCTTCAGCTACAGGTTAACTGCAAATAGCACGTTCATAACCAACAAAATCATGCAATTTTTCTTAAAACTTGTAAACCTTGTCACAAGGTATTTCTTAGAGCTAAAACTGTGTAATTAAAAGAGTAGGCAAGTACATAGAAATTTATCAAAGAATATTGAATATAAGACATAAGTTCTGGGATTTATTGCCAGAAAAATATATCTTAAAATACATGACACATCTGTTTGGACTTGGCAGATATGCCAAAGGGCCTGTGGAAGACCAGTGACCTCCTGGAGAAACAACAGATTTCCAAGTACAATACACACAGGGATCTGAAAGAGCAGCAGGAACTTACGTTCAGGAATCTGAGTACCATCCCAAGTGTGTCTCAAAAAAATCTGAGAGACTGTTGGAGGCTACAGTACCTGTCACAGTGTCAGAGAGATGAACCTTCAGTCTAATTCAGGCCCACCATTTTGATGTAATGTGAACCTTGACAGGCAATGAACGAGCAAGATCTCTGGGGAATGGGCTGAGGTTAGTCTGAAGTGACATTAGAATTACAGCTACGTGAGGTCTCAATGCAGGCAGAATCAGTGGTAGGGGAAATGTGGGGAAGCAGATGGCTGAGGGAAAGAGATATGTGATTAGAAACTGAAATAGATATGACTGTCAGGTTGCAGACCTAGGGACTGCATTGTAAATCAGAAATGGGAAGGCTGAGACAGAGTCAGCCACAGCTCAGCCTATGGTCAGGGGCAGCAGGATGGCTGAGTTCAGCTGTGCCTGAGGAACACTGTCACAACATATCCCTCCTAACTGCATGTCAAGAAAAGGAACTCTGTAGTGTAGAAGGTGCTAGGCTTGTGGAAGGGGAAGAGTCCTGGTAAAGGAGCAGGCTTCTCAGTCTCTAGAAGGGGCACAAATGAGGAAAATTACTCTTTGAATGAAGACACCCAAAAGAGAGGTAGGGCTGATACCAGGCTGTGACTGAAGTGATTTATTTAACTTTTAACTAGATTGTGGATGCTTGCATTTCTCTGAAAAAAGAAAGGCATTAAGGGCATATTTTTATTTGTTTGTGGTGTTGTGAGAGATTTTTTTGTTGGATGTATTTTCTTGTTTTGTCTTCACTATCTTTGGAAGAAATCAACTTTCTCAGTAATCTGAGAGAGGGAAGAATCTGCAGTTTTGACTGATCCTGTCAGGAGTATGAATAAAAGACCAAATTGTTGGTGAGTACCAAGACCTGATGTACCTGTGGAAAGAGCTGAGAGCATCCGTCCTACAACAGCAGAATGCAAATATGATGTGCAGACCAGATTTCTAATGATGGTCAAATGTTTTTATTGTCAATAAAACCATGAACAGTGTGCATAAAAGTAATCTGATATTTTTTATGTCAGTGCAAATATAGAACAGTATAGGTCTGTTTAGTGGACCCTCCCTGTTTTACAAAGCAAAATAGAGGCAACAAAAAAATCAGGTCTGGGTGTATTACAAAGGATTCCTCGAACATAAGAGTAGAAGACCCATTCCATCCTTCCATATGGTTCTA
Source organism: Erpornis zantholeuca (assembly GCA_013400515.1). Lineage (NCBI taxonomy): Eukaryota > Metazoa > Chordata > Aves > Passeriformes > Timaliidae > Erpornis > Erpornis zantholeuca. Next base: position 144,575 of record VZTN01030175.1, on the reverse strand, counting down.
CAAACCCTAACTGAAGTCCTGATTACTGCTTTCTCTGGCTGATAAAGCCACCTCATTTCAGTACTGGCATTTTTATTGCACAAGTCTAGCTGGCATTGTTCCAGTGTACAAAGTGGAAACAACAGCAAGCTTCAAAATACCTGAATGGGTCAAGAATTAACTTCTTTTACTAATGGACTTGCTGTGATTCTGACATTGCCAATTGAAAGACAGATGTGAGGGCAAGCAGGATATAGACTGAGGGAGACTGCACAATGTAATGAGAAATACCCAAATGTATGATCTGAAAGGAAGAAAATGTTGTTTGCCCTGGGATTCTATACAGAAAAAATGGGCCCTGGATGGATCTTACACCAATTTAAATGCAACCTATTCACCTTCAAACCACACCAGTAAATGGAATTTTGGACTTTTCCATTTTGTATATATACTTAGTGTTTAACTGTCTACAGGAAATGAATTAGGCATGAGTACAAAAATCTCTCTTGGTAGAAGTGAAGCCCAGGTGAACAATGGCTCTGCCATTCCCTTTGGATCTCAGCTGACTTTTGTTGCTGTCAGTGGTAGTACCACTGTGGCCACTGGAAGGACTAGGATTGTGATTTACTTGCTATCGTCCAAAATAATATTGAAGTATCATTGCATAAATGATACTGTAATTGTTTAGAACAGAAATACCTGTTCTTAAAATGAGATTCTTGTCTGTGTGAGAACAAAGCAGCTAAAAATATGATGCTAATATGGTTGCAGAAGGTCTTATGTCTACAAAATTAGCAATGAAACATATCTTAATGTCTGTGACTGAGAGAACAAATGACATTTCCTTATCCCATCTCAAGAAAAGACAGTGTTTTCAGACAACAGAAGCTGGACTCTGTGATATTGGAGTTCTTTCCCAAACTTAATGGACCTATGATTCTCTGAAATATATTTCCAAAAAGTCTTTGTTTTCATATAAAGATTTTCCTTGCAAGGCAAATTAGTGTAAATTTCTGGGAGCTCTGTGCTTGCTTTGGCTACAAGCTTTGAAGTGAGTTGGCTGGAAAAGAAAACAAATATTCATAAAACTGTTCAGAAAGGAGGAAATTCTATTCTGAAATAGAATGAAACTCACTCTGTGTATGACCTGACCTATAATATGAAAACCAGTTCTATTTACAGAGCAGTGCATCATGACTCTTTTAACATTTTTTTTTTCCAGAAGATTTCAGGCAAATTTCAGCTTCTTCTTTGGGATGCATGAAATCATGCAAATCTAATTAGCTATTCACATCCTGAATCAGCTGATATTAGAATGACTGAATATTAGGAGAAAAAATAGACTGAAATTACAGCAATGAAGCCCCAATTTAATGAAGATGAGAATCAGATTCATTGTTCATTGTTGTCATATCTGAGTTTCTTGCTTTGGAGACAGAATCATCGCCAGATGCTAGGCATAATTTTGTGACATAATGGAATTACTCATACTTCATCTCTCTCTAGTCAATAACTTTTTCCACAGGCTCCCAGGAATTAGATATGGAAAAGAATGTGTATGCCAAACTGTCCACTCAGCAATGTGAGTTTCTTCTTTGTGGATTATTAATGATTCCTTTATCTATTGCATTATGTTATTTCTTATTTTATGGGCCTTGATGAGATAAGGGATGAGAAGGTGTGTGTGTGTTCTTCTCTGACCAATTCACATATGTTCTACTGTGGTCTGTCTTGGGACTATCAGGATAAACATGTTTAATGGCCTAATTAGGAAATGTCTACCCAGTATGGCCCTACATATGAATATTGTAATTTATCACAAACCACATGAGTGTTTTGAAATGCTGCTTCTCTAATTACATCATTTTTTAGTGACTCACTCACATAGACATCTATATGCCAAATGATGTCATAAATGACATGTATCTCCACATCTCAGTATGGGGAGATGGCCTAAGCAGATTGCATCCTGCTACTGCAACTCCTCACGACCACCTCAAGCAGCTGCACCCATTCCATTTTACAGCCTCCATGGGTTGAGATAGAATAAAAATATTTTTGGAGCAGAAATATTTGTTGAATACTTTTCCCACTGAGTAAAAGAATGTCGGCAGTTTCCATGGCAGCATTTAGATTTTAAGACAAGTCTCTATAATCCCAGTAAAAAGGATATAGACTTGTACTGGACACTGAGACCTCATATGATCTTCAACATTTTAAGCACTTCTTTTAAAGACTAGAGTGTTCTACCCTAAAAAAATTTTTAGAAGTGTCTTCTGTCTCCTGCTATGCTATTTTCCTTAAATGCCAGATGTTGAAAGATTCCTGTACCAGTGGCTAATTTCAAATGACTGCAAATGAGAAAATAGGGAGTGTTTGGGGAGGCTGGGAATGTGTTTCCCATGAAAAGGAGTCCTTTCTTTAACAAACCTTGATTGTAATAGCAAAAGGGAAGGGAAAGCCTTCAGTCTGAAGAGAATGTTTTTAGATTCTGTCTGAAAACAAGCAGCGAAAGCATCATCGATTTAGCAGAAATGCTTCTCCTCTGATAGCAGCTACAGGCTTTTGCTACGAGTTTCACCTTGGGTCACACCAGTGCTGATGGAACTTGCACCACAAAATAAGTGGGTGCTGTAACCTGGTCTTGTTCAAGGGAGAATCCAGCTGGTACCTTACAGCAAGAGCTGGTGTTCATCTGGAGAATAAGGAATGGCTCAAAATCTGCAGTGACCTGAGGCTGGGCTGAATGTGGAAGGAAGTAAATTGAAGAATCAGAGAAGGGAAAGGAAGAAATCTGGACTTTTCAGGTTATATGCAAGATCTAGTATGAGTGAAGCTGGAGGCCCAGGGACTGCCATGGCCTGGTTGGGGTGAAACCTTGCAAGGCAAGAGGTCTGGAGTGCAGGTCTAGAGAGCAACCTTCCTGAGGAGGAGCTGTGGGCAGGTAACTGGCTTCCTCTGCCCTTCCTTGTGCACAGATGGGGATCTTAGGAGGGCTGAAGTTGTTACTCAATGTTTTTTTACCAATTTACTGATTTCTACTAATGTTAATTTTTTTTTTGTTTTCTTTTCTTTTTGAAATCTCATGTTTAGGCCATTCTTACTCTCCCCTGTTTCAAAAATTACTTGCCCAATATAATCTTCTCCATTTATGTAAATCCTGGGATATTGCACTGTTTTGAAGGGAACTGGGTTACTCGCTGACCTGAATTCTGACCACATTTATGCTGATCAGGTGCCCTTGTTACCATTCTAAGAATTCATTCAGAAATGTGGGTCTTACATGAAAAATTTTGCATGCAGAAATCAATGTTTTCCATCTGTTTTGGTGTCATAGTCAATACTCTATTTCCGAAAACCTTACCTGGTCCAAGGTAAGCTTCAAGAATATTTACTATCCAATAAAAATATAGTATGTCTGGACCAAAAACCCCAAAATCTTTTCTATTTTATTTAAAGGGAGAAATAAAGTCCTTATGGAAAAAAAAGTATGAGAGAGACTAACTATTAGTTAGACAAATTCACATAGGTGATTTTGAATCTTAAAGTTTTGCTAGATTTAAAATTTAGGATTAGAAACACAAACTCCTTCATTTAGCCTTCTAGACTCTGTCATTTTACTTCCAGTTCTAGGTGTAAATAATCTCTGACAGAAGCATCAAATTTGCTTCAATATAAAATGCAAAATCTGGGAGGTTTTTGTTGGTTTTTTTTTTTTTTTTCTTGTTATTATAAACCAAGAAGGCGCAGACTGGCCTTATTGAAAGGCTAAAGAAAGTGGAAGCTGTATAAGTATATTGCTTTAGGAATAAATATGGTGTGATTTTTTCTCAGCAGTGTTGTTTAGCACACAAATGTAACTGGATTAAGCCACAGACTAATTATAGTTTATAGCCCATGAAAGGTTTCACTTGCCAAACTGTGTCCTCTGTGTTTTAATGCATATTTTAAACAAAAGTTCTCAAGACATATCATGACACCCCCAAAGTGAATCTGTTACTATGAAACCATTATTGCACATCATTCAGTTCTCAATCACTTACTTTTTAAATCAGCAGAGCAATAAAAAAGGTTTATGGCGGTTATTTGCCAAACTTATTGATAGTGGTGCCTCAACGGGGATTCTACAGTGTCTTTTAGTTTTCATTTTGTGGGTAAGGGAGCAGTAAAATTGCATCTGGAAACTATTTAAATTCATATTTAAACAGAGGGACATAGGAAATGAAGGAGACATGGCAGTAAAGGAAGAAACCCAGAAGTAGTAAAGAGAAAAACCAGAAATCACTGCAATTATGCATATTTTGCCTTTCAAATTAGCTTTTATTTAAAACAGTGAAGATATTTGAGTGTGCGTTAAATTTGCAAAAATCAGTTGATTGACTCCATCTGAATTATATGTCCCCAAAAGTCATCATAAAAATGCATAGAAAGGGCTGGTTCTTCTCAGAGGAGAATGGATTTTCCAACCAAATCTAAAGCCTAGACAGATCCTCATCCATTGTCACAATTCACATGAAAGCCAGAGTGCAAAGTTAGTAACATGCACAATGTCTTCTCCTCATAGCATGATCTGGGGGTGAAAAGCCAGAAGAGTGAAAGCTGTGTTGGAATCAGCTAAGGCCAGATGGGAGAAGCCTCCTTGTTACTATGCTTTGGTGCAGGAACTGGTGAGTATCACTGCCTGTGAAAACAGCCTGGAGAGGAACACAACAGACTTCTCTTTGCTTCTACTTTTTACTTGCCCCTGAAGAAAATGCTTTCAGGAAATCTCAAGCAGCTTTCAAACTGCATGGCTGCCAGGGGCAACATCTGCTGACATGGATTTGTACTTACACACTTGACCAGTTCATGAGGAAATCTGCCATAAACATGTATTTTTGCAAGTGTAAGCTTTGTGTCCACCCGTTGTATGAACCTTTTCAGCTGATTCATGACTAAGGATGATTAAAAAGGCACACCCAGTGTTTTAGCCATGTACTTGGAATTAGATCTACAGCTAAAAGTATCTTAAATGTCAAGTATGCAAGTGGAAATTTTATGAAGTGGGAAGATATCTTTGAGGAAGTTGTTTGAAAGAATTAATTCATGTTTAAATGTTTTTTAGCATTAAAAGCATTCTGTATTTTGCTGAATGGAGGTTAAAAATATTTGCTTCAATGGTTCATATGGGTCTATGAGGTTTGCTGGAAATACAGCCAAGAGCTGGAACAAACTATGATGAGGTAATGAAAGGAAAGGCTCTTCTTATCCCAGTGAAATAACTCTGTATCATAGATGGCTTGGGAAATCTGTTTCTTATTCACATCTGCCACATTTATATCATGTACTTCATAAATCTTTCAGGGGGAAGAATGACAAAACCCAATGCCTTTTTTTTTTTTTTTAGAGGAAGACTGACATAAAATTCCCAATCAATTTTTTTGGAAATTGGCATAGGCTAGGTGGATTCTCAAAGGAGGGGACACAAAGACTGAAAGCAGATATAAACACAGACTGAATCAAAATAAATTAAACACTGCAGCAGTCATGGAAACCTGGAAAGTGTTCTGTCACTATATTTTTCCAAAAGCAAGTATTTACAAAAAGACTCCTTGGCAACAGCAAGACAATACTGAAAAGCAGGGATAGCTTCTAGAACCATCAATTGCATGCATGACAGCTAATATGTCATATTAAGGATGCAATCTGGACATCTATTGGTGGAAGATTCTTCTTTTTCCTTTGCATTTTCCTGGAGCATTTTTGTTGCAATTCAAAGAGAAAGCAGATGATGTGCTCCTTTCCAAAAAGGAGAAGGGAATGGAGATCTACTTATACATTGCCAATTGTTTGAATGGGAAAGGAAGAAATTTGTTCCACAAAAATAATCAGCAAAACTAATATAATGATAAGAAAAGGAGAAGATTGTGGCTTTAGGTCAGAATGAATTGTGCCAGAGTAACTCTAGAGAAATCCTTGTTTCTTTTTGCCTGATCTCTTCTGTCTTGACTTCTTGTCCTGAATATCCTGTAGTTCTGCTGGTGATATTGTTGTGTACGTGTTGAGCTCAAGCAGCTGAGAACAGAGCTGCAACATTATAGAACTGTAGAATCATAAAAGAGTTTGGTTTGGAAGAGGTCTTTAAAGGCCATTTAGTTCAACTCCCCTGCCATGAGCAGAGACACATTCAAGTAGAATAGGTTACTCAAAACCCAGACCAACTTGACTTTGAATGTTTTCAGGGATGGCACATCCAGCATTCTCTGTGCCAGAATTATAAAAGAGCTGTTCCTCACATCTAGTCTAAACTGACCCTCTTTTGGTTTAAAACCATTCCCCCTTGTCCTATCCTGTAGGTCTCAGAGGATGTTTGAAAGTCTCTGATGGGCAAGACCAAAGGTCCATTGGGACTTAGTAGAGTCACTAAAGAAGACTCTAAGGGAATAACAATCTTTCCTCAGTGCTCCCAAAAGAGCTATGAGTCTGGCTATGCTGGGGCTATGCAGCTGTAACAGCTTTCAGCCAAGTGCTGCTGGAAGTGTGTTACACTCACAGAAGTTTTGGATAGATTTGGTTTGTTTTACAGACATAGATGGGGTTATGGACAGAGGTGTTAGGGTCAGAAAACCTCTTATAGCTTGCAGAAAGTGAATTGCAGTTCCTACCTATATCTAGCTGAATCCTAGGTCTGAATCTCTTGTATTCAGGTCCTTTTACCATCTAAGATGTCCTGAATCATGCATGGTTGACCTGGCTTTCTGCTCCAGAGCTGAAGAACTCTTCATCACATGAGCAAAGGTATTTCAATCCATCATGATGTTACTTCACTGCCCCCTTTCCTTGTTGATCCATGCATGTTAACTCTGCTGTGTCAGAACCTGGGGAGCAAGGAAATTCACGCCATTATCTTCCTGGTGAATCTACAGATATGTGTTAGCTAACTGCAGGATTTAGAGCAGCTTTTCTATGTTTATGGGTTGTTTATATTTCATAGGGTGTAATTAGTATCACAGTCCAGTGTCTGTAACAACTTGACTTCATGAAACTGCGTGCTCATTAATGCAATTGCTGTACTGGGAGATATTCTACACAGCCCATTTCATACTGATGGGTTTCTTTTGATCTCATTTGGTATTAGCCACCATTATTTTCTCCCCTCAACAGCTTTTCTCAGTCTTTAAATTCCCTGATGGCACAAATGTATTAGCTGTACTCAGCACTTTAGTGGTAATCTAGAGATCCAAACTCCACTGGAAAAATTGGTTTGGGGTAAAATGGGTATTTATGCTAGCCAGCCAGAACAATTTTAAAAATACTCATGCTATTCTGATGTTTATTTATTCATGTTCCTGACTTTACAGGTGTTCTGAGAAGAATTTCCTATCACGTTTTTTTTTTCCTGTATGTACTGAGGAATGAGTTCCAGGTAGTTTTTATAGGAATATAGTATTGTCAGGCTATTTAGGATAATGTGTGAAATTATGAAACAACCAGTGAGAAACTGATTGAACTTAAAAATATAAGAGTTTTTCACAGCAAGCATTAAATCTTCAAGCAAATTCCTCTGATCTGCCAGGTTTGGAAAGGATATCTTCGTGACTTGGTCAGAAGTCTCACTCTTAAGATCTTCTCAATCACTTGTGTGCATGCCTAGAAATAACTTGGCAGAATTTAAACTGCTAGGAAGCTGCAATTGCTAAGACTACCTATGTCTCCCATCTTTAGTTAGTTGTTGTGGCTTGTGTGGTGGGTAGGTTGTAAGTAGACTATAAATATGTAATTCTAAGAGATTTTTCACTTTGATATTCAAGCAGTCAAGTTTTCCACTTAAGATAAAACTACCCATAGTAACAAAATTAGAATTTTTAAAAGGGTTTTGAATTGAAAAAAAACCCCACATTTCTTCACCTAAAAAGAAATAAATAAATAATTTTCTTTGTTTTTTTTTTTTTTCAGGTATCCTTTTAAACCTGAAATCACTTATCAAATGTGAACAAAGACTCCTGCCCCTTGGAAAAGTTATTCTTAACCAAATAAATTTTCCCTGCGTTTTTCTTTCAGTGATCACACAGTCAGTTATGAGGATGAAATAGGAAACCTGTCTCTGTTCTTTGTTTAATCAGCCACACCACCATCCTACACTGTGATTTGCGTTCTGAGGTGTTACAGTGACACCAGGACTGCTGATATTACATTTGAATTGTTTGTCTCATTTGAGGATGAATCTGGGCATCAGGATAAAGGAGCCTAAATATAGGAGGGTCCAATGCCTATCAGAAGGAATCCCTCAGAGGGTGGTGAGTTACTTGCACAGGTTGCCCAGAGAAATTGTGGATGCCCCATCCCTGGGAGTGTTCAAGGCCAGGCTGGATGGAGCTACACAAAACCTGGCCTGGTGAAAGGTATCCCTGCCTGTGACAGGAGTGTTGGAATGAGATGATTTTTAATGTCCCTTCCAGCCAAATCATTCTAGGATTCTATGATCCTACAATTCTGTGATTCTCTGACCTTCTGCTGGAAAAGTAGGTGACCAATCTGTCATCCCTGTCACTGGCAGTAGGGGCTGGCAAGCATTGCCATCAGTCCCTGCGCTATCTGCAGTCTGACTTCCTTCTATTCATGATCTTTTGTAAATGCAAATCATGTTCAATTCTTTCTGATTTGGGACTGAATTATTGAAATGTGTTAACAGGGAGAGTGACATTCAGTAAATAATAAGCAGATGATGAGCTTTTGGGTATAAACTTTATGAAATATGAATATGCATGTTAGTGTTTATGAAACATTCAGGACCTGGGAGCATTTTCTCTACTGTCTAGAAGATGTGTGAATACTTCATACACTTGTGAATGCATTTCCTTATTGTTTTTACTTTTTCCTTGAAATCTGTTCTCTGTTCTGTGTGCTAAACATACAACATCAGATACATTTTGATACTGAAAATATGTGTTCCAGTTAGTGAAAATCACTCACATAGGCTGCTTTTTCCTGTTAAAAGTGGGCTGCTATTTCCTGTTAAAAGTGGAATGCCTTTTATAATTTGAAGGTTGTATTAGATTTTTAATTATATGTTGCTGTATAATACTACTTAAATAGAACTTGAAAAAGAATTCTTCTGTAGAGAATAAGTGAAGTTAAATGCATGGTTTCCATTTAATTAGACATTTTCTGCTTTAATAGTTTAATTCCCTGCCCAAATTTCATTTCCATAATCAAGCCGTGCTTAGACTGTTGACATACCATTACTTTGTCAAATATTCACTACAATCTTTGCTTTCCAAAATTCTCATTACTCTAAAATTTATTGAGAGTATTTGAATAATGCTGAAAGACAATGAAGTTGACAAAGTCATTGAGTAAAGTTCAACTGTTGAAGCAGCCATGTTATTGTGAGTTTTACAAACAATGACAGAAAATGTTAAAAATACAGTAAGGACAGTGTAAAATATGAATCATTTTTTGCCCAGTAAATACCTAATTTCTCTCTTTGTTATTCAAGTACATTATGTGAAAGGTCCTTCCATTAAAGCTCTTGTCAAATGTATAAGCTAAATATTATTCAAAGTTTTGAATACACCATAAGTGAAGATAAATGTTTTTAACCATAATGTTTATGAAGCCTCACCCCAGATTATTTTATAATTTTATGTAAATCAGTTCTGTGCAAAAGAGTAATTTGGGAGCAAGGAATTTTGCTGGAGTATTTTCTAGTAAAGCTAGTTCCAGTCTACTGCTGTATGCAGTTTAACTATACCAGCAGTTTTCTGTTTCTGGATACTTGGGTTGTAACTGGAGATGTGGACTGGGATAAGATACAGAAAGTGTTGTTCCCCCTCACTTAAATTGTCATGAAAGGACATGGAAATATGATTTGGCTCAGAAACAGGCAGACTGGCTTTCTGCAAAACTGCCCTAAACTGTGGTCAGATGTACAAAAGGTGGAGAGGGGGATGGCACTCCCCGCCTTAAAAATGTCCTAAGATCACTAGAGGAGAAAGGAACATGGGAATTATATCTTTATCAGAATTGCCAATCATCTGCACCCTGGATGATGGTCTTAATTTTCCTAGTTCCTTGAGTAGGTACTTGGCTGTTTCAGAAATCTCTTTCAATGTTTCCATGTCGGGGTTATGAACTAACAGTGCTCATGGACCCATTTTTTGCCTTGAAAAATGACCACAAAGCTCTTTTAACACAAGTAATAGCAAAGACACCAATTCAAATCTGTGAGAAAGTGAAAGTGTTAAGCTCACTAATAAGTAGAGGCACATAAAGGTTGCTATTTTACTGTCACTGGTGATTTTCACTACATTAATTTTCTACTCATGCAGTCAGAAAAAATTTTGTTTCATGTTAGGATAATAGAGGGAGAACAGGTATGCTTTGGGATAGAGGTATGTTTTGGAAAGACTGTAGGAAGTATTAATGTCTGAAATATAAACTATCCATCTTGTGAACTTCTCTGGTAGCCTTTAAAGAAAATAAGCCATATTTAGCCCAAAAGTCTAATTTCCATAATTTTCTTCCTATTTTATTTTTCATTCTGTTTCCAGTCTTCATAATAATCTACTCCCTGCCCTTAAATTCCACAAAAAGGGCAAATTCTTTGACCTGAGATTGTGTGACTCCATCTTTTTGTCTTTCTTTCACAGGCTTTGCTAAAATCATAACATGGTCATGAAGGATTCTCAGCAAGTAAGTAGTCAGTACCAACACAATATATATATACATTCATATATATATGCATATATATCTGTATGTGCATACACACCTACACCAAGCAGCAGCCATAAAATAAATTAAATACATTCAAAATGAAATATGAAAATCCACCATAGAGGCCAAGATTGTCTGGAGCTATGAAGCATTATGTGTTGAACACAACTTTCATCTCAAAGTTCCTTAACACTTTTAGACAGAGACCACAGTTTAGGCCTCAGCTGTACAGCATTGTCAGGGTTCTGTGAGACTTATTTCTGGAAAAGTTCTCAGACAACTGATTGCATTGGAATCTGTCTCTACTTCTACACAGCAAGTGACCTCTCCAAGGGTGGGGTTTGTCAGGTACTTATTTTTACTGGGATATAACATTTGCAAAATATTTTTTGAGATAGTGCTGCCTTTGAGTGAGTGACACTGTCACATACCCACTGAGAAATTTATGCAGACACATGAATGATAAGGAACAAAAGTATTTCTCTTAATCCTGAAAATAGATAAAATGAACTGTTATATACGTGGGAAGGTTATATAACCTTCCTTTACAAATTCTATGTTAAGCCATGTTTTTCCCTCTCTCCGGAAGTATCCCACAAAAATCAAATAAGTAGTGAAACACCCACAATATTCCTAATGATTTTCTCATCAAAACTATCTGGCAGAAGTGAAATGATTGCTTTCAGGGGCAAAGGAGTGCTTAGGGCACCTAGAGAGGACATGGTGTGCCAGGTCCAAAGGAAAAGACAGCAGCTCCCCTCTTGCTCAGACCTTCTGACAACCACGTGTCTGGTGTGATGTGAATCTCCATGCCATCCTCACTAATAACAGGTCGATTGTTTGCCTGTAAAATTCCTTTGGATACTGTGGAATTCACTCTTGCTACTTTGTGAGTGTTTCCAGAAGACAAGACTAATGATGCAACATGGAATGTAAACTGGTGGGCTGCCAGGAGAGAGCTTAGTGCATTTCTATGTGATAAAGGACTGTATTTCTCCTTCAGCAGCTATTCAAACAGAATCTGATTTCTTTTGCACTTGCAGAAGCCCTAGGCATCTCTGCACAATTGCAGCTTTCTGATGCACTTTGGAATTTGAAAATCTCTGGTTCTTGTAGCTGATAGACAGGGTTGAAGTAGAGGTACTAGGGTGGGGGAATAAGAACAGGAAATAAGTGAAGAACAGTAACCCCAGTGAGATGTTTTGAGCAGCAGTGTACACAGGCAGGAGCTTGGCTGATGCATATCTTCCAAATGACCTTGTCTAGTACTTTCTCCTGCAGAGCTAGTGTAAGAAACAGCTTGCAGAGCTGTCATTCAACAAGCTAAACTTTGATTCTTCCTCACTAGAAAACCCCAATATCCTTCATTGTGTAATTTGGACCTTAAACTTACCAGTGGGTGGAAGAATACCTGGCTGATTCTTCACTACAAAATTTGTAGGCTAATTGGTGAGATAATCTGTTTTACGAGTTAAGATTTTAAAGCTCTCTATTCACTAACTTACAATTTATATTATTTACTGAAGACATCAAAACAGTTTTAATATACATTCCAGATCCGGAATCTAGGCAGAACCTATCTTATGCTTCAACTCACACAGGCATTCTGAGAAGAAATGGGTAAATTTATTCCAATCCTACTGTTACCTAGTGCAAAATGTATTTCACTTTACTGAACCCCAAAATGTTGGATACTGCTATTGAGAATATTTCTCTACTCTGTAAACACATGCACAACTCTCCTTAGTGACCTCTTGTAGAAAAAAGGTAATTGGACACCATTCCTTTATTTTGCCTTAAAAGTAGAATGGGCTTTGCAGAATGTGCCACCTCAGGGGTGCCTCAGAACCAACTGACCGATCACAGAATACTTGCATGGCTTGGGTTGGAAGGAACCTTTAAAGGTCATCTAGCCCAACCCCTCTGCAATGGGCATCCTGCCCATTCTGCATAAGCATTTCTCTACAGTAAACATTTGCATTTTCAGTTCTGTGCTCTCAGAACTGTCTTTCTCCTGCGTCCTTTATTTCCTGCTTTTTTCTAAACCAAATAGCAGAAACTATTTAGATAAAAGGAATAATATGTATTTGATAACTTTTTGATATAACAAAGAAATAATGATTTCCACAAGGCTGGTGTTAATTCTATTTGATGCAGAAATGCTGGAACTGAGTCAGAGTTAATAGCAGCACAGTGACAGCCAGAGTGACTTGATAAATGACAGCTTTCTCCGATTATCTGTTTTCAGAGGATCTCTCTCTGCAATAAGGATGAGCCTTCTAACATCCTCTCATCACAGGTGTGGAGGAAATAAAGTCTGTGACTTGATATGTACTACAGCTTCTCCCTCCATCTCTCCCTCCACTTGCTTTGGTCCATCCTTCTGCATAGCTAAATTATTTCGGCCCAAGCCTCTCTTGCACGGTTCCTGCCAAAGGCAGCCACTCGCTAAACTGAAAATCTGAGGGAGAAGTCTCAAGATTAAAATAATTCCTGTGTTCCTGTGGCAGTGAGTTGGAAGTGATGTGGTGCTGCCTTTTCTGACCTTCCCATGATGGATTCATTAGTCTTCCCAAAGGTGCCAGAAGATCAGCGAAATTCTTCTCTTTTTTGGCTGTCCCCAGACAGCGTTTCTGAGCACAGTGAAGTAATCTCTTTGATGGAATATATGACTTGAATTTCAACAGATTATTGCTGTGTCAGAGTATTTAGTCTAAGGAAAAGACAGAGGTTACCTCAGCCCATTTGAAATTGTGCATGAAAAGTGTCTGGAAGAACACACAGGCTCTTCCTTAACTGATTGAGATATGACCTTCAGTCATGGGAGAAAGCATACTGTACCCTGTGCTGTGCAGAGATCTTCAGGCAGATGTGCAAGGCTGTCAGGGTTTCACTTAGAAGTGAAAGTGAAAGGCTCTGCAAAGAAGTATGAGCTCTTCACAGCTCCCTGCATGGAAAAGCAGGAATCACTGAATATCACTGAATATTTGTTCAGGCAGAGCTTATGAAGCAATCTGCACTATCAGAGTAAGGATTTCATGGTCACCGTGCTGACACCTACACTGCTACTGAAAGAAGGATAAGAATCAGCAGTAAGTAATAAGTGATGTTGATGTTTACAGGTCCAGGCTTTGAGTTTTCCCCATTCTATCCATTTGTTTAGCAATATGGGCATCGCTTGTGAGAGCCAGTCCATGCCCAAAGCCAAGAGAGTTATTAGGGAAGAAAAACATGGTGAGGTCCAGGAAGCAGAGGGAACAAGCTGAGTGAAAATGGTGGCTGGAAACAGCCTCATAGTGGCACAGGCTTGATTCACTTTGTATTTCATTCTGGATGTGTCAAATGAACATCTCTAACAAACAGAGATAAATAGAATCTGGGGAGAAGGTCCAAATGGAGGCTAGGACAGAGGCAGTAATGGTGTTTATGTATCAACCATCTCACTGGTCTGATGAAGAGAAGCTTCAGAGGCAAGGCTGGAGGAGCAAATCTGAAGATTCTGCTAATTGTAGAGCTCTTTTTTGTTTGTTGGGGTTTGGGGTTTTTTTTAAACCTTTTTTGCTTTGACCTTTAGGGCATTTTTTCCCTATTTTCTTCCAAAATGAAGAAAGAGGAGAATCCATTCTGTTCTCCTGGATGTCTGCCCTTAGCGAGGGCAGTTTACCAAGGGTTCTTGGCCTAGGTAAGTGCCAAGTAGCTAAGTGGGGACAGCTGGGCAAGAACAGGGATGGGATGTTAAACTGCAGCTTCTAATTCCTGAATAAATCTTCAACCATCAAGATAGCTTCATGTAGGGATTTAAGGTCTCTGCCTTTCCTCGTCTCAGGCTGTTCTTTCTATTAGCTGAGGTGGTGAGAGGAAGACAACAAAAAATGTTCAAGACATTTTGTTTTCTCTTCTAGACATGCAATTATGACAATTAATTACTGATTACAGTATTGGAGCCAATGTGGAATCTATTTGTCTCATAATTTTGCTATTCATTCCAATCTCTCCATATGGAGGCCTGTCTGTTTCATTTTACAATCTATGTTGGGATAAATGATCTCTAAAAGTGCCCAGTTTCCTTATCAGCTGTAAAAGAGACTCTAGTGACTGCTTCAGAAGGATGGAAACATCTACATGAGTCTCAGATGAATCCTTTTCCTCAAACATTGATTAGTTCTCAAACATTAATGTTTTTTCAAACATTAATTAATTCTCTAAACCTATAGTCCAAAAAAAATTGACTTAATACTAATGAAAACGAAACTTTTTTTCACAACCTCCAGCTTGCCTGGCAATTCGTTGGCATGCTCACCCTTTGGATACTTCCAGACTTCCTCTGAACCAACAAATGTGAACAGAGACACTTAGATGGTGTGTTAAAAAGTAAATGTTTCATTTGATTTCATCTTTAAAGAAAACATACCTTGTCATCAGATGTGACATGTTCTTTGAAGCTATCACTTCAGCAATATTAATCCATCAATCTTATTAAATTGAGCACGCATTGTAAAGAGAGGGATAACTCTTGTTAGATGAAAAGCTATACCTGGAAGAAATGGACTGGCTTCTAAAAAGAAGGTTTGTTCTTTTTTTTCCCCTAGGATTATAAAAAACCCTCTGTGCAAACATAGATGCTTTTATATCCACCACAACTATTACCAGACTTCTTTTTAATTCCATGCTGATTACTTTTAAGTTAAGAAACTTTAGTCTAGCTATTATTTCTCTCTGAGATAAAATCTCCAGGAGAATTGGAATTATCTGTGCCTCTATGGCTGGAAAACTGGTTGGTTTCGGTGTTGGGGTTTGTTTTTTTTCTCCAAGTGATTAACTATGCAGCTTTCTAAACCCACAGAATTTTTGATATAGAAAGATAAGCAACCATAAATTATTAGTCTATACTATTGTAATGATACTGATACAATTCATCATACATTTAATTTTAAACTGAGAGGCATGACTCTTCTTAATATTTACCCTGGAATTAGAAAAGTAATTTTACTTTGTTTTCAGTATACGCATTACAATTTGCTTCCTTAAACTGTTAATTTGTAAAATGTACAAATTTTCTGCTTAATTTCTCTGAATTGATAAAATTAGTTTGACCTGTACAAGATACAAAGCTGAGACACAGCAACATCAAAGAATGTTATTAACTTTGATTTCCAAGGTTAGTTTTCATTGTATTGTCATTAAGACATGCTATTAAATTTTAACTTAACCAAATCATTATCATATTCATATTTTAAATTTTCTCTTTGATAGTAATAAACTCAAGGAGTAGTTAAACCAGTATAATGATCTTTGAAATAAAATAACGTGCATGTACATATATGTGTGTGTGCATGTGTATTGCAAAAGCAGACATAATTTCAAATACTTGGGTAGTGGAACATCTTGCAAACCTGATGGATTTGCTGTTCCTCTTTAAAGGAGGTTATTTGACTTAAGTCTCTTTCAATATGCTTTTACGGTTCATCCTAATGGAAATAATAACACTGAATAGCTGGATAGCAATTCACGTATTCAAAGCACTGTGCAAACATTAAGTAATACAGTTACACAATATCTAAATAACTATAATACTGGCTGTCAAGGCAATGAAGAAGCAGACAAATGCAGAAGACTGCAGGCGGTTCTGGAGTGGATTCTGCAGCAAGGAGGGAGGGAGCGAGATCCCTCCCAGCAGAGCGGGGTTCGGCGTGCCAATACACTCCAGGTTTGCATTGTTCTGTTTCAGCCACCTGCAATGCTGTGTTTAAAGTATTAATTAGCAGGTAGCAGATGCTGGTCCTTTGCCAGCTCTGCCTTGGAAGCGTTCTTTCTGCTGTGCATCAAAATACAACGATGCCGACTCCAGGTTTCCAGTGACTGGTTTCTTATTGAACATCTGGGCATAATTCTGGGTACTGACATTTTCAAAAGTTTTTTCTCTAGTCTTCCTTATTTTCTCCTCCTGTTGTTGGAATTTTTTAAAAACAAGCTGCTGACAAGCATGAAGAAAAAAGCCTGTTTTGGTGTCTCAGGTGATGGCACTCTGTGACTGTCAACTTTATGTTTTATCTGGTCTGTGTCAACAACATGCTGATGAATTTCTTTGAATGTTTGAAAGATACAGTTGGAGACATTTACTTCTTTGCAGCCTTCTGTTAATTTCCTGGTTTAAAAATCAGTGCTGCTGAGGTCTGTTAAACAGTAGCAGATTTTGCAGCAAGGCTTTCTGCTCCTTAAGGACCTCAGCTGTAGCCCCATTGCCGACAGTGACAAACGTGCATTTTTGTTCACTGTATCCTGAATGGATGAGAAAATAATCTGTTTTCCTGCAACCATGGCTGTACCTGATTCCTTTTGGCCTGATACATTATACTTCAACAATAAATCATTCTGGAGGTCATAAAAGCACTGAACATTATTTCAGTTTAATTCTAAGCTGAGAGGAATGGGTCCACACTTTTGGCCTCCAAGGGCAAGGGAAAACTTTTATTTTCAGCATTAATTTCCATACTTAAAAATCCAACTTCTTCTTGTGTTTATGAGCCATCTTTCATTGTAAATGGCCAAAAGCGGTGTATGAATATGGTTGTGCACACAGTTTATTAACAGACCACTTCACACACGTTTGAAATAAAGCAGCACTTGCTGGGAGATGTGCAAGTGTTTAGCTGTGAAGAGAGTTCTGCAGAGCAACTCAGAGCATGTCAAACTCATACTTCCTTACTTGTGAAAAGTAACATATCTTTAAAGATTGCATTCATGATTGTTCTGTTTTTAGCATTTATTTAAAAACAGGCACCTCAGAATGGGCCAGCACTCCTAGTGCATTGTGATACTGTTTTCCTAATTAGTAAATATCTACTAGTAAAAATTGCTAGCAACTGGCTGGTTTGTATTGCTTCTCCCTGCAAGGTTTTTGCTTCTCAGTGCAGAACTGAAGAGTTTATGTTTTGAATGCAGAGTTAAATTACATTTATGTGTGCAATTGTAGGAGAGGAACAGGAAACACAGAAAATGGAACTTAAGCTTTCTTTCTGAATATTGACTTCCGACATCGTGAGAGTAATTCTGTCAGACTCCAATGATCCGTGATATTTTGTGAAGCCTTTTTGGAAAGCTGATCTTCAAATTCTTTTAAACTCTTGATGACTTTACAGGGTTTCAAAAATTCAGCTCATGTCTTTATGCACTGCAATGCTGTCACCACCATTTGGCTCTCCAGAGTCACGTTCGTGCCCTCACAATGATGTGCCTGTTCTGAAGTCGGTAACGATGGAGCATTTCTAGGTTTGTCGTTAAAAACCAGCAGATGTCGCAGTTTCCCAAAAAAGAGCAGGTTTCTCTCCAGTCTTTTGAAACTGCAGCTTCTTAGGTATTTTTGTGCAGTATTCCACGCAGCAATACTCCCGTGTTAGGTAAGTTATTGTTGAGAAACATGCTCCAACCATCAGCTCTTTTCTGTACTCTCACTTCTAGGTAGAATACATCGATATGAAAATATCCCAGTTTCACTTGCTGAAACATAGGGGAAAGGTTGCTGAGGTGCTGAACACCCTAGGACTGTGTCACTGTCTCAGGCTGGTTGCTGTACAGAGGCATCTTCTGAGTTTTATTGCCACTGAGCCCATTCAGTCACGTTTGATGTCTGAGCTCTCATTTTGTTGCTGCTCAGATGTCTGTCCAAAATGGTTAAATGGATTCCAGTTAATGAGATGCTGCACTAAGGTAATTAAGTAAATACTTTTTAAATGAAAGTATGACTGATGGACTCTGTCTACTAGCTAAATCAACTAAAATTTGTTTTATCTAATTTTAGCTATTTAAAAATTTGATAGTTTGTCTGAAGGTTTTGTGCCTCTTTCTGTAGTTAAGGGAGAAAAGCAAACATGTTTGAGGGCCATTTCATCTCTTCCTAAGACTAATGCTGGAAAAATGTCCCATGGAGATACTGCATCTTTCTCTGAAGTGTAGAAGGAGCCTAAACTGCTGTTTCAACCTTGATAATCACTTTGAAGATGGTTAGAATTAGGTGTTGTTAATAGGAACAATGAGTAAAGCTTATTCTGTTTTACTTTTTTGGTTGCAGCCTGTTTTCAAAAGCAGTCAGACGGTGTTCTTGATCTCCATCAGCACTAGCTAAAGAGACACTATTCACCCTATTGCAGCTATGCAAGTACTTGTGGCTCTGCTGGAATAGCACCTAAACTCCTCCTTAAGAAAAAAGAGCTCATCCAAATTGAGTCCTTATCCGTATGCATCCTTAGACTTGCACTAAAGAAAATAAAAAAGCCCAGTGGAGATACAATTTGGCTAAAAAAAAAAAAAAAAAAGTTAAGTGTTGATTTTTCAGTTTTTGAGATTAGTTTTACCAGGAAGAGGGTGAGATGCACTTCACATTAGCAGTCTGAGATTCAGGCTGGCTGTCTCAGCTCTCCCTGTAATCCGCAGAGAATAAGAGAGGGCTGAACAGGAGTCTGTGCTTGGATGGAAAAACCTGTCCTCTCCCTCCCTTACCTGTAAAGACAATTTATACAAGTATCTTGTCAGGTAATGTTGGATAGGATGAATCCTATGAAATTTTAAAAAATGGGAAAAGAGAAAAAATAAAATAACTGTATTTACAGAAATCTATGTGTTAAAATAAACATCTGCATTTACCATATTTTTATGCTCAGAAAAAATGTGCCAGTTTGAGCTTGTAGGGGGCTAATGCAGATAAAATGTCAAAATACTAATGAAGATCCATCCTCTGCAATGGGCTGGAATAACAGAAAACACTTCCAGCCTGTGGGATGCCAGGTGATAAGGAGTCGAGAGCAGAGATAAGCTGGGATGTCTCGTTCCTCAGAGAACTCCATCTGACAGGCTGGGGTTTCATCCCATCTACACTTCAGACTGCAATAAAAGGGAGTGGGGGTGAAATATGTGCACTCAAAAAACTCCTGGAATGTTTTCCAATCAAAAAAACCAAAACCAGATCAAAATAGTTTCAGAAATTAGGAGCATTTCTTGTGAAATGTGTCAGGGAATCATCCTGACCTCAGATGGGAAAAGACTCTGTGCCCTTCATGGACATATCAAAATGTGCAGTATTCCATAGAGCTCCTGCTGACATTCCAAACTCCCCACTACTGACCTGATCCTGCTGGGAAACCACAGCCCTGCCAGTGCAGCTGAGCTGAGTGGTTACTGCGAGCATGGCTCTTCCTGACAGAATCAGTCCATATTAATTTCACAGCACTGTCTGCAGGCATGAGATCAGTTTATAGTCTTTCTAATTAGATTTCTGAGCTTGATTACTTTGAATTTAACTGTACCTCTTGCTTCAGAACTGGAGGAGGCAAGTATCTTAGATTTCTTTCTGTCTGAGTTTTAACCACTGAATGAATGCTCCGTTCTGCAGACCTGTGTGAAAGCTGAGCAGCTCATCCAATCATCCTTGGACCTGGTGGACAGTGGATGTGTTTGGCACTGAGATAGATGTCTTTTCCAGCTGTGGTTTTGGTGCTTGTCTGCTGCATGGTGTTGGTTGTGCCAGTAAAGAAAGTGCATTTCTTCATCTGGAAGCTGGTGGTAAAGGTGGCCTGATTGGGATGGGAAGGAGAACAGGATGGCATGAGAGAAAGAATTCATCCCTGCTGCCAATAGAAGGTATAGAAATCTTGACCAAATTATGACCAACTGCTCTTTTTACTGTTGTTGGTATGGGTGGTATTTTCCTGGAATGCAGAAAAAGGAGGCTGCTGTGCCCTGGTTTGATACTAGCAGGTCAGGTTTGCACAACCCCTTCTACATTTCTTCTGAAATATCATTGCTAAAATGTTATTTGGAGACTGAGGTCTGTTTTGTATAGATTGTTGTTTAAAATATTGTGGTCTCCAAATAAATAATTTACTCTTCAGCATTTCTACACTGATTGACCCATGTTTATTTTTTTCAATCCTTATTCTCATTTTAATGACAGGATTTTTGAAATAAATTGCCTGGAGTTGAAGGTTTAGTCACATCAACTGACCCCTAAACTACTACCCACCCAGTAAGAGGTACAATTCTACCTTTGTGGCACCTGGCAGCAGCTGTAAAAAGAGATGCAGCTTATTGTCATGATCAGACAGGTGAAAAGCTAAATGAAAAATGAGGCTGATTTATGAAGGCGACTCACCAGGGAAAACTTGGCAGCAGATGGAAAGAGTCCTTACAAGTATCTGAACAATGTCTAACAGTGCAGTTTTTATATTCTCAGCTCTTGAAAAGAAAGTGTAATTGTACTTCAGAGCCACAGGGAAAAGGAAATTCTTAGAGTTTACTTGGAGTCTCATTAAGATGTCTGTTGAAGTGTTAAACTCCACTTTTCCTGTTTGGTGTGGTTTTTTCCCTCTATTTTTAAAATAACACCAATACTCTCCTACACTTCTCATCACCTTACAAGAGCCTCATGCAATTATATCCTTTATGAGAGAACTCTATAGACACGATCTGATTTAAAAGTCCCTTTCCCCCTTTTAAATTCAAACCAGATAGTTTGTTGGGTTTTATAGTGTGGGACTGCAGTAGTGTCTTCCGTGAGGAGCTGCTGGAAGTTTCCCCATATCTTTTGCCAGCCAGATCTAGGACCGACCCACCACTGGCCAAGGATGAGCCCAGCAGCAATGGTGGAAGCACCTCTGGAATAAAAGATGTAAAAAAGGGGCAACAGCAGTAAGGGAGAGGAGCAAGAATATGTGACAAGAAGAGACCCCAAGCTGTGCCCCTGCAGCCCATGGAGGTCCATGGTGGAGCAGAGATCCACCTAAAGCCCCTGGAGGATCCTATGCTGGAGCAAGTGGAGATATAAAGGAGGCTGTGACTTCATGGGAAGCTCGTGGGACTCATGCTGGAGCAGCTGGTGGAGGACTGTCTCCTGCGGGAGGGAGTTGAAGCTAGAGCAGGGGAAGAGTGGGGGGAATCCTCCTCCTGAGGAGAGAGGAGCAGCAGAGACAACATGTGATGAGCTGACCACAGCCCCCACTCCCTGTGCTCCTGAGCTGCAGGAGAGGAGGGGTTTTTAAGAAAGATGTTTTTAAGATTTAGTTCTTATTTCTCATTACCTTACTCTGATTTTATTGGCAACAAATTGAGTTAAAGTTGAGTCTGTTTTGCCCATGATGGTAATTGGTAAGTGACCTCTTCCTGTCCTTATCTCCATCCACGAGAATTTTATTATATTTTTTTTTTCCCCACCAAGCTGAGGAGGGATAGAGCAATATTGGTGGGCACATGGTGTCCAGCCAGGGTCAACCCTTCACAGCTATTTTCAAGGGCCTTTCATTCTGGAAATTGCTTACTCACTAATGAGAACTGTTTTCCTGCTCTTTATTAAATCTGTCTTCCCACTCCCAAGTCCAGGCTGACAGAAACTATTATGAATATCAAATGTTTTTTCTCTAGCAATATTTTTTCTCCAGCTTTCTGTTATTTTTATATTATTAATTATTTTTTGTCTGCCTCCACAGAGAGACAAAGAGCTGGATGAAATTTTTATTTGAGAGATTCCTTTGAAATCAGAAAAATGAGTCAGAAAAATGTTGATTTCATAAAATCAACTGTGAGAAAGCAACTTTTGTGGCAAAGCTTTAAGTGAGAGATCATGCCAAACTCAAGTAGATTTGACTCTCATAACATAGAAAAAGCAAACACTCCACTGCAAAATATCAACCAGCCAAGCATATACCTAGAACCTGAGCCCAAGTTAGTTCTGTAAATAAAAAAAAAGAGCATCAACTTTTTCTCTAATAAATCAAATCAGCTTATTTTCCAGAGGCCTACTGGCTATTCCATTATACAGAGATTTGTCATATCAAATAAATATAAATTTCTGCATACTTATGATCCCTCAAGGTTATAAACAAGAGAAGGATTATAGGGAGACGAAATACCTTGTATTAGAGCAGATGGCAAGCTTTAAGGTACATAAACTTTCTTCAGTTCTTTGCACTCCTGAAATATGCTTGGTTTTTTTCCCAGCTGTAGCATTTGGTTTAATAAAAGATATTGTTTCTGTTGACAAAACTTCACTTCTGGAAAAGTTTGTCTCTTTCTAGTTCACTGGAACAAAAAGAAAACCCAAAAAACCAACAAATTGAAAACAAAACCAAGATCTCAAGCAAATGCTGCTTTTTGAGCAGACTCTCTTGCCTTTTGGAATTTGTGAAGACCTTCATTGAGCCTTTGCTGTTCTCAGCAGGAGAGGAGTTCAGAAACATTCCAGTTCTCACTGTGCCTCTGGATGGTTGGTGTTTCAGTTAGATCTGAAATTAGATGAAAGGAGTTCAGTCTTCTTGAAGGCCATCAAAGCATACAATAAACCCATCGCACACACAAGAGAACAGGTACGCACAACACCCAAAGCAGAAATTTTATTCTCAGTAGCAGGTTGCCCCACAGGCCAATGGGTTCTAATGGCCAAAGTCACCTTAAGCTCCCATTTCTCACATTTCCAGCCTGTTACATGCAGCTCAAATTACCAGAAATTGTAGATTTCTTCAGACAGAACCAGTTCTCAAAGGACTAATTCTTTCTCTTTTTCATATTCATTTCTGGGAGAAAACACACATTCAGGAGAACGAAACACAGGGGAGTTTCTAAAAGAGTTCTAAGTGATTGCACATACCTTCAAGAATGATCTTGTAGAGAGGAAATTGGGGTCTGGGTACTCAGTGTGCCACATCCTTACTCTAGGTTGCCTCCCATGGCAATCTGAACACCATTAATTTGTAAGCAGATCCCTGCTGGAGCAAATGGAGCACGGAGGTCATCAGCAGTAATTGAAGCCTGTGTGAAGCTGGCCACCAAGGAACAGCAGCTTACATGCTCCTAGCCATACTATCCTGGCACACACAACTTTTTCTGCAGGCTCATGTGTCTGGTTTTGCCTCATGTGTCCCAGAATGCTGACAGCAACAGAACAGGCAGGAGCTGGTTGTGTGGAGTCCTTGATCAAACTGTACTGGGAGCTGAGAAGATGGCAACTTGCCTTTTTACTTCTGAGATTTTTCTCTTTCGGAGAAATGGTAGAAAGACAAATTGGGGTATATTTTCCTACAGACCATGATAAGAAATTACTGCCTTGCACTAGGTGAGGTATTGTGGATAGCTGGGATATAGCTAGGTAACAGACTGTTCATAAGCATGGGTATCAGGAGAGCTCAGATAGTCCTCAGTTTAGCAAAAAACTCCCCCTCCCCCCCAGGTATCTAATCAAGAACAGCAATCAAGAGATCTATCTAATCAAGAGGTTCCACCTTTCTGTCTAAGTGGTAGCAGCACTCCTGTGTACAAGTAGCTTTGTAGCTCCATGATCTCCATAATGAATGTCCTGTTTTGGATTTGCATCATTCCCAGCAGATTTACCTACCAGTAGTGCCCATGCTCTTGACTTTTGCTGGTCAAAGCAGTGGTTGAAGCAGAAGAAGGCATGAGGGAGGCTGAAGTAGGAACTTACCTCATCTTTCTTTGTGGGCATGTTTATTGGGATACAATATCCTGCTCAGATTGCTTTCTGTTTTTTATTGCCACTGCCCTCCAGGAAAGCTGCTGCTGTCTCCATCTCTTCTGTCTGCCAGCTGCTCAAACTCAGCTCAGAAGTCCAGGTTTTTTCCTTTGAAGTGCTCTGTGATCTGAAAGCAAATCAGGAAGTGCTGTGGATAGTAGAGAGCAAATAAGATGTAAGTGAAAAAAGAAGCGTAAATTTTGTATTACAGACTCAACAAAGTCATGAGGAGATGAATTTCAATTTCACAGTCAACTTTAATCCTGGTGTTTCATGTTGTTTTTGTGAGCATGCCTGTAGGCCTTTCAGAATAAACATTAGGATTAAGGAACAGAATTACAGAAATTTTTGTTGATAAAATATTATGAATCTAATCTATCTATGCTGATAAGTGGCATTGGTCATATATTGGTCTCCATAGCTGATTAATGTATATGTATAATGTATATTATACTACCTGGCAAGTCCAGATGGTTTTATGCAATCATTTGTATCCTCCAAGAAATTTATGGATTTGAAAACATTTAGCATCCTGCTACGAGGAAAAGGAATGTACCAGGTGCATTAGATAACAGACCCTGATAGGTCTGGTAAACTGATTAGGTCTGGTAAAACCTGGGGTATTTTTAGAACAGATTTTATTGGTAAGACCAAAATGGAGAAGGGATCCTGACAGAACTTACATCTCCAAGGAGAATTATGCTGCAACTTGCTAAGCACGACACTGCTGCTTTCATCAGCCTTTTGATCTAGTGGAAGCTGAGGCTGTGAGGGGATATGGTACCTCACCTGAGTCAGCCCCATAAAGAGGAAGATGTCTGAGCTACTGAGTGCTGGAGGAATGTACCTATGAAATCCATTTCTCTCATAAGGATTTGGATGCATACTGGGAGACTGGATCAGGTTGCAGCTGCAAGAGGAGGTGGTCGTGGCATTTCCTCCCAGTGATTAATAATGAGAATATGTGTTTTTGATATTTGTCTGCCTCAGAGCATAGGAAACAGCATCACCAGAAACCTGAACCAGAGCCTTGTGCAGCAACAGGGGAATTTTTCTATTCTGTCTCTGAAAACTGTTTCACTTTAATAGAGTAGTTTGATATTTAACAAGCCAGAGAAGCATGAGCAAGGCTATCACCTTATGGAGAGGTGTCATCTGGGGGGCGGGGGGAGAAAAAGAGAGGTTTTATTTATTGATGTAGCAAATGTGAAATTTAGATCACACAGTTGCTCTCTTTAATATGCACTTATGGCATCATAAAAGTGAAACAATCTGCTAGAGGGTTTTGGCAAATTCTGCAGGTAAGGTTTATCCCAGTGATAATAACAGTTGCCTAGAAGGTGAAAATTTCAAATCTCTGAAGACAGACTGTGATAATAACCACAATCCTTATCTAGGCAAGTTCCCCTAATGCTGAGCTACTAAAGAAGGAGAGAGATGACCTCCTCTGTCTGCAGGTTTTTTTTACCCCCTTCCCCTCAGGGTTTGACTTCAAAGCAAAGGAATGCTTTGAGACTGCACTGCAGAGAGCTGGAGTGGTTTCTGAAGGCAAGGTAGGTGTCTGTGACCAAACTGATGACAAAGAAACAGAAAGACTTCTCAACACCTGTTTAATTTTGTGAGTACTCTGAAATCTCTGCACACCTCCCAGTCTGAGCTGAAAATTTTCTGTGTGCTTGTGTCCTCCCCAAAGCTTAAGCAGAGTTTCTCACTCGAGTGGTTAGACGCTTACCTAAGCAGCTTTGGAAAGTGGAGAGACATGTTACTCTCTTGCAGCTGGATCAAGTCATCTTCCTCAGCAAGTGCCAAGCACCCATCAGCAAGCACAAGACCCTCCAGAACTGAAATCAGATTAAAAACATACAGCTGCCACAAGGAGAAAGGACAGTCTTCCCCCCAAACATTTCACCAGTGGCTTGTTAGCTGAGGAAATTGCCTGTGAGGTGAAAGGCTTGGGGATCATACAGCCCACCTGTTATGATCTAA
Source organism: Erpornis zantholeuca (assembly GCA_013400515.1). Classification (NCBI taxonomy): domain Eukaryota; kingdom Metazoa; phylum Chordata; class Aves; order Passeriformes; family Timaliidae; genus Erpornis; species Erpornis zantholeuca. The sequence goes on along the minus strand of VZTN01030175.1, from coordinate 118,405 downwards.
TTATTATTAAGGTTCTTTAGAAATCCCTCTGCCCAAATGAAGGTGCAAATGAGACCATATGCCAGTGACAATATTATGGATTTTATTGTATAGTAGATATGAGAGAAAGACGATATGGATTTTATCATACAGGAAATGTGAGGAAGAGAAAAGAAAAGGAGTTGAAAATAGGTGGGAGGGATAGAAAGAGAGTGACAGGGACAGAATAAGGAAAATATCACCACTCTGTGGATCCCAGCAATGTTCCGTTGAGCCTCTCCAGCTGCTCTCCTTGGTGGTGAAGGTCCCCCCAAAAGGCACAGAATCCCCTGGGTTTATATCCCCTCGAGCCAGGTGGCAATGTCCAGGCAGGTCCCCTGGGGAGGGGGTAGTCCCTTACAGCAGACTCTGGGTCTGTTCCATCACCTGCAGCCCTTTGGGGCAAGGCCCAGCACTTTGGGGGTCTTTGATGTATTGTGACTCCCCCTCAGTTGCCTCTCACGTGAGAGTCCTGTGGATGTGTCCTGTGGGGTTGGGGGTTCCACAGCTGGGCCAATTTGTGTAAGGGAGGATGGTGCCTCTGGCCAGAGGTTACACCACACACCAAAAACCTCCTCCTCCTGCCTTGGCTAGGGGGAGTCTGTGTAAGCCTGGCTTCTCTGAGCTGTGCTCTCCTGTACCCCAAACCTGGCTTCTGTGAGCTGTGCTCTCCTGTACCCCAAACCTGACACCTGTGAGCTGTGCTCTCCTGTACCCCAAACCTGGCTTCTGTGTGCTCTGCCCCCACCCCAAACCTGGCTTCTGTGAGCTGTGCTCTGCCCCCACCCCAAACTCAGCAGAGGATGATCCTCAGCACAGCTGGTGGCTTTGGCCTTTTGGTGGATGCAAACCTTTCCTTCTGCCTGAGATGATTGAACAATGGTTTCCCTTTATCTAATCAACAGTTTGACTTTCAGTCCAAAGTCCCAGTCTTCAGGGAGGCTTCTTTGGTTTTAGCTTCTTTATAATGAGCAGAACTTTATATCAATGTTTGAGGCATGAACTATTTTCAGTCTCTGACACCACCTCAGCTGCAGTCTCCAAGGGCAGCCTAGTGCATAATTGATATTTAGGGAGATGATGTAGCATTTTCTGCCAGCTTGCATCTCGTAGGACAGAACTTCTCATGCTTTCAAGGTATGCTTTTTAAGCTGCATAGCAGCATTTAGTATAATGGCAGCATAAACCTGCACAGCATTTTAATAAGTGAGTATCAAGCCTTGCAATGAATTGCCTAAAGGGAGTTTATACAGGAAAAAAATACAAATAATGCCAACACTTTGGAACTGCCCACTCTGCATTTTAACCAGCGTCTAATGTGACAAGGGAATTATTCGTTGTGAATATTTTTCTCCTTCTTAAAATGCAGTTTTGAAGAACTAGGCTTTATTCTGACCTCTGCTTTGGATTCCTAGAAATTAAGAACTCGGTTTTCATAGTTTTCCTTAAATTTTGAGAAAACCCTGTCTAAAAACAGGCTTTCTTTTGTTGTGACTCTTTTGAGGAAGAAAATCCAAGTGTAGTAAGGTACGTGTGTGTGGAGCTGACTTTTTAGTGGATCTTAGAGAGATCACGGTAACAAGCTTAAGAAAAGCAATTCCTTTTTCAAGTTGTTTTGAGTTGTAACACTTGAATTGCAACACTTAACTCCATTTCTAAAGGGAACATTCGTAGCTTCCCAGGAGAAATCCTTGACAAAGAATGTAAATACGAAAGATGTTTTGGTAAGGCGTTTTCCTTGACCAATGAAAGAGTTTTGTTTTTGTTTGTTTTCATATATGTGAGACTGTGCTGTTGACACAGGCAGACACAACAGACACAGGTCTGTGTGTTCACAGACACAGGCAGACAGATGATCTCAGAGAGCAGACATTGCTTGCTAGAGAGAGAAAAAGCCTTTTGCTTTTTGCTTTGCATTTTTGTATCTTTACCTGCTTGCTTTCATGGAATGAAATGAAATAATTGAAATGAAATGAAATAATAAATACAGCCTTCTGAAAATTCTATGAACATGCAGTCAGTTTGTGGACAGGCCTCGTCCTTTTCACATGTGTGTTCAAAGCACACAGAGCTGGTGTCAGGACTCTACCTGGTAGAGCTGGAAGAAGACTGCAATGTCAGACAAAACTCTGAAATGCAGCTTCTTAGAAAGTGGTTCCCAGATGGACTAATTATTTCTCAGATTGCGGGTTAGAGAAGAAAATAAGAAAAAGGAGTTGAACAACATGTTAAGATAGGGGAGTTGAGGTTATGTATCTGTGCTTATAATGGTAACCAATAAATAGGAAATCTCTGTGCTGTTGTTGAAGCCTGTGAGTACCTGAAAATGCTCTTCACCTATGGCAAGTTGTAAGAGGAAAGAAACGATCTGAAAATCTACTTATGTGAAAAGACCTTGAGAAAGAAAATCTGTAGAGGATTTGGGTGTTTGCAGGAGAGGTGCACACAAGGAGGTGTATACTTATTCCATCCTTGCTGATGTTAGAGACAAATACATAATAAATTAAGTCATGCAACATTCCTTTTGTTTTTAACTACATACCTATGGAAATAGAATCAAGCTGGAAAGAGATCATGAAATGAAATGAACTGACCTTTCTCTTCATTATGCACCAGGTCTGTACCTAGAGATCCCCGAGGGAACTCTTGTAGGTATCTCATCTCTCTATCCTTACTGAATCTATTGCTTCAGTTGTCCCACAGCCCTGGTGAAACCATATCTTTTGGAGTCTACAATAAACCCTAATCCTTTATTTAAACATCAATAAAAACATTTAAAAATAATTGATTTAAAAATAAAAAGGAATAGTTAGCTAGGTGTTTACAGAACTGTTTGAAAAAGCACATTAAAGAAAGTGTATCACTAGGAAAAATATTTGCTATGAATATAAGTAATAAGTATGTAATAATAAAAAGTAAGATCTAGTCAAATGTGTTTATTGTATAACTTTATATAACAAGCCCTACACAGATAGTTTTCCAGGTTCCTGCATTTTGAAAATCTATAAAAATGATCCATGTTTTTTACTGAGGCACTTCGTTTTTACTCTCATACTACATAGCTATGCAAAAAGGGCTGTTTTTGAAGCTTTAATGACTGTAGGCAATCCTTTCAGGAATTCTAGGCAACATTTAAAGGATAAAAATGTATATCAATGTGCATAAGTTAAACTGTTGCTTGCGTGTTTGTGAAGGCTGGAAATAAAGTTAGCAATGTGTGATGAACTAAGCTAACTTCACCAGCAGTAAATCCCACTGACTAATCTCTTGTTTCAAAGATCAAAATAAACAATCTTGAACTATAAAATTATTTCAAGGGGTTCCATTCAAATATGTGGCTTGTTGAAAACAAGAACTTCTGGAGCTTTCTCTCATTCTGGTTTCAGGAGTGGTTGAGGCACCCACAATTAAGGAAAGTGACACCAATCCCCTCCCTGCCACTTCCTTTTTCCTACCCCTGGAAAATCTCCCTTGAGGCATTGTCCAGATGCACAATACAGTCACTTGGGCCTTGTCCCTTGCAGTTTTATTTTGTTCTTTAGCAATATAAGCTGTTTTATTTCCTCTCAATGGGCCTGGACTGATGGTAAAGTCCTTGTGTCCTTGCCCCCGCAACATTTAATCTAAAGGCACAGTGAGCACAACACACTCCATATCAAAGAAAATGAGAAAAACAGATAATTCATTGTGTTTGGATAGAATGTGAGTGGCTTTCTAAGATGCTCAGGGCCAGGTCATCCTCGGATATAGATCAATTTACCATTAACTTCATTGAACTTGAACCAACTGATGACAGATGGAGGTCCAAGCTATTTATACCTTTGCAGGGAGTACGTTGCCTCTGGACAAGAGTTATTCCAGCTCTGTGCTGGTAGAGGGTCTTGAGCATTAGGGTCAGGCCACAACCTATTTTATTCCAAATGAGTGCTCAGAACCTCAGAGCTCAGCAGCAGTCAGATGGTGCAGCTCCTTGTCCACAGAGGTCAGATCCAGATGTATATCACGTTGCTGGAGGCAGTCTAGCGTGATTTCTGCCTTCCTTTCAGTAGTGCCACTTGGATAGATATCCAGCCCTTATGGTAATGAATAAAACACTTGTATCGCTTTAGATTTCTCTTGTATTTAAAAGTCTGCCCCATTCAGTTATCCATCTGAATAGAACATCCATTATCAATGGCCATTTTGTCCACTTCAGATCCTGAGAGAGCAAAGGAATATCTATTATTGCTGTTAGGCTGATGACCAGCACTTTAATAACATTTTCATAGCATTTCAATGAAAATTAATAATCTTGTTGTCATATTAGCTTAATTTTGAAGAATCACATGAAATGAATATTATCCTGGGTTAGCAAACATACTGTGTAAACAGCAATTATTATGGAGACATAACTGAGTTAGAGGTAAAGCATATTAGCTAAGTGCTTGCAGCTCAGATAATTCACAAAAGGCTTATGGGCTCTCCAGCTAATATGGTATCAAATCACCACCCAAAAAAGCTGTGTTAAATTATGTTAAAATGGGGAGTTATAGATTGGCAGACAAATGGCTAATTAACTTTATGCCAGAGAGTCATAAATATTTTGCTGCTGTTATTTTTCTGGAGATTTGTGTGCAAGCAGACATTTAGGCAAAATCTATGCTGCTACTAAAAGACAACAAAGGCAAGGTGGTAATTTTGTGTTTCCATGGTTCTGGGCTGCTGTGGTGGAAAAAAGGGTTCCAGAGAGAGGCTATGAGGCCTTGGCTTGCTACAGCCTTGAATTGCAGTGCAACTCTTTGGGAGATCCTGGAGTGTATCACAACAGATTTCCAGGTCTTTTCTATGGGGAAACCTCCCTGAGGCTCCTTTATGGGATTTAGGTTATTTTTAACAATGGGGGAAAGATTTTTATCATTTAGCATGGTCTGCTTATCCCATGTATCTCACTGGAGGTTTTCAAGGCATGATTGGATGAGGTACTAGATAATCTCAGCTAGGCTCCCTTTCCCAGAAAGGATTGGATGAAATTATCTTTTAAGTTCCCTTCCAGTGTGGTGTATTCTATGATTCTATGTAGCACCAAGAAAGGACACTTTCAAGAAAGCTTTTGTTAATGAAATTTTGGTATAAAAGGACCGGGACTGTGGCTTATAAAACTTCAGTTTTGGTTCCAAAAGAGACTATCTGGGAAAAAAAGCCTCTTTGTCCATGTAGATGTCTCAATAACCAGAGTATGTTCAGTCTTGGGTAGTTTTTGCATAGTGAGAGGGAGAAAGTGGAGCATACTAACCACTGTAGCCAACTCCTCTGGAACAAAGAAGGTAAAAGGATGATAATACATGGACAACCACAAGTGAAAAATGCTTGAAGTTCTCATTTTGTTCTCATTTTGTGGCTGGCATGGGCCCAAATTACAATTCAAGGCTAACAGCTGAGGAGAGTGGGAGAGTCACAGCAGAGACACAGCAGGAGCCTTTCTGGTGCAGTCATGTTGGAAATTGTTGTGTAGCTCAGTAAACGCAGCCTATCAAACAGCGTGTTCACAGCACAATCACTCCAATGACCCAGAGTTTGTTAGCACCTATGATTTCCCAAGTGCCTGGGAATGTGCAGGGAGTGAGCTTTCAATCCTGATTTCACAGGGTGGCTTTACGGTGAACTGAATGAGTTTTCCCAGCACATGGTTGGAGCTGTGGAAAATTGATCCCACGGATGCCACTGTCTTGCTGCAGGGCACCCTATGTTTCTGCATGTTAATATTTCCTTTAAAGTATAGAGGTAAAATCTGAATGTTGTGGATCTGATTGTGGTGGGATTTTAGGGCAGAAAATTTGTGTCCATGTCTAAAAGAAAGGTTTTGGATGCCCCATCCCTGGAAGCGTTCAAGGCCAGGTTGGATGGGGCCCTGAGCAATCTGATCAAGTCAGTGGCCTTCCTTCCCGTGGGAGGAGGTTTGGAAATAGATGATCTTTAAGGTCCTTCCAACCCAAACCATTCTATTACGGATTCTAAAAAGTGACTGATAGCAACACTTGATCAAAGTTTCTACAAAGATACTTAGTGACAAACTGAAATTCTACAATTTTCCAGACCCTCAGTCTAGAGCCTTTGCATTTTCTACTCCAGGGAATGAGTTTTGACTTGAGATGGTTGTCTTAGTGCTCTATGCCTGAAAGAGGAGAGGTTAAGAGCAAGTGGTGGAAGGACCAGCTGGCAAAAATGTGTCTACTCCAATAGCCAGGATCCAAGCTATGTCTCTGCCAGTAACATTGGTGCAATGCACCATGGACCTCCTGTGGGACACAGATGGAAGGTTCTAGTGTGAAGTCCAAGGTTCATTTTAATGTATTAAAGCCTACCAGAACCCTCTAGTAACAAAACCAGGCATTTCATGCTTCTGTAAGGAAGAGAAATAGATGACATTTTCTACATATATATATCCAAGACATGAAGGTGTCCAGGAAACCTGTTCTGTCATCTGCCTGAGGCCAACTTCTGTGACTGAAAAAAGCGAGCTACAAGAGACAACCCAAAATCCCAAACAAAGCAAAGTAACACTTCTACTTGCACTACCCCTCAGGTCAGGCTTGACATATACAAAGAAACCCTCACATCCCAAGGTAGTATCCCAGTGAGTCATGGGAAGGCTTTTGCCTTCATTTTGAGGGGAGACAGTGAAGAAACTTAAAAGATTGAACCAGTGCCATGTACTGATGACTGGTGTAACATCTGCTATGGATTTGAAGCTGTACCTGTTTGAAACTGCTCATTTCATTTTACTTGCTGGTCCAGGACATCTCAATGGGTATGAGTTGAGGGAAGATCTAAACCTCCATTCCCTACACAGAATTTTTAACATGTGCTGCTTTGAAACAGCCTGCAGCGACCAAGATAAGGCTAAAAACCCCACAGATGTTTGGTAGTGTTTTCTCACAGAATTTTCAGAGCTTAGTCTTGTAAAGAGACTAGAATTCAGACACAACCCCTTTTTCTTTTTACAAGTTGCTGGGCACTGTTGTAATTTCAGTGTGTCTTGGCATGAGAAATCTCGACCTCTTTGGTTTTGTAGGCAGATTTAAAGGATAAGGTTGACTTCAGGAGATGATCTCCAAAACTCTATTTGTCTTAGAGGTGTAGAAACATTGCCTGGCCTCTCTTATGGTTCTTAAGGTCCTATGTTCTTCTGGCTTGTCTCTAAGTTTACTTAGCTCTTAGGAAGTATGCGTGCTTTTCACCCTCTTCCTATGCCTACCTGAGCATTAGAAAAGACATATATATATGTATATATATATATATGACAAACTTAAGGAAAAATAGTTATTTTGTGTGCTAGTTTGGCTGGGATAGTGTTGTTTTTTTTTTCATAGTAGCTGCTATGCTGCTATAATTTGGATTCATGTTGGAAACTGTTGATAACACGGGGGTATTTACATTACTGTTGAGCAGTTCTTGCACGGAGACTAAGCCTTTCCTGCTCCTCACCCCACCCCACCAGTGAGGGGGCTGGGGGTACACATGGAGTTGGGAGAGGACACAGCTGGGACAGCTGACCCTGAGTGAGCACAGGGATACTGCCTACCATATTGCATCATGCATATAGAGCTGGGGAAAGGGTAAAAGGAAGGAGGGGGCATTCAGAGTTATGATGTTTGTCTTCTCAAGTCACTGTTATGCAGCTGTCCTTTTACCTTTGTTTCCTTGTCTGCCTGTATTTTGCAGCTTTGTATTTTCTCTTCCTTGCTGGAATAGACTAGCTTTTTCTTTTGTGTATATGGATCAGTGCCCATGTTTTTTATCTCCCAGGAGCAGGGAGGAATTGAGAGCCTTAGGTCTCTAAGGCATTGGGAGAGTGCTTTTCACCCACAGCATGGCATTTCTTTCTTTGTTACAAGATTCCTTGCAGTTTGGGGGCTGACACTGCAATCCTGGAGTATGATATCCAGGCCTTCTTTTTGTGGCTCTAAGGACATGGCAACAGCTTTTGATTTGGAAAAATTTACCCTGACATTATTTTTTTGCAACAGTGATCTAAAAGGCAAGAAAGGCCTCAATAGAAGGCATTCTGTATTACTGGAGATGCTGTACTATGACTGAAGATCAGAAGAAATATGAGTGAGTCTCCAGTGTTCTTGGAGCTGCTGAACAAAAATAAGTCCTTTTGAAAAGGACCTGTTAGGAAACAACAGAGGAAGTAAAATAAAAATGTCTTCTTGTTTTGGTCTTATTTAAAGGTCCCTTCAGACTATAAAACCATAAGCAATTGCCTTCTGCTCTGGATAAAACTCAAGATACCTGCAAACTATAAAAATCCACTTTATTTTCAAATATATACCACTACTTGTCTCCTTCTTTTTTCTCTCATTTAAGAATTAAGTACAAATAATTAAAATTATGACCAAGAGTAAACAAACTTGGTGTGGAAAACTCTACCCACAAACAGGAATGGAGAGTGTCGTGGCTCTCATATTGATATGATGAGGGGAAGAAGGCCCCTACTTTCTAATCAAATCTTGAGATAAATTCTACAAAGATTAGTGAAAGGAGCCTTTGAATGCTGTTAGCCCAGCTGCCTTTTTAAATACAGACTATCAGCACACCTACTCTACTGCAGGAGTAAAATTCTGTAAGGAATTTATTTGAGCTAGGGGGTCCCCTTCCTCCCCCATTCAAGAATGGAGAGACCTTCCTGGGGTCACTTTCTTCTTGAAGTAATATCCTTACCAGGCCTTGCTCCACTGGGCAATTGAAGCTGAGCGTTCTTTACATTTTAAAGGAATAACAAAACATGGGGTGGAGAACAGGGGTTCATACAGGCACAAGCCATGGCATGGACTCTGGCTCCTGCTAGGTAAACTACAGGATATTTTCCTGGGTAAGGATTCCACCAAAGCTACAGCTGCCCAAAATTCTGATTCAAATTCTAGCCCTTTTAAAATATGATCCTAAAGATGACCTATACTCAGGCTTGCACCTGAATGTGGTAAGTGGTGGATACAAACTCTTCTGATCAAATAAATGACATCTCCCAGCTGATTGCATATCTCACCTCAAAAAAGAAGCCTCTAATATTGTTTTGGAGGCTGTATTTTAAAGTGAAGAGTTTTGCACTGAGAGAAAAGATAATGAATTCTAATTAGTTTATTTTTTAAACAGCTTGTCAAGGGAATTTTGAAGGTTCAGAGATATTTTCCAGTCAAGACTTTAGCCAAAATGATGCACAGAGCCGTAAAGCACAAGCCCTGTGGGGGACAGTTCAGCCTGTGTTTGTTTTTATGGGTGCCTGTGGTACAGTGACCAAAGAGCCTGTTTCGGTGCTGTAGCAGTTCAACATGTAAGCTGTGCCTTGACAAAGAGCAGGTGAATACAGAGTTCAGCCTAGTGGCACACAGAGGTGGCTGTCTCACTAGTCACTGAAAAATAGCACAGCAGGAAACAACCTTTCCTATCAGGAGAGTATAGTTCAAATAACCCAGGCAAGAAAGAGGCATGTAGAGGGACTTAAAAACAGTTTGCTAAAGACACCCAGCTGGTGGTAGGTCATAAACAGCATTTCTGGTGAGAAGACAATTTTTTAAGGTTTCAGGTATTCTGCAATAGACACACCATGCAAGTTTACAATCATGGGATTTTGTGTTACAATAATTGCATCATTATTATTTACAGCAGCCTTTTTAATGAGACAGAAGTTGCTTCACATTGTCTTAGTGTGAGCCTTTGTGGAATGTTGGGAGGCACTTTGAAGGTGCCACTGAGCTGCCCAGGGGCTGCACTTGAGGCATCAGACCAGGGTCTGGCTGAGAAATGAAAATGAACTGTGTCCAACATAGGCAATGAAGGGATGGTAAGAAGGTGAAGGGGAAATAATAAGAAAACCCCATATAATTATCTAGTTGGAAAAAATGAACAAACAACCTGTTTTATTTCTGAAAATGCAGAGCCTTTCCACTTTGTGGTGTAAAGTTGATTTAAATCTTACATAGGGACAATGATGCCATGGAAAATTTTTGATTCAGGGAAAGTAAAACCAAAGCTACTGTAAGAGTTTCTTAAGGTTACTTCTCTGCAACTTTCAAAATCTTTATTTAATACAAAACTTATTTGAGTTAAAACTGCCAGCTACTTAAAGAGGGAAAAAACCCCTATATATGTATGTAGGAAGAGAGTACAAAGTCATGTACAAAAATTTCCACCAGTGACAGTTGTTCTCTGTTGTGTTAATGGCACCCATCTGTCTCAGCAAATCCTTCTCCTACCAGCAATTTAAAATGAATTTATTGGGAAAACCCTCAGAAACCCCTGAGCAAGACAATTCATCAACCGGTTACGTTTTTGTCCATGGAATATAGGCATGCCTCAAAGCTTCCACAGCTTAATGAACATTTGTCTTCTGGGTCTGGTAACAGCTTAAATCTCCCTGTAGTCAAATAAATCTTGATGCATTAAGATGAGATGAAAAGATCAAAATATGCTAACAGAGAACTGGATAAAACAATCTGAATAGCTTTTGCATCATAATTTAAAATATTTACTGTATGTAAATATTACAGAAAAGTATTTACTGTATGTATTTTCTGAGTTCACTGGATTTGGTGGCATTGAGCTGACTCTGTTGGTATCAGCTGCTTGGTTTAGCAGTGGTGAACACCAGACTACTTTCAGGGTTCCTATAGAGATGACACATAGAACAAGATCTCAGAAAGAAATTAAGGTCTGGTTTACAGAATTGCATTTACTAGCTTTCTCTCTGGACTCTGGAAAGTGAACCAAATGTTACTTTTAAATTTTGTAGAATGTGAAAATACCTGGATGGGAAAGGAAAAAATAATTGTTTTGTTATATCCATAGGGTACATGAAGACAACTTAGATCCTTTAAGAAAGCCTTAAAATGAAAGAGTGTAAATTTAGATTAGATATTAGGAAAAAATTCTTTGCCATGAGAATAGTGGAACAGGTTGCTTAGAGAAATTGAGTCTGCCCCAACCTTGGCAGTGTTTGAGGCCAGGTTGGGTGGGGTTTTGAGCAGCCTGGTCTAATGGAAGGTACCTCTGCCCATGCCATAGAGGGTTGTAACTAGGTGATCTTTGAGGTCCCTTCTGACTCAAACCATTCTATGATTCATTCTATAATTCAACAATTAATCTGGTTTGTTATTCATTCACATATATTTGAGGACAATGCACTAATTGGACTGATCATTCTCACTGAGCTCCTTTAAAATCTCTTCACCTCATTCAAATTCTTTTGGAAAAACAGTGCTCAAAAGTGAATGTGAAGCTTAGGTAAAGTGTTACTAGGTCTGTGGAAAGTGAAGGATTTATTCAGAGGCACCTGTGAAATTCAGCAGAAGCCTCAGGGTAACCTGAATCCATCTGGCCTCCTTATCACCTTTATAATACTGCCAGTGTATGATGAGGTTTCTCAGTGGCACGCATTTAAAAGAATAACAAGGAAAAAAAGCAATCTTCTAAATGACTTCTCTGTTTTCATTTGGAGCTTAATAGTATTTCCAAGTCTTTTTATAATGACCTTGTAAAATCATTGACTGCTATTTTCTTTTTTTTTTGGTACATGCTGCTTTTAAAATCTGAGTCAAGGCTCTATATTAGAACACCCTATTCAGTAAGAGCAGGGTAGATAATTTAATTTTACATTGGAATAATGTAATCTTCATGCTACCTTTCTGTTTTTATTTATAACTGAAGAATTCATTTCCTTTTGCCCTTACTCTACCTTCTATGGTCAGAGAAGAGAAAAAGGTTATAGAAATCTCTACTAACATTTTTTTGCACAGTCACCAATATGGTTACAGTCTATGCTGCAGACATCCCTCCCTCTTTTCCTTAATCCACCTCTCTTAGTGCCTCTGCTGTAGAGTCAGTTTGTCATCCATTATCTCAACAGCACCCAAAAGCCTGCCAAGCTGATTCTTTCTTGCAGCCCATCAGATTTGCCTCTCCTCTAAATGATCAGGGTGCTACTTGTCTTTGGCTATTCCTGTCCATGAATGTGCTGTGATCTGCAGGTTGAAAGCTGTTCCTGTAGAGCTAGATTTAAGATTTGCAAAGGGCAGTACTTTTTATTTCTTAATTTTCAAGGCATTGTAAATGCCAGGGTATGCAAATGTAGGACGTGAAGCTTGGCAGAAACAATAGCTCTTGGCAAACCTCATTATGGTACCTCATGTACGGCTGGGGCCAGAGCAGAACTATTCTTAAAAATACACTTTTGTTCAGAGGGCAATGCAGAGCAACAGCTTGTTTCCCATTGTTCTCCTTCACCCTCCAGAGTCCAGCTCTTTCCACTTAGAAGGACAGAAGCTCTTAACGTAAGCATGCAGAAAAAGGCTTGGGAATAAACTCTGTTATGTTCCATTTCCTGCATTGACACTAACCTTCTGGCCCATCTGTTAGGAAACCAGAGAGGATGTGGAAAAGATGGGTTCAGTTCCCTCCTCTCTCTGGGGAAATCTGAGTCTGCTTCTTTCCAAGGGCACAGCAGGTTTTGTAGTGTCCAGGTACTTGTGAAAAATGCCTGCCCTTGAGTTGTTAGATAGCCATGTAACGCCTTTAAAAACTGGTGGTGTGAATATGACTTCATACAGAATTACAGAGTTACAAAATTGCTGATGTAGCAAGGGACTTCTGCAGATAGTCTAGTCCTACCCTCTGCTCAAAGTAAGGTCAACCAGAACAGGCTGGCCAGAGTAATGTACATGAAGAATCTGAGTATCTCCACAGTACTCAAACACAGACTGTCTGGGCAACATGCACTAGTGTTTGACTCTCCTCAAAGTAAAAAATAAGAAAAGGATTTTTTTATGCTTAGATTGAATTTTCTTTATTTTGAATTTGTACCCATTGCCTCTTGTCCTGGTCATCATCGAGAAGAGTTTGACTTCATCATTCCACTCCACCATGTGTTTATGGACACTGAAAAGATGCCCTATCTGCAAAACAGATGCCCTTCTGTTTTGCAGGTTGAACAGTTCCAGCTCTCTTGACCTCTCCTTGTATGGTAGGTGTTCCAATTCCTGAACAATTTTTGCAGACTTTTTACTAGACTTGCTTCAGTAGGTCTTGTATTGAGGGCCCTAGCAGTGGATCCAGCACTCCAGATGTCTCACCGGGGCTGCGTAGGAGTGGAGCATCCCCTCCCTTGGCCTTCTGGCAATGCTCTACCTAAAGCACCACATTATGCTATTGACCTTCTTTGCCACAATTCCCCAATTCTGGCTCATATTCCATGTCTTGCCTCTGCAAATCTGCATTTCAACCTGTTACCTGTTGGCTCATTTCTCCAGCCTGTTGAGGTCCCTCTGTATGGAAGTACAATCCTCCAGTGCATCAACTGTTCCTTCCATTTTTGAATCCCCTAAAAACCTGCTGAGCATGCCGTCTATCCCATTTTTGGGGTAATTCAGGAAGGTGGTGAGCAGTTCTGGCTCCAGTACCTGCTCTGAAGTGCACCAATAATGTGTGGCTTCCAGCTGGACATTGTCCTGATGACCGTAACCTTTTCAGCCTGGTGCTTGATAACAGTTTTCTGCTCACCTTGCTGTCTATTTGTCTAGTCTATGCTTCATCTGTTTGTGACTAAGTTGTGGGAGACTTTGCTTTAGTAGAATCAAAATGCAGAGCATACACTGCTCTCTGCTTATCCACTAAGTTAGTCATCTTCTTACGGAAGTCTCTCTTTGGTCAGGTATGATTTTCCCTTCATAAATTTGTGCTGACAACTCACAGTCACCTACTTGTGCTTAAAAAATTTGGAAGTGCTCCATCACGTGTGCAAGGATCAAGCTGAGGCTGACTGTACTTCTCTGGATTCCCCTTCTTGCTATTCTTGAAGACAGGAGAGACATTTGCTTTCTGTCAGTCCTTGGGAAATTCCCCCAGTTACCCTGACTATAGTGGCAAGAGTAGCCGCACAATGTCATCAAACAGCTTCTCAGCTATTCTTATTTCCCACCGACTTATGTATATCCAGTTTAAGTGTTACCTCACCTCTTTCCCCTCCATTGAAGGTCTTGCCTTATCTAGATTTTTTATCTGCTCTCAGGGGCTGAGATTCCCAAAGGCCACTTCTACCAGTCAATACTGAAGCAAAGAAAGCCTTCAGAAGTACTTTTCCACTTTTAACCAAGTTCCCCATCTCATTCAGCTCTGGACACGCATTTTCCATAGCCTTTCTTCTGCTGTTGATAGAGCTGTAGAACATTTACTTATTGTTCTTCTTGTCCCTTGCTAGATTCAACTCCAGGTAGGCTTTGCTTTTTTCTCAATCCTTACCTGTGGCTTTGAGCAGTATCTCTATATTCCTCTGGTTGATCCGACCCTGCTTGTATGCTTCCTTTCTATGTCTTAGTCAGAAGCTCCTTGTTCATGCATGCAGACCTCCTATTTTATTTTTGCCTAGATTTTTGCATGTTGGGTTGGACCACTTTTGAGCTTGGAGAAGGCTTCAACATGAACCTGCCCTCCCCCATTCTTTTCTCCAGGACAGTATTGCCTGAGATTTGAGGTGAGCCACTTGGAAACCCCTGCGTGACTTAGGAAGTACTTCAGGGACCCAAAAAGAAGAAATCCTATTTGCTGATAAACACAAAGGAAAGCACAGGTCAGCCAGTCACTTTCCATAAAATACTCTAATACTCTGACATACTGGAACAAGGAAGAGCAGGGAAATGTGGGGTGTTGCATGAAACTGAGCCTCACTTTATGAATTTCTGTGAGTGATCTAGAAGAGAATTTGCTCTTTACTTTTCCTTGGCAACTCCTGTCAGCTGCTTGCTGAAACTACCATTTTGTTTTTAAAGGTTTCCAATTTAGTAAAGCTTCTTTTCTTTCTTTCTTCTTTTTTTTTTAATTTTTTTTCCCCAAGATATTTGGGGTTGAAGTTTGAAATTGTCTGTGTGGATTTCTTCAAACTTCTTTTCTTTATTGCATCTTTCATTTATTATGGGCAAAATGGATGTTGGTTTGCATTTAGACTGTTACATATCAGATTTTTAACTAATCAAGAATGATAGCTGTTATCTGAGCACATTCCAGGATGAACAGATATTGTTGACTCATAAATAATTGCAGATAGGAGGGCATGGCTCAGCCAATGCTATAATTGAAAAGAGGTAAGTTAGAGACTTTGGAGCAAATACTAGCAGAACATTCAACAAACTTAATCTGAGAGACTATAAAGTCCCTAACAAAGACTAATGAAGATTAATGAATGGTCAAACTCCTGTTTAAGACTTCCTCAATATAACAGGGCTTGTCTATTTGCATCTTGCTCCAGCTTCACCCTTCTCTGTGCTTCTCACTTCGGTACCCTTCTGAGCTGGACAAACATTATGCTTAGATATCCAAACTGAGGTGCAAAAAGGTCTGTGGGCTTAGACTGGGCCTGTTGACCTAAGAGTGACCTTCTGCTTCCCTATGTTCTCTTTGTCATTTGGATTTTTTATTCACAGAAAATGTTGCAAGACATTATGTAGCTTTCATGTAGATTGAACATACAGCAGAAAAAGAATGTTCAGTTGTATTTCCTCTTGCTCTGTGGTTGAAAATGGCTGGGTGATACCTGGCTCTGTATGAATTGGCAGAAGTCTTTCAGAAAGTCTTGATCTTACAAAGGGAGAAGATGCTCAGAATTCTCAGCATGGCACACTTAGATGATAGTTAGCATCAATAGAAGGTGACTTGGCTGTTCATACAAAAAAATTTCCATGATAAACTGAAGAAGCGAAGGTAGCTGAAGGACTTTCTACTTTGTCCCTTATCTACAGTCCACTGTTTCCTATGCTTTATAGGATATTTTCTACAATCTGCTATATATTGCAGCCCTCTGATTGTGGAAGACAAAATTTTTTGCTGGTTTGAGCTACACTATATCTATCAGGAGAATAGAAGATACCTAGTCTCCCAGAGCTCCATCAGGATGTCTGTGTTGTGCCATTTGGATGGCAAAGATAATTCATATCAACTAGTCCCAGTCTTCTACTTCATGATGTTCACTTTATCAAAACAAGTAACTCAGAGTTCAGTCTCTCTTCTCTTCAGCATTGGGTGCAGAGATCAAACCTCAGTGTATAACACCGTAAAATCAATTGGTATTCAGCTGCAGATCCTCTGCACAGTGGCGGAGACTTCTTGGCTGCCTTCCAAGGTAGGTTTCAAAAGAACTCTTGAACATGTTGAAAATAGAAGAGACACTTAGAAGAATTATTTCTTAGTTAAGGATAAAAGAGACATGACTCTCAAACTGACTTGAGGGTCTTTTACAGACCAATATTGATACAGTTTGTCTCGCAGAGTATATATTATATATCCCATTTCCCTTCACCACAAATTGCAGTCTTAGTGTTTTTTCCCCCAATCTTTGCTCTTAACTCTCTCTTACTGATCAGCACACATCATTCTGTTTACCTTGGGCTTGTTCAGTCAATATGGGCTGGCTTATTTGGTGCCTTTAAAAGAGTGCAAATGCATGCATGGTATTGTAACTTGCCCATAATGGTCGGGGATCTGGATCTGGAAGACTGACAAAATGCATCATTTTGTTTTGAATTTAAAAATCCTTTTCTGAACTGGAACAGCAAGAAACACAGAACTTTCTCCAAGGAGAAATCACACTCGGTGTGTTATGTTTAATTTTCTTGATGTCCAAGTGGACACTAGTGACAAGTGGAGTTCCTTGGGGATTAATATTGGGACTCATGTCAGGGGGTTTGGAACTAGATGATTTTTAAGGTCTCTTCCTACCCAAACTATTCTATGATTTTGTAATTCTATGAGTTGAGAGGAAAGTGCTGATCTCACACAAAATAATTGTTAAATAATGGGTAGATGAATCATGTCCAAAAAAATACTTTTTCTTTTTTTCTTAAAACCAGCATATGACAAGATGCTTGCAAAACAAATATGTGAGGTAGTTATATGAGATCTCACCCTATGAAATTGCTGGAAAAGTGTTCCCTGGAAGATTGGTGAACATCCTGACCTGTGCAAGTTCTCATTTGAAGAAGTCTTCTTTTAAACCTGTCTGAAAAACTGCAGAATAGCCTGTCAAGAGTCAATTAGGAAGGCTGCTGTTGCCAGCTGAAGTCTAAATATTTTTTTTTCTTAGTTTTGACAGTAAGTCCCCTCTTGGAATACCTTAGTGTCAACCTGTCTGAATCCTGCATGCTTTAAGGAGATGAATATATGTCATCTGAAATGCAGGGAAATAGTTCTTCATGGTAGTCTCATAAAACATGTGTAGATTCCAGATACTGTTTCTGACAAAAACTGGTGAAATGAGCCACAAGTTTATTTAATGTGACTGAACAAAATACCTCATTGCAGTCATTAACATTTGAGAGATTGATGTACCATTTTTAATTCTAAATATAAATATTTTCTCCTGAAAAAAAAAAAAAAGCTGTAGGAGATAATAAAAGTTAAAATAACAGGGAAATCAAGAATTTGGAAAATTTTGTAAACCAGATTAATCCCAAGACATGAAATGAAATTTTGAGAAGCTGAATTAATTATAATCCCATTTTCCTAGCAGCACTTGGTTTCTTCCCTAGATCTATGAAATGCACCAATGTGCATTTTGTTTCTGTTAGCTTTTATGTCCTTTATCTGGCACTGTGTGGCTGGTAGGAGCAGCTAGCAAAGCTGTCCAGCATTTATTAGTGTTTGATAGGGACGAACAGGTTCAAATTTCACTAACTGTATTCTGGATCCTTATGACTGATATTTAGGAAAAGGTTTTTTTTTCTTCCGGCCTTATATACAAAACCCTTTTACATTAATGAACATTATTTTCTACAACAATAGAAGGGATCTTGGGCAAAAAGAAACTCCAAACCTTTTGTGTGAGAAGGTAGGTGAGAGCTGGGTCACTCCCTGCAATGGGGAGAAGAAGAGTGGGAAGGGGCACTATCAATTTAAATTAGATTGGTACATTGTTAGGTTCTTGTCAAAACCCCTTCTCTCCTAACACAGTCTGGTTTGTGCTTAGGTCTAACACAGTCTGGCTTGAGCACTTAGGTGCTTGATTCAGCTCTTCTGACTTACCCCCGGTCCTGTTAGACATATGTGCAAATGGCTGCAGTGAGAAGGGTGGAAACATCCCAATGGAAGTATCCAGGGGTCCATGTGTTCTGAGCATCTGTAGCTTGATTAGAGTAAAATCTGTAGGTGCAGCAAAGCACTTAAATAAGTGCCTAAATGGAATTTCTAGGGTCTAAAAGGGTGAAAAACCTTGGTTTAATTTTATTGAGTTATTCCTTGGTGATAAAGAAATAGAAACTGCAAGCACATGTTCCAGTAAATTAAACTATGGTTTTTCACTGTTTGCAGCCAGGCCTCAAGGGTAAAGGAAACTCATTGCAACATCAGCAAGCCAGTTTGCCACATGCCAAATTGTGCTCTCTTTCTGCTTCAGAGTCAGAGCAGCCCATGAGTGTTATTTAGAAACATTTAGAACAGCTGATGAAGCAGGAGGAAGGGATGATCTGGTCTAATATATCTTGATGTGTGGTTTAGACTGCACCACAGCTGCTGCTCCTCCTTGCTTTGAAAACAATGCAAAAACTCCATGTCCGAGTGCTCTGGGATTTGGTCCTCAATGGTCAAAACTTTTCTTCACAAACTGGTTTAGCAGAAGAAAGGATTTTAGTTATATGGATTTTTTTTTTAGCATTTGCTTTACTGATTAGAATGGGCAGAGAGAAGGTCAAGACACTTTTTTGAAATTTCTTCCTGTTCCTTTGTTTCTGCACAAATTACTTGGGAATGCAACATTTGTGGTCTTCATGTCATTCCTGTCAAAGGGCTTTAGATCTTGAAGTAGCAACAAGTCCAAAATGTCCACATGCTGGCCTATTCTGCCAGTAGCAGGCATCTTCTCAGTGGCCCTTAGTGAAGGGAGTCCTTGGGAGTGGATGCTGTGGGGCTCTCTTGGCTGTAGGATGCAGCATTACATCAGCATTTTTGGGCAGAATCTGCTCATTGCACCCTCAATAGTGTTGCTGTGTCAGGCTGGGTAGCACTGACTTCCCTTCACCTTGTGTGCTGCTACATGATAGAGAAACAACATTTCTCAGATGTGCAGTTACTGCCTTATGAGTTTCATTTTAGAGCTCCTGTTTTAATATCTCTTTCTATTATTAGCAATGGAAATGGGGACACTTACCAGTAGAAGTGGCCTAGTATCTTTTAAGAAAGAGTCTGATGTTTGAGTGAAAGCCGATTTGAGTGAATTTTCCGATTACAGTGACCTGCATTTAAGTACCCTGATTTTGTATTGTAGGAGCCACAGTGCCCTGAGGCAGTGGTTAAAGCAGCCCCCTAGTTCTGTTTTCCCCCCACACAAAGGAGGGGGGCACTCAGCTGCCTGAGAACAGTGTCTGTAGCACTCCAGAGCATCTCCTGCAGCTTGCAGCACTGCCCAGGCTGGGAACCCCACAGTGCTTTCCTACTGTAAGAAAGATAAATGCATTCCTACAAGCTGATAGACTGTAAAGCCAGGGACAGCAAAATACTTGCATACTGGGGCATGGATAAATGGAGGGGTAAATGGAGATGGAGTGTTACTGGGATACTGCTTTCATCTCCTTGGATTTGCTGTCACTCCAAATAAACCTCAGTTTCTTTGACCAAGATAATCTAGAAGCAGTGATTAACCACAAAAACTCTTTTAAGAGGGAGAGATGGAGGCAGCAGGGGATGGTTACTGTATGTCTGTCTGACCTAAGCATTGTGTTTAATCTGTGCTTACATGTTACCTAAGCTGTGCTCAGATGTGCATGATAGACCCATCTGTGCTTGCAAGCCCAGCTAAGCGCCCTGCACATGCTTGTACCACAAGCTTTGTTGCTGAGGTCATAGTCAGAAAAACTGTGTGACCCTCCTTGGCCATTTTCAGGCATTGATTTGGGGTGACAACAGAGAGGTGATGTTGCAGTCAGATGGTTTTGAAGCTTCAGCTTCAACTTGCTTTTGCCATTGGTGGATGGACTGAGTTTAAAGGGGTCAGTTACCCTTGAGATGAGAAAGGAAAGAAACAGGGCTCGGAATCTTTGGTTATATTTGATGGGAAGAACTATCCGCAACTGAAGGATAAACTAAGAATGCTTTTCCTGACTATAAGTAATTTCTTATAGCCTGTAAAAAATAACATGGATATCTTTGATATGTTGAGATTACACAGGACAGATAAAAACTGATCCCTTGCAGTCCCAGGCAATTGCTACTCTACCACATGGAAGAACTTCTCTCTGTCAGAGCTGATAAAAGAAAAGCAGTATTTTGGAGTTAATTAAAATATGTCAAATCATCAAAATACTTCCAGAGAACGGTATCATGAGAAATTAAACTCGCTGCTTCTGTAAATAGTAAAGCACTTACCATTTTATGATTCACAGGTTTAATTACGGAGAGGATGACATCTTTATTATAACAGAATAAAAGTAATTATGAATCACAGGAGCTGGACTGAACTGTGCTCAGTCCTGCATTCTGGGCGTGCAGCTGTGCAGAGCAGGTTGTCAAACACCCACAAGTCTGTGACAGTCTGCCTTTGTTTCGCAGTCGGCTGAGCCTCTGTGAGAAATGGTGTCCCTCCCGTGGCAGAGCAGTGTTTAATTGACCACAGCTAGAAAAGTGGCAGGGTGGATTTTAAGCAGGCATGGTCTGAGACAAGGGATTTTGTATGATTTTATAAAAAACAGAAGGTGCATGCTGATGGACTACATATCTTTTAATTATTGTAAATAATGCTTTTTTCAATACAGAAAAGTTTTAAAAAATTATATATTATCCCTTTGTAATCTATGGAATTTTTATTTGTGTGAAACATACCCAACACCAAGTGAGCATCTTTGTAATAACATTATTCGGGCCTCCTGCACAATGGATTTTCAAGGCAAGTGGAATAAGACGAACACTTCAGAAACACACAATGTATCTAGGGACAGTTTCTGAGGGGAAGTAAAAAACGACAAATATACTCTTACAGGTTTTTTGTTGTTATTTTTACTTCAATCTTTTTTGTTTCTATTATTAATATTTTGTTCTATTTCGATTGTCTCTATGCCAAGAGAAAATGTGTCACTATATTCATGTATTTTATACTTCAATAAGTAATTTTTGTATGTGCATAGCCCAAGTGAAATCCAGAAGGAAAAAAAAAAGTATTGAAATAAGGCAGAGAGATAAGAAGAGCTCAGGGAGAAAGAATCTATTTAGGCAAACTTGCCTCAGTGTTAACAGTTTGTCACTAAGACTGTGGTTCAGGTCCTGGCTCAGCAGGAGTCTGTATGAAATCTTATCTGGCCAGGTCCAGCAACTCTTTGGATCCCAGCCAGAACTGTGTGTTTGATGTGATAGCAAGATGTTACGAGTAGAAGTACAGTACCAAGTAGTGAGAGAAAGCGAGACAAAAGGAGAGTTTGATAACCAAGACTGGTTTATTCTACAAACAAGTGCCTCTGTTTGGTCTGGGTGGTTCCTCTTTACAGATAGGCATGGTGTGGTCTTTTCTCTCTGCAGGCAGGATGATCCAGCTAGTCCTGGCTTGAGAAGAAAAGATGAGGGTGCTAGAATTCATTCTTCTTTTTCTGACACATCTGCTCTTCTTGTAGTGATGTGTATGTGACTGCCATCAAGGGTCACAGTACCTCCACTTCACTCTAAACCAGCTTCAGCCTTCTACTTCATGAAGTACATTCAAGATGCTATTACTCAAGAGTCTGAATGTAGGAGTTTTCTTGTCTCATTAGACAACCATAGATATACTGAATATTTTAAGTTGCCAGATGAGAACTCGTGGTACTTTGGTCCACCTTGTCCCACTAGAAACAAGACCAAATTTCCCTTAACATTAGTCTTCTTTGTATGCTTATGGGACTGCAGGTCTTCTTTGTATGCTTATGATAGGGTGTAAAGGTGAGGTGATGTTTAAATATGTCTGAATATAGCATTCAAAGCTATACATCATGAATTAAATGGATGGGTCAGTGAATGAACCAGCCTATATTACACTACACGGAGGATAAGAACTCGAGGGACCTAATGTCCCTTCACCTTTCTGTCCGTGTCTCTGTGACTGACTTTGGGCAACTTTCATCATTTTCATATCTTGCTTATGAAAGCAATGATCTTTCCTTTGTCAAGGCCTCCATGATGTATGAATTAAGGGACCTGTATAATAGCCAACCTTGTTGTTTTTGTTTTCTGAGACTATAGCACAGGTGTAGCCCACAGCACAAGCACTGTGCAGTGTACAATACAGTACAATACATGCAGTGTATTCTAGGAGTGAAGTGTTTGCCCTCAGAGGCAAGTGGCAGATAAGAGGAACAGGAGTTTTGCTTCCTAGAATAATATAAAATATGGCAGGAAAGCACCATAAAACTTTCTTTTATTTAGCCATCACCCCAAATAATCATTATGTGGATTATTTGACTGAAGTTTGTCTAACATGTCTTTCAGAAACCCTCAATTTCACAGATTTCTTAAACCATCTTTTTCTAATATTTTACAGTCTTGCCTAGCAGCAAACTTTTCTTATTGTCAGATTATAATTTTCCCTTTTGTGTATTTTAGATCTTGACAATTTTCCCTGTCCCAGTGGACTTAAAAAAATTTGTTTCCTTCTTCTTCACAAATACCATTCACATATTTTAAAACTACTCTTGTGGGACTCTTCTGCTTTTTCTTCTTTGCATCAAAAGTGGCAGTCTCTTCACCTTTTCATCTTGAGACACGTTTTATTGTTGTTTAGTTGTTATGTCTGCTGCTTTCTTATGGACTTTGAGTGTTTCATTGTGGTGCCTAAAATTGCACACACAGCTCCTGTTGAGAACTTTAATAAGTTACAGAGAGCAGAAAGATTACTTCATGTGCCCTGCAGATTATGTTGTTGACTTTTGTGTGACTTGTGGTTCTTTCAGGTTCCTGCAACACTGAAGAACTATTTCCTAAGCAGTTTTTCCCTGCTGGGTACTTGTAAAGTTAACAATTCCTAGAAGAGTGAAATATTTTTCTGAATTTTTTCCTGTGTTGTTGGGCTACTTTTTAAGTTTGTCAGGGTCACATGGAGTTTCAGTCCCAGTTCCTTCCATTTTTGTTAGTTGGAAGTTCAATCTCTGTACATATTAACGACAGGGATGATAGGGCAGAAATATGGTTAGTACTGGGTCGTGGACAGACTCCTGAAGGAACTGGGTTTGATAAATCTGTCAAGTGTAAGTACTGGTGTAACTTCCAGGTAATTACACTCTGACTGTGGTTCACAATGAGTTTTCTGTGTGACCAGAATTTCATCCAGGTCATTTTGCCTCAGCTCGCCCTTGGGAATGTTGCAGGAGATAGTATGGCAAGGCTTATTGCTGCTGCTCTCTCTGCAAGGTGCTCTGTTCCAGGCTAGATTCACCTCATGTACTTGTTCTTTACAAGTCATTTGTATGTTTCACATACTTAAGTCTGTTTCCTGACACTTAAGGGGTGATATTGTCTCACTCCAGGACAAAAAAGGGTTTCTTTTTCCATCATAAGATAATTTAATTGTAAGCCCATTTTCATTGTCTTTGTAGTGTTAAACCTCAGAGCACAGTCTGGACATTCCTTCAATATTTGAAAACCTATGAACACTACTATAAACTAATTTTCCTCCTACACTACCTTTTACAATAGTATTTGTTGTGTTAGCCTTTTTTGAAAAAAAAACCCACAATTCATCTTGGTATAGACAAACACATATCCAGGTGGAATCCATTTGGCAGCTGTTAAATTTCCTTGCAGAGCAAGATAAAACAGTAAGTCAAATTCAACCCTGTGTGAAATTCTGTGGGTTTCAACACTTTTAAAAATTAATTTTTTTTTGCCAGGTCTGCTTTTAATGAAACAGTAGATTGTGTCATTGTAACTGGGAAAATGAAACATTTTAGGAAGTCTATTCTGTAAGTGAAACACATAATTATTTTGGACCTCCTGCAGCTGAAAATGGCGTTGAGCTGAAGTTTTCTGGATGAAGGGATCAAGTCACCTTCAGTCAGTTTGCAGATAACACCAAGCAGAGCTGGAGTGTGGATCTGCTGGAGGACAGGAAGGCTCTGCAGAGGGATCTGGACAAGCTGGACTGATGATTTGAGTTTCAACAAGGTCAAGTTCCTATTCCTGCACTTGGGTCACAGCAAGCCCATGCAGTGCTACTGGCTTGGGACAGAGCAGCTGGAAAGCTGCCCAGTGGAAAAAAGCCTGGGAGTGCTGGTCAACAGCAGCTGAACGAGATCCAGCTTGTGCCCAGGTGGCCAAGAAGGCCAGTGGCATCCTGGCCTGTATCAGCAATGAT
This sequence comes from Erpornis zantholeuca, assembly GCA_013400515.1. Classification (NCBI taxonomy): domain Eukaryota; kingdom Metazoa; phylum Chordata; class Aves; order Passeriformes; family Timaliidae; genus Erpornis; species Erpornis zantholeuca. The sequence goes on along the minus strand of VZTN01030175.1, from coordinate 94,065 downwards.
GTGGCCAGCAGGACCAGGGCAGTGATTGTCCCCCTGTACTCAGCACTGGTGAGGCCACACCTGACATCCTGTGTTCATTCCAGGCCCCTCACTGCAAAAAGGGCACTGAGGAGCTGGAGTGTGTCCAGAGAAGGGCAATGGAGCTGGGGAAGGGTCTGGAGCACAATTCTGGTGAGGAGCAGGTACTGGGGTTGTCTATCCTGGTGAAAAGGAGGCTCAGGGGGAATTTTATTGCCATCTACAATGAAAGGAGACTGTAGCCAGCTGGGGGTCAGCCTCTTCTCCTAGGAAACCAGGGACAGAACATAAGGAAATGTTAGGTTGTGTCAGCGAAGGTTAAAATTGGATGTTAGGAAAAAATTTCTCCACCAAAAGGGCAGTAAAGTACAGGAACAGGCTGCCCAGGGAAGGATCACTGTGCCTTGAAGGGTTAAAAAAATCACGTAGATATCACACTTAGGGCCATGGTTGTGGACACAGCAATGCTTGTTTAGTGGTTGGACTTGATGACCTTAGAGGTTTTTTCCAACCCTAAAGATTCTATGACCTATTTTACTTTTTCTTTTGGGGAAATAAAGTGATAAACCCATGTCTTTTTAGCATTTCCCCTAGAGATTTTATGCTCTACCATGCCATCTAATTCTTTACCTAATGCATGAAATCTCAGTTAGCAACAGAAATGCTGCTGAATGTCCAGCTGGAACTAATAACATACAGCCTAAGATGGATTTTCACTTGCAACTTCTTACTAATGAGGCACAGGTAGACTTTGACAAATCACAGAATCACAGAATCACAGAATGAATAATGCTTGGAGGACCACAGTGGGTCATCTGGTCCAACCTCCCTGCTCATGCAGCATCTTCCTGGAGTACATGGCACAGAACTGCATCCAAATGGTTCTTGAGTTTTTCCTCAAAAACTCAAGTGAGGGAGACTGCACAACCTCTCTGGATAATCTGTTCCAGTGTGTGGTCATCCACACAGCAACTAAGTTCCTCTTCATATTCAGGAAGAACTTTGCATCAGGTATCAGCCATTCCTGCTAATGAACTCAGTGAGGAGTCATTTACCCCTTCACCCAAGCCATTGATGAGTAAGTTAAAAAGTACTGAACGTGGAGCACAGCACAAGTGACCCAACCAGGCCTCCAGCTAGACCCTGTGCCACCCTCTGGGGTCTGCTGTTCAGCCAGTTCTCAGTCCTCCTCACTGTCCACTCATCCACAGTTCCTGGGTTTCCCTATGGGGATGTTGTGAGAGACAATGTTGAAAACCTTGCTGAAGTCGAGGTAGACATATCCACATTAAATCTCCAGTCTTGAATCAGTGAATTTGTGCTCCTTTTTTTATAGAACACTCTCTGTGCCAGTGACTGTATTTCCTTGAAGGAATGCTATGGAAATCTTCTAGAAACTCAGTTAATGCATTCACGAGAATGTTTGGAGTGAAGGCATCTCCCCAATCATGTTGAAGCTTAATTTCCCACAACCCGCTCAGACAATTTTCAACTATTACCCCGAGGAAAGAGAAGAAATATGACACATTTTTTGATGATAAACCTTGTAAGACTGCTAGTCATTGTTCCTACAGCCCCTCAGCTATGCTATGTTTGTATGCAATCCACTAACAGTAAACAGGATGTTTGTGGGGTCAATAACAGCAGGTTGTCTAACTGTTGGTTATAAAAAGACATCTTAAATGGTAGCAAATCTCAAAACAAACCACACAAACAATTTCTTGTACTATTGGGTTTTTCCTTTACGCTTCCTAATCTCTGTAATGTAAAGAAATACATATCAAGATTTCATCCTAAGGCAATTTGATATATTTTTGTATTTAATAGCTAAAACCCTACAGTATACCAGTCCTACCAGAGGACAATCTAGTGCAGACAAGATTCAGAGGCAAAGAAAAGCATTCACAAGTTTTAGAAACATAAACAATTAAAATTTCTCCTCTTGAAATTGCGAAGGAAAAAAAAAAAAAAAGAAGAGACACAAAGGTTAGAAAGGTTTAAATGGCCTGTAGTCTAGATTTTGAAATAATCTTCTGAGTTTCCTTCAGCTGTGCTTAATTCTGAGTTTCAAGAAACAGTTTCTCATCTGTTTGCTCCACCATTTGGAAAAACAATACAGATCAGGGAAAAAAATAGGCTTGAATATAATAAGAGAATATTATCATAGAATGGCTGAAGTATTAAGAGACCAGGAGACTGTCATCCACCAACTCTGCCTAAATAAGTGTCCTCTAGAACAGGCTGCTCAGGGCCATATCTATGTGGATTTTGATTAATTCCAAGTATGGAAAATCCACAAGCCCTCTGAATAACTTTTATTGACTTTTTCTCAATTGTTTAGGATTTCTTAGAATTTTTTCTTGGCCTTTTTCTCCTTTCAGAAGTAGCCAAAATTGTTTGTGCAGCATTATTTTAAAGCCAGAAATTGTATTCCTGTGGTCAAATCCATCATGCTATTCTAAGAACTGGTCCTAGAAACAGCAGGTAGGTAATTTCTATGCCAGAAGGTACTAGAGAGTTTCATACATTTAGATTTAGATTTTTGGCCGCACATTTCAGTTCTATAGTTTGGATTATAAAAATGTCGTCATTTAGACAACTTAAAATGACATTTTTTCTATTTGTGTTTAGAGCTGTAGGCAGTTCAGGCTGCTTTTCTCAGAGTGAATATTCTTGGTAGCATCTGTGACTGGCACTCATTTTTCCTGGATAAAGCTCTGTTTAAATACTTATATGGAAATACAGGCCTCATGGAGCAAACAAGCACTCTCTTACACTCCAGACCTACTAGTGGAGACACTTAATTCAGTCAATACTGGTGGCTTAACTTAAATATGTGCTCATTTGCCTGAGTAACAGATGTCTTTTTCAATCACAGACTCTGAAAGACCATTTTACACAAAAAAAGAATTTTGTAGATGTTCGAGGAGAAAAATTCCTGTGTTGTTATCTGATAAATTCATTAGCATATGTTGCATAGAAGTGCAAATATTAACATAATTTGATCTAACTTATTTAGTTTGCATTCCACCTAATTTTGAATATCAATTATGGCACAAAAATGGGGTATATGATCACATAATGTGTTGCTCTTGCATAGAATATGTAATAGCACAGAAACAGACCACTGATGATTCATGAATGCAAGAAAGAATCTAGTTTTGGAAATATTCTGCAATATGTCTACAATTCCCATAGGTTAAATATTTTTTGAAGGAAGCAAGCTGTTTAAGTGGATAAACACATTCTGCATGCTTGCATGAGATCATGCTGATTATCCCCTGCAAGCTGGTACAGGCATAATCCTGACAGTATTGAGGCTGACAGAGTATCAGGATTTTCAGACAGAGCAAGCATGAATTCATCCCCCTACTGCCTTTGTCATTTGGCCACATTGGTGGGGTGTTAGAGACACATATTTTCACCCAGGATGGTCATACTTCAATCATCAGCAATTTGAGGACATTTTGAGGCAAGTCAGGTGTCTGGAAGTCCAAATACTTCACTGTGGAAACATCAGCGCTTGAGGAGGGTTGATAAGGTAAAAGAGCAGATTAGTGGGAGACCATGTACTTAAGAGTTATTTAGGGTGGAAGTGAGTTCTCCAGCGAGCTGAGCTTCAAATGGTAGAAGAGCCTTTTGGGCAGAGGAAAGATATTTGCACAAGCGTTGCTCAGAACAATATGTGAGATTTTCAGCCAGGATAAACTCAAAAACCTCTCATTGCCTGTGGAGCCAGCAGGAGATACAGCTTGTGACAGAGGTGGAGAAATTAGTTTGGAAAATGTGCTTTATCTTTTTCACTAGAGAGATGATCCTTTTCCATAGTGTGAAATAGCCTCTTTTTCAACATATATTGGCTCCATGTCCCCATTAAAAAGAAAAGCTTAAAACTAATTATTTTTTTTTTGTTGTTTTGGATAATCCCTGCTCTGACATGAAGCTAGAGTTCTAAGCACAAAGTGTGGCACTGGCTGAGGATGAATAGACAGCTATCCTTTAGTTATCAGGACATGGTCCTTACTGAGACACAGCGGGCAGCCGTACAGCCCTGTTTTTCCAGCACCAAACCTCACGTGGGTAGTCATCCTGCACTTCTGCAAGAGGGCTTTGCTATGACCAGCTCTTCAAATTCTTGATTTTATATATGGGTGCAATCCAGTTTTACATCCCCAAACCTAGGGAATATCTATATGGTGCTCTTTTAAACTATATCTTGGCAGCAGAGTTAGCAGAGTGAAACTGTTAAACTCAGCCACTATCTCTGCATGATTTTGCAAATCTTCATCTTGCTAGGTTCACTCTCCCATGTTGGTAGAGCTTCCCAGGACATACCCAAAAGATCTCTTGAATGTTGAAGCTTGGGTATGTGTATGAAAATTTTCTTGTGTGTTCATCTGGGAAGAAGGAATATCATATGTCAGAGGGGACTTTATCTACACTTCTAAACAGGCATATGCCAGCTGAAATAAGGAGTGGGACCTTTATCCTGAATATTTTCTAAGAGTTTTCTGGCATTAAACCTGACTTAAAACTTCAACAAACTCCACTGAGATGGCTTAGCATATGGATGGAAGTGGGATCAGAAGTTAGATCCAACTTTAAGGCTTAGATAGATCTTTAGGGTGACAATGTGTAGTGTCAGATTATTTTCATTGTAATGAAAATTCAGCAATGTAAACAAGTTTGTACCAGTGTTTTTCCTATTGTGTCTAAGGTACTTAACTCCTGCAAGGAGGTTACTTTGTATCCCTGTAAAATCCTACAAGGACAGAGCATCCCAGACTAAAATTGCAAGGCAACTATTGTCTAATGAAGGAATGAAATTGCTATTCTATGCTGAATTTGCATGTGAGTTTCTAATATGAGACAACAAAACACTTAGCATTCTGTTGATTCATTTTAATTAAGGAATTGATGAAAAATCTAACCTAGAAATGAAAACTTCACAGTTCGCTGCATAAGAGAAATTGAAAAATTCCATCCTTTAATGCTATTCAGGCTTGGGAATCACCAGAAAAATTCTCCAGAGACCAGATCTTGTACTGCTCTTTTGCTCAAAGAGCCCCTGGAAGCTGCTAATAAATAGGATTTCTGTTTGCTGACATTTAAGGCTCTACTTCTTTGTATTTAATTTTTTTCTGGAGTTTAGCTAAAAGAAAGCTTGTATTTGAGTGCCAGAAATTAGTAATTGCCTATTTCTTTGTAAGATCATTGTGACAGACTGGCTTCATCTGTTGAGAAATAATGTCAGGTAGAAATTGGAACAACAGTCATGTTGGAATTATCAAAAAAGAAGTATTCTCCCTCTTAAGCTTTAACTGAAAAGGCTACATGGCTTTTAGAAAAAAAAAAGTGTGGGAATAAAGTCTTGCCATAACATATCTGGAAGAAATGAGATTCTCTGCCCTGAACAAACAGATAATTTTTTTCTCAGAAGAATTAGAGTGACTTTTAAGAGTAATTTTTCATCCACTGTCTCCAGTGTTTGGCAAGCATGAATCATCATTTATTCCACACAGGGAAACAAAGGCCTAGAGTGCTAATTATCCACAACAGTGGATCCATTATCTGGATCCAACATTGCTGTTTAGCTCATGTGGTTTTGAGCAAACGACTCCTTCTGACTTAAGTGGGTTTGCTACCATGCCTAAATCATATAATGATTTAACAGGAGCTGACAGTAGAGATGAAGATACTCAGTTCTCAATCAGAAAGTTTGAATGGATGTAGATGGTGGTTTTCATCTTACCTTACTGTGAATCCCCATATCTGAACTGCCCATCCTGTGCTCCTCCTCTCCTAGAAGAAATGGACACTTCAACGGGAACAATTCATCTGACCTTTCATGGTGGGTGGGCTTGGCTGGCCACTGGATGCCCACCAAGCCATGCTCTTACTCCCTCTCCCTAGCAGGACAGGAGAGAAAATGAGGTGAAAAGCTCATGGGTCAAGATAAAGTCTATTTAATAAATTAAAGCAAAGACTGCTTGTGGAAGCAGAAAAAAGCAAACTCAATTTTATCTCCACTTCCCATCAGCAGGTGATTTCCATCCACCTCCTGGGAAGAATGGTCTTGGTATGTGCCATGGTTGCTTTGGAGGAAAAATGCCTTAATAATAAATTAATCCTCCCACTGCCTCCCTTCTTTCTCCTATCTTTTATTGCTGAGCGGGAAATATGGCATGGAATATCCCTTTGGCCAGTTTGGATCAGCTGTCCTGACCAGGTTCCCTTCCAGCATCTTGCCTATCTCTAGGTTACTGTGCTTGGGAGTCAGTGGTGTTTGGATTGTCATCTCGATGCTGTGAGATGACACTGATGCTCAGCAACAGCCAAAGCATCAGTGTGTTATTTTCTTCAGGATGAGATGGACCTTGGTTTGAGAGTGCCTTTCTCACTGTGGACTGCAAAGTACAAGGTTAGTTGGGATGCAGACACCCCAGAGTTTTCTCCTCTATTACTTTGGATTTAGGAATATTCTAGCCCACCAGAAATGTGTTGCAGGTTTTTAACCTGACTGAAAAACAAGAATAACCTTTGCCGCTGTAAGTGCCTAAAACAAGAGTGCAAGGACTTTTCCATCTGCTGAACTCGGTAAAGGTTGATGCAATCACCATTTTCTGCAATTATCACTTGACCACAGCAGATTAATACTTACAGTGGATGCTATTAATGCACACTTAACAAGATGAATATTCTTGCTAATGAATCCCAGTAGCCTCAGACATCAGAGGAAGGTTTCTGAGTGTGCATGTGCATGTGAAGCGAAAGCAAAGCACCAGGGGCTATAGGAAAGCTATTATCAACCCTCTGAAAGCTGTAAATCAAAGCCAAATAAAAGAGCTTCCAGCTGGTCTTCCAAGTCTGGAAGTTCTACTACTAATGGGTATTTAGTGTTTTCACTGACATATATGAAGTTTAATTTGTGCCCCAGTGTATTGAAGACACTGACACTGTAGTAAGGCATGGTGGCCCATGGACACACGGGTTTGTCATGGCTAGAAAGAGGCCACAGACTAAAAGAATCTATCCTGGCATAACCCATTTTGCATGCTGCTTGGCAAGCAGATGGCCATTTAAATTCCAGCATTAGGAAAGTTCAGGTGTCTACAGTTTAAACAGATGCCTTATGGGGAATTATTTTCATCCAGTATAACTGAACTGTATGATCATGGTTTGCCATGGTATATAGGGTAAAACTTGGCCTTACCATTTACAGAAAACCCCAGCCAATGACCACGAGTAAAGAAAAATGACCTTGAGTAAGCATAATATTATATTGTCGAATAATAGCTGTGTAAAAATAAGCTAAACAGAGAAGTATTGAAAGAAGGAATCAGCACCCTTAACATCAGCCTGCTTGTGATGGTTCACCCCAAGCTAAAATTCATATCATAAGGCAGCAAATTTCATCAATCATCATAAGGTAGCAAATAAAGTCAGAAACCCCAAAGGGATGGGGACAGAGCTTGCTGTGATGGGTTTTATGAGAGCAATGAGCACTGGACTATGACTGGCTTGGATGCAGGGTAGCCCTGGGGCAGGTTTCTATGGGCGCCTCCTGTCCATCAGGAAAGGGTGAAGATTCACCCTTTGAGGTATCACAAACTCTGTCTAAGCTGTTACTGCAGAAAACAGGAGATCCTGTACATCTTTCTTTCCTCTCTCACATAAGCTTTGCTGTTTAATTTGTTAGAGTTGTCCTTTGTGGATGTTTGCACTGGTCACATTTTAGTCACACAGTACACACAGGTGCGGAAGTTCTTGGTTCCCACCAACCTACACAAGGCATTGCCCAGATCTGGCCTCGATCAATGTAGAAATGATTCTGCCTTCCATCACAGGTAATGAAGGCTTCCTTCTTCCCACCAGTCATTTGTAGTGTCTGGCATCCCACTGTTTGTCAGTGTCACATCTCTGATGCCCTGAAGGGCTGCTCATGTGCCTTTGGCTCCTTTCCTCAGCAGTTGTTGCATCAAGATGAAAGAATGTGAAATAGAATGTCAGAAATTCTCTCTTTCTCTTGGCAGTATAAGGAGATTTTTGCAGGAAAGATAAGCCTTGGCTGCCTTTATCTAGACTGCCCTTTCCAGCTGCCACACAACCTCCTGCTGCCTCTACAGGAAGACACTAGGAGATATCCAGGGACCAGGGGCAGCTCTTGGTTCCTACAAAATTACAAACATTCAAATGAAGACCAGGTTACAGAAGGAAGAGCTTGCAACCATCCAACAGGCTTCCTTCTTCTGATGACTGTAAAGGGAAAAAAAGATTAATTGATTGGAAGAAACTCATTTACCTTTATAGCTAGATGCAGATGGTGAACTTTACAGTGTGCAACTGCTGAAGCATCCATAACCCTAAGACACCACATCCAATCATCTTCAGAAACAGTATTTTATTTGTTTTGGGAGTAGGCTCTAAGAATTGTATATAGATTTCTTTTAAAATACAATTGTGTCTCAACCTGTCAGTAAAGTCAAGATAAAAATACAATCTTCATTCAAGGATACCATTTATTTGCTAAAATAGATGTAATTTATCACAACAATAGATTCTAGAAATAGGAATCTCATTGTGACATTGTAGAACATTAGTACATTAAATTACTGCCTTTTGCATAAAATAATCACTGAGCCAAAGCAGTAAATAGCTGATATTAAAGCACAAAATTTCTTTTTATATTTAATTTACTAAATATTTCTATTCTGTTGAACTTCCCTAGTTGCCTTCTCACAGTACTAAAGAAACCAGTTTCTTCCTTTGCACCCTAACTAAAATGAATTTTCCTTCTGATATTAGTGTAGATGCTGGAGGCACTGCCTTCTCTATGGGGCTAAAAACCAGTCTGCAGTTCAACTGTTCTCTCCAAAAATGGTGATTCAACTTCCCAGTAACTGCATTTATAACTGCATTATAAATCCTGTAATTTTGCTTCGGGCAAAAACTTGCAGCCTTACACAGACAAGATTGACTCCTTCTTTCAGCACTTTACACATTTTAAAACAAAAATGTTATTTTTCCTTTTAATTTTGAGGGGAAGGACTACACTGGGATCTTACCAGTGCTTCTGAGGAAGGATCACCCTTCAGGTGAAATGGTGATTCACCTTCATTTCAGAGCACAGAGGTACCTGTGCCTACCACCTGTGAAATGAAAATCCCAGATTCAAGTCTTTTCTCAACTTTGATATCTATACATGTATGATTACTGGAGAATACACAACTGGTGCCAGATACCAGAGGAATACCCTACCCTACTTTTCCTTAGTCTTTTCTTAACCCACATGGCAGCTGCAGGCACCAGTGTTCCTCACAGCCACAGTGGCTGATTCACTCCAAAAAATGGTAGAAGAAAAGTTCGTGGTGCGGCCCATTAGTGCTGCAGCAGTTACTCTGTGGCTGGAGTCCTCTTTATTAATTGTTTTCTTTTGGAGGTAAGTTCCAGGCCATCACCGGGGTTTCAGAGGTCTTATTTAGAAATGCATGAAGCACAGAAATGCCCATTCTCCACAAAGGTCCACTCATCACCTGGCTGACATTTAGCCAAAGGCCTCCTGCCAGAAGAGTAAGAAAATTAATCTGCTGAAAGGTTATCAGCTCTTACTCTATCTTTTTAGACTACTTTTCAAAATATTCATCTTGAGAAACAGATCATGGCCTGATTATTTCCGTCTAGAGGAATTCTGAACCATGGCACTTCCATGGGTGAGGAGGATCAGGGTACAGCATCGAAAGATTCACCACCTCCCTCTTGTCTCCCAAGAAGCAGTCAGAGCTAAGTGAAAGCCCAAAGGTTGCTCTTTCTTACTAACCCTCTGGTACAAACCTACAACTGCCTTCAGTACAGGACAGAGATGCAGGACTTTCACCCGTGTCTTCATGTCCAAATCCCTCCTAATTCACAGCCAGAACAGTGAACAGTGCAGCCATAACACTGACACATTTGCTCTCTGCAACTTGAGAAAAGTAATTTGACTTCTGAATTTCATCTCCCGCCCCCCTGCACACCAGGGCTAATAATAACCTCCTCCCTGCTGCGCTGGGTTTGCTGCATTAGTAGCTGTCAAATATCTATAGAAGGGGAAGGGGTTATTCAAGGGTATGTCTCTCTGGCACAGACAGCACAATGTACAGATACATACTCAGGAGAATGTAATTAGGCCTGTGCTCTACCCTGGTAACAAGCTCATGGGGAACATGAGGAATGCCAGCCAGAAAAGAACTTTGCAGTAACAGCACCCAAAGTTTCCAAAACCTGATGAGTGAGTGAGTAACTTATGTTCAGCTACCTGCTCTGGAGCCCAGACACCAACTCCTTCCCTCTCCAACACGTCTCAAACACCACTCATGGTTTTGGCCCATTTTTAACCCCTTTCTCATGCATCCATCCAATCCTGAACCTACTCTGGACCCACTTCACCTTGCAGTTGCCCCCATGTTTCCTTAGATGTCTTCTCTCACAGACATCCTCAGTCTGTGACCTCAAGGAGCAGGGCGAAGAGAAGCCAGAGGCATGGTTAGCAATCTGGGTAAAAGCTTGACAGAGGGAGTTAAAATTTACATATGGAAATAGCTCTTTTCCAGACCTGTAACTGTGGAACAAGAATCCTATTTTGGACTCAGCAGTGCCCCTTCTCCCCATGCTGTGCACACATTCCTTGTGCCCGGGCAATTCACTGCAATCCCTACCGCAGCCATAGCCCCCTCATTTCCAGCTGTTGGCTCTGTGTCTTCCCTTTAATTAAGGGAACTAGCCAAAGGAAATTCATTACCATTTGAGAGCATAAAAATGCCATTTTCAAAGCTTTTAAAATCCATCCAGGGTGCTGTAGGAGTTGAAGTTATGCTAGTGAACTGAAGTGAAGGAGGCTGCAGCATAGAAATTAGTTCAAAGCAGAAATTTCAGTCCCTGGACAAATTGCTGGAAGGTTCACATTCCTGGAATGAACTTTGTCCATTATGGTTTAGATCTGTACTGTTTGGGTGTTTCTCTGTGTATCACTGAAGATCAGAAAAAACATTTGAAATGGTCCTGTTCTTGCAGAGAACTTTAAACAGTAAAACAGCCAAACACAGCACTTGCAGCAGATCAATTTCATTGGCACATTTGCACACTGAATTTCTCTGATTACCACAGCATTTTTCTATATGCAATTCTGACAGCAAAATGAAATACCAGAAAAAGAGTAGGAAAGAAGTAGAAAAGGAGATATGGTAGTCTAGGGAAAAGTTTTAAATGCAGTTCTTAATTTTGTTTTTAAACCAGATAATACAGTAGGAAGCAAATAGAAATGTAGGGAGAAAAGAAGATTTCGTTCATGTATTGGTCTACTTAATCTTAATCCCATTCACTGCTTTCTGTTCATATTAATCAGCACATTGTATTTACTGTGTTGTCTCCGTCCTGGTGCTCCTGATGCTGTCATTTATTGTGAGAGCAATTCATGAGGATTCAGAAGGGTTTGATTTGAAATGAAACACTCAAGTTCAAATACTGAAACTAATTATAATGGGAGCTAAAGTAGACTAGAATAAAAATTCCCACAATTTTTCTTAAACAAATGTGCTCACATTGATATCCAGACAAAGTATGTCACTGCTGTGTTTCTGCCCTCAGAAACTGAGCTGCCATGGGAAGCCTTAGTTAAAGGGCATGATGTAGTAAATATTTGTGTCCCTTTTACATAAAGTGCTAAGTAGACTAGAGTATCTTACTCCTTCCAGTTAATCCAGGGCTGAGGTATCTTCTTTTGGTGGTATGAGGAATCTGATTAAAGTTCTCCTCCCACTAAGTGCACATCAAGGGCATTCTTGTAAGTGCTCCACTCTCAAAGCAGCTAATTACACAGTAAAAGTATGAATACTCCAGGAGAAGTCAGCCCATGGCACAAGATAGTTCGGACTCCAAGTCCATTCCTCTTGCACCCAGATAATCATGGGAACCTTTATTCTTGAAATCAACTGAATGAGAAAGAAGGCAGCAGTTTTACAGCATAGGGTACACAAGGGGAAGGCAGTGTGGACAACTACCAGGGTATGATAAAGAATCGTGAAATCATCCTGGGATGATGTTGATGAAATCTTTCCAATGAATGTAGATTTTCATCCTTTTTCTTTCATCTGTCTAGTCGTGCCATTCCCTGCCCTCCTCCTTCTTTTTTTACTGCTTCTTTTCTGGCTCTGCAGTCCATTAGGCTGCAATCTTGCTGCAGTCCTACTTCTCCCCCCTACAGAGCTGAGTGGGGATGTTGTAATCAGCACTTCAGACAGCTTTTCACAAGAAAATGCCAACAGATTTAAAAAAAACCTATATCAACGACTGCAAAAGAATCACTTTAAAGTGCTTGTAATCAGCATGAAAATTATCTGCAATATAATTAGAGAAGACAGCCTTACAATATGTGTTTTGATGAACATAAACAGCGAAGTGTCATGCACGACATTTTCCCTGGTCTGAGATAAACCTTTGAATGCTCACACCCATGCAATAGCCTCAGTGCTTCCATCAACACCACAGTCCATGCTCCAAAGGGGTGTATGGGCCCTGGGCTTTTGCATGCCACAGGAGGCAGAGGCACTGTTACTGCTCTTTGTGACCTGAGGATCAGCATCCTACTGAGCTGCCACATATATGTTAAGAGAGTCTAGAAAGCTAAGAAAGAGATGGCTGAGCTACACAGCAAATGGTTGATCACACAACAAATTAATAGCAGAAGCAGGAAAAGAATTATGTTGTTTTAGCACACGTGTCAGCTCATCAGGCTTCATTACCATCCAGATGTGAATCATCTTCCACACTAGTTAGGGCTGATGTTGAGCTGAGTATGGTTATGTGGTCACCCAGAGATATAAACTGACTATTTTAACATGAGGTAATTAAAGGTTCCCTTCCTTTGCCTGAAGAATTCCCTTGTTTGCAAAAGCAATCCGTAATTTCCCTTTCAATTTCCTTGAAAGCCTTTCTTTAACACTCCAAAATACTCATAAAGCAAGAGGCAGCAAATCACGTGGACCAAACCCACTCTTAAATGGTCTCCTACCCCTCTAACAGTAAGTCATTACCAGGTCATTAATAATTGCAGAATAGTTTTGAACAATCATGTTAACTAGTTGTTCTGCTAATTATTGTTAGTTACAGCAAATGGGTTCAAGTATTTCAAGTTTCCTCTTAAAACCAAACAAAAATGACACTGCTTTGACTCAAGAAAATGAAGTATGACAACATAAAAGATAAAAATATTTATTTCTCTGAGTCTCACTGCTACTTCAGCCATAAATGAGACCCTTCACTCTTCAATGTGTGTAATCAAACAGAGTGCAAATGTGTCTTTAGTAAGCAGCTTCCCCTTCCCACACTAGCCCATTTCTGCTTATAATTTGATTACAATTAAAATTGGTTTATTTTATAAGCCTACAGTAATATCCATTTCACCAAACTTTAGTCAGGTGCATATGAGCTTGTCTCAATTTTCTTTGTAGCAAATGAAAATAGATTAAACACTTTTTTGTGAAATTCTTCTGATCTGATCTATACCTCTGTGAAGAACCATGATTTTAAATGCCTCTGCCATTTTCCCCAGCATTGGAATCAACATGGACTTTGTTCAGTTCTTGGAAAATGCTAATCACACTGGTTTGAGAGACCTGGAAAAATTCAGCTAAACAGTTTAGTGGTCAGTTACGTAGGAACTAAACCTGTGAATATGATACAAATAGTCTGTTATTAGGCTCCAGAATATTGATAACACATCTTTTTAATACGTGGCTCAGTTCTCCTCTCTTGTTCAGTGGTCTGTTCTAGAGAAATTACCATGAATAAAGCCAAATTCAGCACAACCTGGCTCACTAATTTATATTGGAATAACTGGATAAAAAGAACACTTGACACCCAAGGTCACTACTAAATCTGCCGACATGAAGCTTTGGTCCAGTTAAGTTTCATAGAAACTACTGCAGCTTCTGTGAAATCTTGGCTTGTTTTTCTCCTTCAGCTCTTCAGGAGAAGAATTTCTGTAACTGAGTATGGGCTATGTTTGCAGAAGGACACCAAAGTGATGTGGTCCAGTGCAGGACGAGGATGAGCAGGGAGGGCCATATATCTATTGAGCAGGCTGCCCAATACACAGGCCAGCTTAGAGAGGGGAGGGTGTGCATCGCTTTAGTAGCTGGTCTCCCTTGCAGCGGGAAAAAGCAGGATGCCAGCATTCCTGGAAGACCAGAAAAAAGCCATTGCCTCTGAAGAGTGACCCAGAGAGTCAAAGGAGGGCAACATGCTGAGCAGGTGAAGTGGGTGCCTCTTTTCCAGGCTGTGTGACTTGCAGCAGGGTGAGGAGCAGGGGCAATGTAGGACACACTCTGCTGTGTGCCCAGACCCTCACTGCTCATCTGGCTTGGCAGGACTGTCACTGCTGTGGAACCCTGGGGCTCTCCTGTGGCTGCAGGTGGTTTAACTCCCTGAGGCAAGCCCTGGGCTTCCCATACTCACAGTTTAGGTTTACAGAACACTCACTTCTTTGTGTTCCTCCTCCATCCTTTAAAAGCATAACCAGGGCATTTCTATTTCTAATATGCCATTCTGCATTCCTTTAAGATTGCTTTCAATAATTCTGTCTCCTCTGAGTTCATTCACACTGAGAAATGTAAACTCTGCTTATTTCTTCATGCAAGTATTTCTGTTCAACAGCCCTTTAATCCCTTTTTACATCTTCACTGTCTAGGATAAGGCAATCATCCCCATTTTCTGCATCTTTCCATTTCACAAACAAATATACATAATTTCAACTAACTTTTCATAGTTGCACTGATTTTATAATGAATGATTTCTGAGTATTTTATGTACAATTTAATTTTCAAATAAATCTTCAATGGGAGGTGATTCGTTACATGATAATCTTCCATGTTAAACATGATATGGGTGTGTAACATAACAAGAGAGATAATAATCAGCTTTAAAAATTAGGTTAGAAGGGTAATGACTTTAAGTGTTTCCTAAAATAAAACAGGAGAAAAGGTTGGCAAGATCATTTATGCAATAAAATAGTTATTGCAGGAAAGAACCCTTCAAGAAGAAATGAAGACAAGAATAGATATTAACACATGTAATGACAAAACCCAAGAAGATCAGGGCACAGGCAACAAAACAGTAATAAGGCAACCCAGCAGTATTAGCACTGAAGATGGCTGATCCGTGGAATAGGGTGTAAAACCGGAATCAGAATGTCCTGCTTTGAATTTCTTTTACACATCTCTCTTGCCATTTATTTCACCTCCATTTCTACTTTGATTTTATGACTATTCTATTTCTTCAGCTTGTAAAATACAATGCTTCTTTAGGGTTCAATTAGTTGTGAGGTTTTTATGAGGTTTTTTTGATCTACTGGTTAGGAAGTTCGTGGGTCTGTGTTTGAAACACCACATTTTGTGTTCTTTTCAATTTGATTTTACTCTTTAATATCTATGTCATTTAGTTTGAATTTTGCTAATATCCTAGCTATTGGATCTTGTTGTGCTCTACTATATTAAAAAGCTGTATTATATTGCATAATATTTCTTTGAACAAGTTAATTCAAATAATCCTTATAATGGAAGAAGAAAGTTCTCAAACACAATTTTATTTCATCTGTTTGGAGAAGAAGCATGGTTTAGCTGTTAGTGGAGTGGGGTACCTCTACATGACAATTTATCCTACCAATTTAAGATTGAAGTCTCTAGAATTAAGTGACTCTGGGAGGGACTTAAACCACTGAATTGGAAGGGATGATCAAATCTCAAAATGGTAGATAGAAGGGGTGGTGAATTCTGACTTGGCAGGAGGTAGGAGATCACTTGTTCAAACACATTATGGGAATGAATAATGCATAGATTAGAAATGTCTGAAAACAGTGTTAATTAAGGATTGAAAAGAGCTCCTGAGATGAAATTTAAAACATATAGCCATTAATTTTTTTTAATTTTGATTGTCAAGTCTGTGATAGTTTGTGATAGCTTTATCATATAGACTAGATTAGGAAGCAGGCAGAGATAATACAAATATACTGAGGTAGAAAGCTATGACACCTGAATTTATATAAATGAAACACAATTGAATCCTGTGACTTCTGCAAGACCATCACATTGCCACCAGTTTGGAAGTAATTTGAATCCAAGTGAATTATTTTGACAGACGGCACCAGATTCTGACAGATGGCAGCATAACTGAACTAAATTCCAAATTTCAAAACCTATTCACACCTACTACAAGCTTGTAGTTCAGGATACAAATGTGCCCAGAAGAAGAATGAAGCAGGGACGGAGATAGCAACGGATTCTGCAATTTTAGGTAAATTAAAGCACCTGTGAAATTGCTCGTTTTTCATTAGTGAAACAGTTGGCTGCACTTGGGTCTTTTATCCAGCTGCCAGATCTGATTTCTGCCTCACTGTCACTTTGCAGAGGGTCTGTGCAGCCCTGTGCCCTGGCACTGCCTGACAGATATGCTACTCATCATTGCTGCAACATTATATTCCACACTCCTACATCTGTCTTTTTCTGAAGAGTGCTATTGTGCTGAGTGGGTGTAAACTGATAATAGAGCTAGCTGGCTAGATTATGTCATTGTTGTTACACTCCATGGCAAAAATATTCTGTGCTATTTTTCTTTAGTGATCCCAAGCTTTTCAAGCATTGTANCCAATTTTTAAAGCTGATGAAAATTTTTGTAAAATTTTATACAGAGGACAATTTTTATATTGAGGGGTTTTGCAGCTGACATTTTTTGGTAAATGTTTACTTGCAATTTGAAATGCCAGTAGCATTTCTAATAAAAGTGAAACGGACATTTAAAGAAAGAGTCATAAACATTTAAGTCCATTTCATCATGCCTTTAAAACAAAACCTTCCAAATAGCTTCATTATGGAAGTTTCCTGTTTGAATTCTTTCAGTTCGAGATTTGTTTTAAATCCTAGTAGAGACCTTTGGGAAATTAGACCTGCACTTTCAATCTCCAGAAAAACACTTTCATAGATCAAATTTCCCCTGTCTTTCCCATTCATCTACCAACTGGGAAGTTCTCAGATGCCAAGGGCTCTGGAAAAAGGGTATGAAGAGGTGTGATGGAGTTATGGTGTGAGCCCTATCTGCCTGCTGTGTGTGAGTCAATGTCTCTGATTAAGGGACCAGGCAAAGGTGTCTTCTCTGGTAAAACCTGGTTAAAATGTTTTCTCCAATCACAGAAATGCTGAAAAGAAAGATGATTAATTGGTGAGATGAGAGGAGCTGCTGATATGGGTTACTGTTGGTCATTTTGTCATATAGTTCTAGAAATGCTGTTCTGTGACCAAAGAAGGTCTTCTGTCTAGAAACAGACGTAAAGAATCAAAGGAGCAATAAATAGCTGGAGAACAGCGAGGGCTTGAAGCTCAGGTCAAATGGACAGTGAAAGTAAGGAATGGAGACAAACTAGAATAAAAATGTAGATGTTTTGAGGATACAAGGATATTATGCAAAGATGTATAGTGACCAGAAAGAAATTTAATGCGGAAGTCGGAAAAATTATGGCTTTTGAAAGCTTTATAGAATAGTCTGCAATGTTCACACACTGATATTGAGCAAGTGAAGCCCTGCCGATATTGAGTACCCAATGTCTCCCTGTCTCTGCAGCTTGCAGACCTTTTCTGGACTATTTGAATCCTTAACAATTGTTAGCATTGTCTAAATAATTGCAAATATGAGCTATGTTAATATTTTTAAGAGTACCATTTTCACAGAACCTTGTTCAAATTACTTTTGACGTATTAAGACAAAATGTGCATGGTAACTATCACTAATCTATCACTTTCAGCATGTGAAGATACATGTTTTTTATCTATTTTAGGTACTATATTTTGTTCTCTTTATTACCAGTAAAGCCTGTTTGTCCGGGTCCGGGACAGTTTTTTAGCTGCCCATTTCTGAGCTGTTTCTAGTGTGGGGTCTGCAGAGCCAGGCTTAACCCCACATCTTATCATCATGACTGCACTCCTTTCTGCTCCATCCTGCACATTCACATCTTGAGGCCTCTTCTGTTGTGCCAGGTCAGCATTTCTGTACACTACATCACTGTGTTAGCCATAAATATCTCATTTCACACGGAATGACTGCTTTCTACTTCTATATATATAAAACTGCAGTTGTACTGCATGAAGATAACAAAAGAAATTAACCACGGAGACCTAATCCATCAGAGGAACTGTTGTTACAGCTAAATCAAGTAATACAAACTGTAGACAGGACAAGAAAGGTTTGGACAAAGCAAGCCTGGGGAGCCTCAGTCCTGAAGTCCTGTGGACTCTGTATCTGTGCTTTAGATTTACAGTAAAACAGGGCTACACAGTCACATGGTATAACAAGTGGATGTTTTATAAAAATATAACTAAGTAACTCAATTTCAAAGGAAAGTAATATTTCAATTTCCTTTAGCCAAAATTCAGGTTTGCTGATAGATAGATACCTTGTCTGTATAAAACAGGTGAAAATGCCAACCAATCTTATAACAGGAATATGTTTTTTGATGCAAACCTCTTCATACAACAAATTATTCCAGATAGTGCACTATTTCTTTACTGGAAATGTGAAAGGCTCTCTAAAGCTGAGCTCTTTTCCAGAATGATGCCTGGGTTGTGACTTAGTCACAGAAAAGTGTCGGTTCTTAAAAAGGATGGAGGAAGATGTTTGTATTGGAGAGTTGGTCAGCTATGAAATAGACTTAGTCATAATGCTTCCCATACTGCTGAGACTGGGATGTTTTTGTGAACCCTATCAGTCACAAGGATAATTATTGTGATGGAAGTACCCATATGCAGCTTTGTGTTTGATTTTGTGTTATCCTCCATCTCCTGTTTGAGGCACAGAGAGCACCCCACCCCTGTGGTCTCTGTGTGAGAGATAGGAGAGGTCTGATGATTTTACTCTGCTGTATTTAGCTGTATAGACTTCTAGTCTCCCACAACTTCTCTTTGGTGGGGAACACTATTGTCTTGCCCCATACTTGGTTTTGAAAAGAGCAGAGTTCTTTGAAGAGAGCTCTTATTTAATAAAGAATATCTAAACACTGCCCCCTTTTTTTTTCCTTTTAATCTTACTCTATCCAGATTTCTGTGAACCTGTTCATTTGAGTGGATCTCTTTATTACTCAGTGATGCACTATGTTATTTGGAGGCAAATCACAGGCATAGGAATTATTTAAACCTAGGTTATCCTTATGTATATCACAATAAACGTGAATAACTAGACTTTGTCAAAGTGCCATTTATTTTGTCCTTACTTTTTAAACGTCCTTTATGTTATTTCACTGTACTAATTTTATATTGAAAGTGAGATTCTTCCCTCTCAAAGCTGCCTCTATTTCCAGGTATAGGTTTTCTTAATGACATATCCCATTGCTGCAAAGGCAGACAGGGTGTTATATATTTCATTTTTTAATTAATAGATGCTTTTTCTGTAAAATATTTAAGAATAACAAATACATGAAGTCCAAAAAAATGTCATAGAGTTTGTACTGTTTTTCTAATAGCCTACATTTGCTGTAACCAGCTATCAGCTACCTTCAGAAAAATGGGGAATATGTCCTATGACACTTTTGCATTTAAAAATATTAGTCAATTATAAGGGGTGGCTAATTCCCTGACATGGGCTAAGTTAGGGCTGGGATAAGGATTTTGTCCAAGATAATGATTTGGGAACAAGTAGATGATACTTCACAGGCAGAGAGGCTGCTCAGAAATAAGCATGGTCATTTGTCCTGGTCATATGGAAGATGGAAGGGTGGATGGA